>JASCYN010000149.1:27960891-28407553 GCA_030408155.1 Lophura swinhoii | reverse complement strand
CACAAATACCTCTTTTATCCCCAAAACAGGACAGTTTCTTCCAGAAATGCCACATTTCTCCCAAACATATCACATCTTCTCCAAGAAATACCACGTTTCCCCCTTCAAATAGGACCTTTTCACCAACAAATACCTCTTTTATCCCCAAAAGAGGACAGCTTCTTCCAGACATGCCACATTTCTCCCAAATATATCACATCTTCTCCAAGAAATACCAGGGTTCCCCCTTCAAATAGGACCTTATCACCCACAAATACCTCTTTTATCCCCAAAAGAGGATAGTTTCTTCCAGAAATGCCACATTTCTCCCAAATATATCACATCTTCTCCAAGAAATACCAGGTTTCCCCCTCGAAATAGGACCTTTTCACCCACAAATACCTCTTTTATCCCCAAAATAGGACAGTTTCTTCCAGGAATGCCACATTTCTCCCAAATAGATCACATCTTCTCCAAGAAATAACAGGTTTCTCCCTTCAAATACAACGTTTTCACCCACAAATACCTGTTTTATCCCCAAAAGAGGACAGTTTCTTCCAGACATGCCACATTTCTCCCAAATATATCACATCTTCTCCAAGAAATACCAGGTTTCCCCCTTCAAATAGGACCTTTTCACCCACAAACACCTCTTTTATCCCCAAAAGAGGACTGTTTCTTCCAGAAATGCCACATTTCTCCCAAACATATCACATCTCCTCCAAGAAATACCAGGATTCCTCCTGAAATAGGACCTTTTCTCCCACAAGTACCAGCCTTCTCCCCCCAAATGGGACATTTTCTTCCAGACATGCCACATTTCTCCCAAATATATCACATCTTCTCCAAGAAATATCAGCTTTCCCCCTTCAAATAGGACCTTTTCACCCACACATACCTCTTTTATCCCCAAAAGAGGACAGTTTCTTCCAGACATGCCACATTTCTCCCAAATATATCACATCTTCTCCAAGAAATACCAGCTTTCCCCCTTCAAATAGGACCTTTTCACCCACAAATACCTGTTTTATCCCCAAAAGAGGACAGTTTCTTCCAGAAATGCCACATTTCTCCCAAATATATCACATCTTCTCCAAGAAATACCGGGGTACCCCCCTTCAAATAGGACCTTTTCACCCACAAATACCTCTTTTATCCCCAAAAGAGGACAGTTTCTTCCAGAAATGCCACATTTCTCCCAAATATATCACATCTTCTCCAAGAAATACCAGGATTCCTCCTGAAATAGGACCTTCTCACCCACTAATACCACGCTTCTCCCACAAATTGAACAGTTTCTTCCAGAAATGCCTAATTTCTCCCAAATATATCACATCTTCTCCAAGAAATACCAGGTTTCCCCCTCGAAATAGGATCTTTTCAACCACTAATACCTCTTTTATCCCCAAAAGAGGACAGTTTCTTCCAGAAATGCCACATTTCTCCCAAACATATCACATCTTCTCCAAGAAATACCAGCTTTCCCCCTTCAAATAGGACCTTTTCAACCACAAATACCTGTTTTATGCCCAAAATACGACAGTTTCTTCCAGAAAGGCCACGTTTCTCCCAAATATATCACATCTTCTCCAAGAAATACCACGTTTCCCCCTTCAAATAGGACCTTTTCTCCATGAAATACCTCTTTTATCCCCAAAAGAGGACATTTTCTTCCAGAAATGCCACATTTCTCCCAAATAGATCACATCTTCTCCAAGAAATACCAGGTTTCCCCCTGGAAATAGGATCTTTTCAACCACTAATACCTCTTTTATCCCCAAAAGAGGACAGTTTCTTCCGGAAAGGCCACATTTCTCCCAGATATATCACATCTTCTCCAAGAAATACCAGGATTCCTCCTGAAATAGGACCTTCTCACCCAAAACTACCAGCCTTCTCCCCCCAAATTGGACATTTTCTTCCAGAAATGCCACATTTCTCCCAAATATATCATATCTTCTACAAGAAATACCAGGATTCCTCCTGAAATAGGACCTTCTCACCCAAAACTACCAGCCTTCTCCCCCCCAAATTGGACATTTTCTTCCAGAAATGCCACATTTCTCCCAAATATATCACATCTTCTCCAAGAAATAACAGGGTTCCCCCTTCAAATAGGACCTTTTCACCCACAAATACCTCTTTTATCCCCAAAAGAGGACAGTTTCTTCCAGACATGCCACATTTCTCCCAAATATATCACATCTTCTCCAAGAAATACCAGCTTTCCCCCTTCAAATAGGACCTTTTCACCCACAAATACCTGTTTTATCCCCAAAAGAGGACAGTTTCTTCCAGACATGCCAGATTTCTCCCAAATATATCACATCTTCTCCAAGAAATAACAGGTTTCCCCCTTCAAATAGGACCTTTTCACCCACAAATACCTGTTTTATCCCCAAAAGAGGACAGTTTATTCCAGAAATGCCTGATTTCTCCCAAATATATCACATCTTCTCCAAGAAATACCACGTTTCCCCCTTCAAATAGGACATTTTCACCCACAAATACCTGTTTTATCCCCAAAATAGGGCAGTTTCTTCCAGACATGCCACATTTCTCCCAAATATATCACATCTTCTCCAAGAAATACCAGGTTTTCCCCTTCAAATAGGACCTTTTCACCCACAAATACCTCTTTTATCCCCAAAAGAGGACAGTTTCTTATGGAAAGGCCACATTTCTCCCAAATATATCACACCTTCTCCAAGAAATACCAGGATTCCTCCTGAAATAGGACCTTTTCACCCACAAATACCTCTTTTATCCCTCAAATTGAACATATTCTTCCAGAAATGCCAGATTTCTCCCAAATATATCACATCTTCTCCAAGAAATACCAGGTTTCCCCCCTTCAAATAGGACCTTTTCACCCACAAATACCTGTTTTATGCCCAAAATAGGACAGTTTCTTCCAGAAATGCCACATTTCTCCCAAATGTATCATATCTTCTCCAAGAAATACCAGGTTTCCCCCCTTCAAATAGGAAATTTTCACCCTCAGATACCTGTTTTATCCCCAAAAGAGGACAGTTTCTTCCAGAAATGCCACATTTCTCCCAAATTGATCACCTCTTCTCCAAGAAATACCAGCTTTCCCCCTTCAAATAAGACCTTTTCACCCACAAATACCTGTTTTATCCCCAAAATAGGACAGTTTCTTCCAGAAAGGCCACATTTCTCCCAAATAGATCACATCTCCTCCAAGAAATACCAGAATTCCTCCTGATATAGGAACTTTTCTCCCACAAGTACCACCCTTCTCCCCCCAAATAGGACATTTTCTTCCAGACATGCCACATATCACCCAAATATATCACATCTTCTCCAAGAAATACCAGCTTTCCCCCTTCAAATAGGACCTTTTCACACACAAGTACCTCTTTCATCCCCAAAATAGAACAGTTTCTTCCAGAAATGCCACATTTCACCCCAAACATATCACATCTTCTCCAAGAAATACCAGGTTTCCCCCCTTCAAATAGGACCTTTTCACCCACAAGTACCTGTTTAATCCCCCCAAATAGGACAGTTTCTTCCAGACATGCCACATTTCTCCCAAATAGATCACATCTCCTCCAAGAAATACCTGGTTTCCCTCTTCAAATAGGACCTTTTCACACACAAATACCTCTTTTATCCCCAAAAGAGGACATTTTTTTATAGAAAGGCTACATTTCTCCCAAATAGATCACATCTTCTCCAAGAAATACCAGGATTCCTCCTGAAATAGGACCTTTTCACCCACAAATACCTCTTTTATCCCTCAAATAGGACAGTTTCTTCCAGAAATGCCACATTTTTCCCAAATAGATCACATCTTCTCCAAGAAATACCAGGATTCCTCCTTCAAATAGGACCTTTTCTCACACAAATACCAGCCTTTCCCCCCCCAAATAGGACAGTTTCTTCCGGAAATGCCAGATTTCTCCCAAATAGATCACATCTTCTCCAAGAAATACCACGTTTCCCCCTTCAAATAGGACCTTATCACCCACAAATACCTCTTTTATCCCCAAAAGAGGACAGTTACGTCCAGAAATGCCACATTTCTCCCAAATATATCACATCTTCTCCAAGAAATACCAGTTTTCCCCCCTTCAAAAGGACCTTTTCGCCCACAAATACATGTTTTGTCCCCAAAAGAGGACAGTTTCTTCCAGAAAGGCCAGATTTCTCCCAAATATATCACATCTTCTCCAAGAAATACCAGGTTTCCCTCTTCAAATAGGACCTTTTCACCCACAAATACCCCTCTTTTATCCCTAAAAGAGGACAGTTTCTTCCAGAAATGCCACATTTCTCCCAAATATATCACATCTCCAAGAAATACCAGGTTTCCTCCTGAAATAGGATCTTGTCACCCACAGATTCCTGTTTTATCCCTTTGTTCCGAGCGACTTTTCGTTTTGGAGTGTTTATCCTGTGCTACACTTCAGCATTCTGTGACGAATAAAATAGAAGAGAAAAGCCCCACTAATAAGGCAGCTAGAAGGTCCAGTAGCCACACACGTTGTGCTTTCAGGGAGGACGTTCCAGAAAGTCGAGAGTTGTGGCTTCTTTCCTGCGGAGAAAAAAACCCCTGTTTTCAGGCAATGCTGGACGCTGAATTCGCACCTTCTCGGCATTTCAATACCGCTCCTTCGCTCTCGTGGCTCGAAAGCGGCACTCGCGCTGAACCGCTCCGGAGAGTCTGCAGTTGCTGGCCGGTCCATCGCTGTTCTGCCCGAGTGCCGCTTGCAGCCTTCAGCAGCGCTCTCGTTTCTCTCGGATGCCGGGAAAGAGCGACTTCAGCCGGATGCTTTGCTCCGACGAGTGAGCGGCTTCTTCTGCGCACATCGCAATGGAGAGCTTCTGACTTCTCCATGTGTCCATGCAGAATGCACTACGCTTCTCTCTCATTCTTATCACTTTTTCCGAGCGACATTTCGTTTTGGAGTGTTTATCCGATGCTACACTTTAGCATTCTGTGACGAATAGAGTAGAAGGGAAAAGCCCCACTAATAAGGCAGCTAGAAGTTCGAAGAGCGACACACATAGTGCTTTCAGGGAGGACGTTCCAGAAAGTCGAGAGTTGTGGCTTGTTTCCTGCGGAGAAAAAAACCCCCTGTTTTCAGGCTATTCAGTAGTCTGCAACTGCAGACTGTCCGGTGTGGTTCAGCGCAAATGCCGCTTTCGAGCCACGAGAGAGGAGGAGCGGCATTCCTATGCCGAGAACGAGCGAATTCAGCCTACTGCATTGCCTGAAAACAGGGGGTTTATTCTCCGAAGGAAACAAGCCACAACTCTCGACTTTCTGGAACGTCCTCCCTGAAAGCACTACGTGTGTCGCTCCTCGAACTTCTAGCTTACTTATTAGTGTGGTTTCCACTTCTACTCTATTCGTCATAGAATGCTGAAGTGTAGCATCGGATAAACACTCCAAAACGAAATGTCGCTCGGAAGAAAGGGATAAGAATGAGAGAGAAGCGTAGTGCATTCTGCATGGACACATGGAGAAGTCAGAAGCGCTCCATTGCGATGTGCGCAGAAGAAGCCGCTCACTCGTCGGAGCAAAGCATCCGGCTGAAGTCGCTCTTTCCCGGCATCCGAGAGAAACGAGAGCGCTGCTGAAGGCTGCAAGCGGCACTCGGGCAGAACAGCGATGGACCGGCCAGCAACTGCAGACTCTCCGGAGCGGTTCAGCGCGAGTGCCGCTTTCGAGCCACGAGAGCGAAGGAGCGGTATTGAAATGCCGAGAAGGTGCGAATTCAGCGTCCAGCATTGCCTGAAAACAGGGGTTTTTTTCTCCGCAGGAAAGAAGCCACAACTCTCGACTTTCTGGAACGTCCTCCCTGAAAGCACAACGTGTGTGGCTACTGGACCTTCTAGCTGCCTTATTAGTGGGGCTTTTCTCTTCTATTTTATTCGTCACAGAATGCTGAAGTGTAGCACAGGATAAACACTCCAAAACGAAAAGTCGCTCGGAACAAAGGGATAAAACAGGAATCTGTGGGTGACAAGATCCTATTTCAGGAGGAAACCTGGTATTTCTTGGAGATGTGATATATTTGGGAGAAATGTGGCATTTCTGGAAGAAACTGTCCTCTTTTAGGGATAAAAGAGGTATTTGTGGGTGAAAAGGTCCTATTTGAAGAGGGAAACCTGGTATTTCTTGGAGAAGATGTGATATATTTGGGAGAAATCTGGCCTTTCTGGAAGAAACTGTCCTCTTTTGGGGACAAAACATGTATTTGTGGGCGAAAAGGTCCTTTTGAAGGGGGAAAACTGGTATTTCTTGGAGAAGATGTGATATATTTGGGAGAAATGTGGCATTTCTGGACGTAACTGTCCTCTTTTGGGGATAAAAGAGGTATTTGTGGGTGATAAGGTCCTATTTGAAGGGGGAAACGTGGTATTTCTTGGAGAAGATGTGATCTATTTGGGAGAAATCTGGCATTTCCGGAAGAAACTGTCCTATTTGGGGGGGGAAAGGCTGGTATTTGTGAGAGAAAAGGTCCTATTTGAAGGAGGAATCCTGGTATTTCTTGGAGAAGATGTGATCTATTTGGGAAAAATGTGGCATTTCTGGAAGAAACTGTCCTATTTGAGGGATAAAAGAGGTATTTGTGGGTGAAAAGGTCCTATTTCAGGAGGAATCCTGGTATTTCTTGGAGAAGATGTGATCTATTTGGGAGAAATGTAGCCTTTCTATAAAAAAATGTCCTCTTTTGGGGATAAAAGAGGTATTTGTGTGTGAAAAGGTCCTATTTGAAGAGGGAAACCAGGTATTTCTTGGAGGAGATGTGATCTATTTGGGAGAAATGTGGCATGTCTGGAAGAAACTGTCCTATTTGGGGGGATTAAACAGGTACTTGTGGGTGAAAAGGTCCTATTTGAAGGGGGAAACCTGGTATTTCTTGGAGAAGATGTGATATGTTTGGGTGAAATGTGGCATTTCTGGAAGAAACTGTTCTATTTTGGGGATGAAAGAGGTACTTGTGTGTGAAAAGGTCCTATTTGAAGGGGGAAAGCTGGTATTTCTTGGAGAAGATGTGATATATTTGGGTGATATGTGGCATGTCTGGAAGAAAATGTCCTATTTGGGGGGAGAAGGGTGGTACTTGTGGGAGAAAAGTTCCTATATCAGGAGGAATTCTGGTATTTCTTGGAGGAGATGTGATCTATTTGGGAGAAATGTGGCCTTTCTGGAAGAAACTGTCCTCTTTTGGGGATAAAACAGGTATTTGTGGGTGAAAAGGTCTTATTTGAAGGGGGAAAGCTGGTATTTCTTGGAGAAGAGGTGATCAATTTGGGAGAAATGTGGCATTTCTGGAAGAAACTGTCCTCTTTTGGGGATAAAACAGGTATCTGAGGGTGAAAATTTCCTATTTGAAGGGGGGAAACCTGGTATTTCTTGGAGAAGATATGATACATTTGGGAGAAATGTGGCATTTCTGGAAGAAACTGTCCTATTTTGGGCATAAAACAGGTATTTGTGGGGTGAAAAGGTCCTATTTGAAGGGGGAAACCTGGTATTTCTTGGAGAAGATGTGATATATTTGGGAGAAATCTGGCATTTCTGGAAGAATATGTTCAATTTGAGGGATAAAAGAGGTATTTGTGGGTGAAAAGGTCCTATTTCAGGAGGAATCCTGGTATTTCTTGGAGAAGGTGTGATATATTTGGGAGAAATGTGGCCTTTCCATAAGAAACTGTCCTCTTTTGGGGATAAAAGAGGTATTTGTGGGTGAAAAGGTCCTATTTGAAGGGGAAAACCTGGTATTTCTTGGAGAAGATGTGATATATTTGGGAGAAATGTGGCATGTCTGGAAGAAACTGCCCTATTTTGGGGATAAAACAGGTATTTGTGGGTGAAAATGTCCTATTTGAAGGGGGAAACGTGGTATTTCTTGGAGAAGATGTGATATATTTGGGAGAAATCAGGCATTTCTGGAATAAACTGTCCTCTTTTGGGGATAAAACAGGTATTTGTGGGTGAAAAGGTCCTATTTGAAGGGGGAAACCTGTTATTTCTTGGAGAAGATGTGATATATTTGGGAGAAATCTGGCATGTCTGGAAGAAACTGTCCTCTTTTGGGGATAAAACAGGTATTTGTGGGTGAAAAGGTCCTATTTGAAGGGGGGAAAGCTGGTATTTCTTGGAGAAGATGTGATATATTTGGGAGAAATGTGGCATGTCTGGAAGAAACTGTCCTCTTTTGGGGATAAAAGAGGTATTTGTGGGTGAAAAGGTCCTATTTGAAGGGGGAACCCTGTTATTTCTTGGAGAAGATGTGATATATTTGGGAGAAATGTGGCATTTCTGGAAGAAAATGTCCAATTTGGGGGGAGAAGGCTGGTAGTTTTGGGTGAGAAGGTCCTATTTCAGGAGGAATCCTGGTATTTCTTGTAGAAGATATGATATATTTGGGAGAAATGTGGCATTTCTGGAAGAAAATGTCCAATTTGGGGGGAGAAGGCTGGTAGTTTTGGGTGAGAAGGTCCTATTTCAGGAGGAATCCTGGTATTTCTTGGAGAAGATGTGATATATCTGGGAGAAATGTGGCCTTTCCGGAAGAAACTGTCCTCTTTTGGGGATATAAAGAGGTATTAGTGGTTGAAAAGATCCTATTTCCAGGGGGAAACCTGGTATTTCTTGGAGAAGATGTGATCTATTTGGGAGAAATGTGGCATTTCTGGAAGAAAATGTCCTCTTTTGGGGATAAAAGAGGTATTTCATGGAGAAAAGGTCCTATTTGAAGGGGGAAACGTGGTATTTCTTGGAGAAGATGTGATATATTTGGGAGAAACGTGGCCTTTCTGGAAGAAACTGTCGTATTTTGGGCATAAAACAGGTATTTGTGGTTGAAAAGGTCCTATTTGAAGGGGGGAAAGCTGGTATTTCTTGGAGAAGATGTGATATGTTTGGGAGAAATGTGGCATTTCTGGAAGAAACTGTCCTCTTTTGGGGATAAAAGAGGTATTAGTGGTTGAAAAGATCCTATTTCGAGGGGGAAACCTGGTATTTCTTGGAGAAGATGTGATATATTTGGGAGAAATTAGGCATTTCTGGAAGAAACTGTTCAATTTGTGGGAGAAGCGTGGTATTAGTGGGTGAGAAGGTCCTATTTCAGGAGGAATCCTGGTATTTCTTGGAGAAGATGTGATATATTTGGGAGAAATGTGGCATTTCTGGAAGAAACTGTCCTCTTTTGGGGATAAAAGAGGTATTTGTGGGTGAAAAGGTCCTATTTGAAGGGGGTACCCCGGTATTTCTTGGAGAAGATGTGATATATTTGGGAGAAATGTGGCATTTCTGGAAGAAACTGTCCTCTTTTGGGGATAAAACAGGTATTTGTGGGTGAAAAGGTCCTATTTGAAGGGGGAAAGCTGGTATTTCTTGGAGAAGATGTGATATATTTGGGAGAAATGTGGCATGTCTGGAAGAAACTGTCCTCTTTTGGGGATAAAAGAGGTATGTGTGGGTGAAAAGGTCCTATTTGAAGGGGGGAAAGCTGATATTTCTTGGAGAAGATGTGATATATTTGGGAGAAATGTGGCATGTCTGGAAGAAAATGTCCCATTTGGGGGGAGAAGGCTGGTACTTGTGGGAGAAAAGGTCCTATTTCAGGAGGAATCCTGGTATTTCTTGGAGGAGATGTGATATGTTTGGGAGAAATGTGGCATTTCTGGAAGAAACAGTCCTCTTTTGGGGATAAAAGAGGTGTTTGTGGGTGAAAAGGTCCTATTTGAAGGGGGGAAACCTGGTATTTCTTGGAGAAGATGTGATATATTTGGGAGAAATGTGGCATGTCTGGAAGAAACTGTCCTCTTTTGGGGATAAAACAGGTATTTGTGGGTGAAAACGTTGTATTTGAAGGGAGAAACCTGTTATTTCTTGGAGAAGATGTGATCTATTTGGGAGAAATGTGGCATTCCTGGAAGAAACTGTCCTATTTTGGGGATAAAAGAGGTATTTGTGGGTGAAAAGGTCCTATTTCGAGGGGGAAAACCTGGTATTTCTTGGAGAAGATGTGATATATTTGGGAGAAATGTGGCATTTCTGGAAGAAACTATCCTCTTTTGGGGATAAAAGAGGTATTTGTGGGTGATAAGGTCCTATTTGAAGGGGGAACCCTGGTATTTCTTGGAGAAGATGTGATATATTTGGGAGAAATGTGGCATGTCTGGAAGAAGCTGTCCTCTTTTGGGGATAAAAGAGGTATTTGTTGGTGAAAAGGTCCTATTTGAAGGGGGAAACGTGGTATTTCTTGGAGAAGATGTGATATGTTTGGGAGAAATGTGGCATTTCTGGAAGAAACTGTCCTGTTTTGGGGATAAAAGAGGTATTTGTGGGAGAAAAGGTCCTATTTGAAGGGGGAAAGCTGGTATTTCTTGGAGAAGATGTGATCTATTTGGGAGTAATGTGGCATGTCTGGAAGAAAATGACCAATTTGGGGGGAGAAGGCTGGTAGTTTTGGGTGAGAAGGTCCTATTTCAGGAGGAATCCTGGTATTTCTTGGAGAAGATGTGATATGTTTGGGAGAAATGTGGCATTTCTGGAAGAAAATGTCAAATTTGGGGGGAGAAGGCTGGTAGTTTTGGGTGAGAAGGTCCTATTTCAGGAGGAATCCTGGCATATCTTGGAGAAGATGTGATCTATTTGGGAGAAATGTGGCCTTTCTGGAAGAAACTGTCCTCTTTTGGGGATAAAAGAGGTATTAGTGGTTGAAAAGGTCCTATTTGAAGGGGGAAACCTGGTATTTCTTGGAGAAGATGTGATATATTTGGGAGAAATGTGGCATTTCTGGAAGAAAATGTCCTCTTTTGGGGATAAAAGAGGTATTTCATGGAGAAAAGGTCCTAATTCAAGGGGGAAACGTGGTATTTCTTGGAGAAGATGTGATCTATTTGGGAGAAATGTGGCATTTCTGGAAGAAACTGTCCTATTTGAGGGATAAAAGAGGTATTTGTGGGTGAAAAGGTCCTATTTCAGGAGGAATCCTGGTATTTCTTGGAGAAGATGTGATATATTTGGGAGAAATGTGGCCTTTCTATAAGAAACTGTCCTCTTTTGAGGATAAAAGAGGTATTTGTGGGTGAAAAGGTCCTATTTGAAGGGGGAAACCTGGTATTTCTTGGAGAAGATGTGATATATTTGGGAGAAATGTGGCATGTCTGGAAGAAACTGTCCTCTTTTGGGGATAAAACAGGTATTTGTGGGTGAAAAGGTCCTATTTGAAGGGGGAAACGTGGTATTTCTTGGAGAAGATGTGGTATATTTGGGAGAAATCAGGCATTTCTGGAAGAAACTGTCCTCCTTTGGGAATAAAACAGGTATTTGTGGGTGAAAACGTTGTATTTGAAGGGGGAAACCTGTTATTTCTTGGAGAAGATGTGATATATTTGGGAGAAATCTGGCATTTCTGGAAGAAACTGTCCTCTTTTGGGGATCAAAGAGGTATTTGTGGGTGAAAAGGTCCTATTTGAAGGGGGAAACCTGTTATTTCTTGGAGAAGATGTGATATATTTAGGAGAAATGTGGCATGTCTGGAAGAAACTGTCCTCTTTTGGAGATAGAAGAGGTATTTGTGGGTGATAAGGTCCTATTTGAAGGGGGAACCCCGGTATTTCTTGGAGAAGATGTGATATATTTGGGAGAAATGTGGCATGTCTGGAAGAAACTGTCCTATTTTGGGGATAAAAGAGGTATTTGTGGGAGAAAAGGTCCTATTTGAAGGGGGAAAGCTGGTATTTCTTGGAGAAGATGTGATCTATTTGGGAGAAATGTGGCATTTCTGGAAGAAAATGTCCAATTTGGGGGGAGAAGGCTGGTAGTTTTGGGTGAGAAGGTCCTATTTCAGGAGGAATCCTGGTATTTCTTGGAGAAGATGTGACATATTTGGGAGAAATGTGGCATTTCTGGAAGAAAATGTCCAATTTGGGGGGAGAAGGCTGGTAGTTTTGGGTGAGAAGGTCCTATTTCAGGAGGAATCCTGGCATTTCTTGGAGAATATGTGATATATCTGGGAGAAATGTGGCCTTTCCGGAAGAAACTGTCCTCTTTTGGGGATAAAAGAGGTATTAGTGGTTGAAAAGATCCTATTTCCAGGGGGAAACCTGGTATTTCTTGGAGAAGATGTGATCTATTTGGGAGAAATGTGGCATTTCTGGAAGAAAATGTCCTCTTTTGGGGATAAAAGAGGTATTTCATGGAGATAAGGTCCTATTTGAAGGGGGAAACGTGGTATTTCTTGGAGAAGATGTGATATATTTGGGAGAAATGAGGCATTTCTGGAAGAAACTGTCGTATTTTGGGCATAAAACAGGTATTTGTGGTTGAAAAGGTCCTATTTGAAGGGGGAAAGCTGGTATTTCTTGGAGAAGATGTGATCTATTTGGGAGAAATGTGGCATTCCTGGAAGAAACTGTCCTATTTTGGGGATAAAAGAGGTATTTGTGGGAGAAAAGGTCCTATTTCGAGGGGGAAACCTGGTATTTCTTGGAGAAGATGTGATCTATTTGGGAGAAATGAGGCATTTCTGGAAGAAACTGTCCAATTTGTGGGGAGAAGCCTGGTATTAGTGGGTGAGAAGGTCCTATTTCAGGAGGAATCCTGGTATTTCTTGGAGAAGATGTGATATATTTGGGAGAAATGTGGCATTTCTGGAAGAAACTGTCCTCTTTTGGGGATAAAAGAGGTATTAGTGGTTGCAAAGGTCCTATTTGAAGGGGGAACCCCGGTATTTCTTGGAGAAGATGTGATATGTTTGGGAGAAATGTGGCATTTCTGGAAGAAACTGTCCTCTTTTGGGGATAAAAGAGTTTTTTGGGGGGAAAAGGTCCTATTTGAAGGGGGAAACCTGGTATTTCTTGGAGAAGATGTGATATGTTTGGGAGTAATGTGGCCTTTCTGGAAGAAACTGTCCTCTTTTGGGGATAAAAGAGGTATGTGTGGGTGAAAAGGTCCTATTTGAAGGGGGAAACGTGCTATTTCTTGGAGAAGATGTGATATATTTGGGAGAAATGTGGCATGTCTGGAAGAAAATGTCCTATTTGGGGGGAGAAGGCTGGTGCTTGTGGGAGAAAAGGTCCTATTTCAGGAGGAATCCTGGTATTTCTTGGAGGAGATGTGATATGTTTGGGAGAAATGTGGCCTTTCTGGAAGAAACTGTCCTCTTTTGGGGATAAAACAGGTATTTGTGGGTGAAAAGGTCCTATTTGAAGGGGGAAAGCTGGTATTTCTTGGAGAAGATGAGGTATATTTGGGAGAAATGTGGCCTTTCTGTTAGAAACTGTCCTATTTTGGGGATAAAACAGGTATTTGTGGGTGAAAATTTCCTATTTGAAGGGGGAAACCTGGTATTTCTTGGAGAAGATGTGATATATTTGGGAGAACTGTGGCATTTCTGGAAGAAACTGTCCTATTTTGGGGATAAAACAGGTATTTGTGTGTGAAAAGGTCCTATTTGAAGGGGGAAACGTGGTATATCTTGGAGAAGATGTGATATATTTGGGAGAAATCTGGCATTTCTGGAAGAATATGTTGAATTTGAGGGATAAAACAGGTATTTGTGGTTGAAAAGGTCCTATTTGAAGGGGGAAACCTGGTATTTCTTGGAGAAGATGTGATATATTTGGGAGAAATGTGGCATGTCTGGAAGAAACTGTCCTATTTTGGGGATAAAAGAGGTATTTGTGGGTGAAAAGGTCCTATTTGAAGGGGGAAACATGGTATTTCTTGGAGAAGATGTGGTATATTTGGGAGAAATGTGTCATTTCTGGAAGAAACTTTCCTCTTTTGGGGATAAAAGAGGTATTTGTGGGTGATAAGGTCCTATTTGAAGGGGGAACCCTGGTATTTCTTGGAGAAGATGTGATATATTTGGGAGAAATGTGGCATGTCTGGAAGAAACTGTCCTCTTTTGGGGATAAAAGAGGTATTTGTTGGTGAAAAGGTCCTATTTGAAGGGGGAAAGCTGGTATTTCTTGGAGAAGATGTGATATATTTGGGAGAAATGTGGCATTTCTGGAAGAAACTGTCCTCTTTTGGGGATCAAAGAGGTATTTGTGGGAGAAAAGTTCCTATTTCAGGAGGAATCCTGGTATTTCTTGGAGAAGATGTGATCTATTTGGGAGAAATGTGGCATTTCTGGAAGAAACTGTCCTCTTTTGGGGATAAAAGAGGTATTTGTGGTTGAAAAGGTCCTATTTGAAGTTGGAACCCTGGTATTTCTTGGAGAAGATGTGATGTGTTTGGGAGAAATGTGGCATTTCTGGAAGAAACTGTCCTATTTGAGGGATAAAAGAGGTATTTGTGGGTGAAAAGGTCCTATTTCAGGAGGAATCCTGGTATTTCTTGGAGAAGATGTGATATATTTGGGAGAAATGTGGCATTTCTGGAAGAAACTGTCCTCTTTTGGGGATCAAAGAGGTATTTGTGGGTGAAAAGGTCCTATTTGAAGGGGGAAACCTGGTATTTCTAGGAGAAGATGTGATATATTTGGGAGAATTGTGGCATGTCTGGAAGAAACTGCCCTGTTTTGGGGATAAAACAGGTATTTGTGGGTGATAAGGTCCTATTTGAAGGGGGAAAGCTGGTATTTCTTGGAGAAGATGTGGTATATTTGGGAGAAATCAGGCATTTCTGGAGGAAACTGTCCTCTTTTGGGATAAATCAGGTACTTGTGGGTGAAAACGTTGTATTTGAAGGGGGAAACCTGTTATTTCTTGGAGAAGATGTGATATATTTGGGAGAAATGTGGCATTTCTGGAAGAAACTGTCCTATTTTGGGGATCAAAGAGGTATTTGTGGGTGAAAAGGTCCTATTTGAAGGGGGACACGTGGTATTTCTTGGAGAAGATGTGATATATTTGGGAGAAATGTGGCATTTCTGGAAGAAACTGTCCTCTTTTGGGGATAAAAGAGATATTTGTGGGTGATAAGATCCTATTTGAAGGGGGAAAGCTGGTATTTCTTGGAGAAGATGTGATCTATTTGGGAGAAATGTGGCATTTCTGGAAGAAACTGTCCTATTTTGGGGATAAAAGAGGTATTTGTGGGTGAAAAGGTCCTATTTGAAGGGGGAACCCCGGTATTTCTTGGAGAAGATGTGATCTATTTGGGAGAAATGTGGCATTTCTGGAAGAAACTGTCCTATTTGGGGGGAGAAGTCTGGTATTTGTGGGAGAAAAGTTCCTATTTCAGGAGGAATCCTGGTATTTCTTGGAGAAGATGTGATATATTTGGGAGAAATGTGGCCTTTCTGAAAGAAACTGTCCTCTTTTGGGGATAAAAGAGGTGTTTGTGGGTGAAAGGTCCTATTTGAAGGGGGAAACCTGGTATTTCTTGGAGAAGATGTGATATATTTGGGAGAAATGTGGCATGTCTGGAAGAAGCTGTCCTATTTTGGGGATAAAACAGGTATTTGTGGGTGAAAAGGTCCTATTTGAAGGGGGAAACGTGGTATTTCTTGGAGAAGATGTGGTATATTTGGGAGAAATCAGGCATTTCTGGAAGAAACTGTCCTCTTTTGGGGATAAAACAGGTATTTGTGGGTGATAATGTTGTATTTGAAGGGGGAAACCTGTTATTTCTTGGAGAAGATGAGATATATTTGGGAGAAATCTGGCATGTCAGGAAGAAACTGTCCTCTTTTGGGGATAAAAGAGGTATTTGTGGGTGAAAAGGTCCTATTTGAAGGGGGAAACCTGGTATTTCTTGGAGAAGATGTGATCTATTTGGGAGAAATGTGGCATTTCTGGAAGAAACTGTCCTCTTTTGGGGATAAAACAGGTATCTGTGGGTGATAAGGTTCTATTTGAAGGGGGAACCCCGGTATTTCTTGGAGAAGATGTGATATATTTGGGAGAAATGTGGCATGTCTGGAAGAAGCTGTCCTATTTTGGGGATAAAAGAGGTATTTGTGGAAGAAAAGGTCCTATTTGATGGGGGAACCCTGGTATTTCTTGGAGAAGATGTGATCTATTTGGGAGAAATGTGGCATGTCTGGAAGAAAATGTCCAATTTGGGGGGAGAAGGCTGGTAGTTTTGGGTGAGAAGGTCCTATTTCAGGAGGAATCCTGGTATTTCTTGGAGAAGATATGATATATTTGGGAGAAATGTGGCATTTCTGGAAGAAAATGTCCAATTTGGGGGGAGAAGGCTGGTAGTTTTGGGTGAGAAGGTCCTATTTCAGGAGGAATCCTGGTATTTCTTGGAGAAGATGTGATATATCTGGGAGAAATGTGGCCTTTCCGGAAGAAACTGTCCTCTTTTGGGGATAAAAGAGGTATTAGTGGTTGAAAAGATCCTATTTCCAGGGGGAAACCTGGTATTTCTTGGAGAAGATGTGATCTATTTGGGAGAAATTTGGCATTTCTGGAAGAAAATGTCCTCTTTTGGGGATAAAAGAGGTATTTCATGGAGAAAAGGTCCTATTTCAAGGGGGAAACGTGGTATTTCTTGGAGAAGATGTGATCCATTTGGGAGAAATGTGGCATTTCTGGAAGAAACTGTCGTATTTTGGGCATAAAACAGGTATTTGTGGTTGAAAAGGTCCTATTTGAAGGGGGAAAGCTGGTATTTCTTGGAGAAGATGTGATCTATTTGGGAGAAATGTGGCATTTCTGGAAGAAACTGTCCTGTTTTGGGGATAAAAGAGGTATTTGTGGGAGAAAAGGTCCTATTTCGAGGGGGAAACCTGGTATTTCTTGGAGAAGATGTGATCTATTTGGGAGAAATGAGGCATTTCTGGAAGAAACTGTCCAATTTGTGGGGAGAAGCCTGGTATTAGTGGGTGAGAAGGTCCTATTTCAGGAGGAATCCTGGTATTTCTTGGAGAAGATGTGATATATTTGGGAGAAATGTGGCATTTCTGGAAGAAACTGTCCTCTTTTGGGGATAAAAGAGGTATGTGTGGGTGAAAATTTCCTATTTGAAGGGGGAACCCTGGTATTTCTTGGAGAAGATGTGATATATTTGGGAGAAATGTGGCATGTCTGGAAGAAAATGTCCTATATGGGGGAAGAAGGCTGGTACTTGTGGGAGAAAAGGTCCTATTTCAGGAGGAATCCTGGTATTTCTTGGAGGAGAAGTGATATGTTTGGGAGAAATGTGGCATGTCAGGAAGAAACAGTCCTCTTTTGGGGATAAAAGAGGTATTTGTGGGTGAAAAGGTCCTATTTGAAGTTGGAAAGCTGGTATTTCTTGGAGAAGATGAGGTATATTTGGGAGAAATGTGGCCTTTCTGGAAGAAACTGTCCTATTTTGGGGATAAAACAGGTATTTGTGGGTGAAAAGGTCCTATTTGAAGGGGGAAAGCTGGTATTTCTTGGAGAATTTGTGGTATATTTGGGAGAAATCTGGCATTTCTGGAAGAAACTGTCCTCTTTTGGGGATAAAAGAGGTATTTGTGGGTGAAAACGTTGTATTTGAAGGGGGAAACCTGTTATTTCTTGGAGAAGATGTGATATATTTGGGAGAAATGTGGCATTCCTGGAAGAAACTGTCCTCTTTTGGGGATAAAAGAGGTATTTGTGGGTGAAAAGGTCCTATTTGAAGGGGGAAACCTGGTATTTCTTGGAGAAGATGTGATATATTTGGGAGAAATGTGGCATGTCTGGAAGAAACTGTCCTCTTTTGGGGATAAAAGAGGTATGTGTGGGTGAAAAGGTCCTATTTGAAGGGGGAAACCTGGTATTTCTTGGAGAAGATGTGATCTATTTGGGAGAAATGTGGCCTTTCTGGAAGAAACTGTCCTCTTTTGGGGATAAAACAGGTCTTTGTGGGTGAGAAGGTCCTATTTGAAGGGGGAACCCCGGTATTTCTTGGAGAAGATGTGATATATTTGGGAGAAATGTGGCATGTCTGGAAGAAGCTGTCCTATTTTGGGGATAAAAGAGGTCTTTGTGGGTGAAAAGGTCCTATTTGAAGGGGGAAACCTGGTATTTCTTGGAGAAGATGTGATATATTTGGGAGAAATGTGGCATGTCTGGAAGAAACTGTCCTATTTTGGGGATAAAAGAGGTATTTGTGGGAGAAAAGGTCCTATTTGAAGGGGGAACCCCGGTATTTCTTGGAGAAGATGTGATCTATTTGGGAGAAATGTGGCCTTTCTGGAAGAAAATGTCCAATTTGGGGGGAGAAGGCTGGTAGTTTTGGGTGAGAAGGTCCTATTTCAGGAGGAATCCTGGTATTTCTTGGAGAAGATATGATATATTTGGGAGAAATGTGGCATTTCTGGAAGAAAATGTCCAATTTGGGGGGAGAAGGCTGGTAGTTTTGGGTGAGAAGGTCCTATTTCAGGAGGAATCCTGGTATTTCTTGGAGAAGATGTGATATATCTGGGAGAAATGTGGCCTTTCCGGAAGAAACTGTTCTATTTTGGGGATAAAAGAGGTATTAGTGGTTGAAAAGATCCTATTTCCAGGGGGAAACCTGGTATTTCTTGGAGAAGATGTGATCTATTTGGGAGAAATGTGGCATTTCTGGAAGAAAATGTCCTCTTTTGGGGATAAAAGAGGTATTTCATGGAGAAAAGGTCCTATTTCAAGGGGGAAACGTGGTATTTCTTGGAGAAGATGTGATATATTTGGGAGAAATGTGGCCTTTCTGGAAGAAACTGTCGTATTTTGGGCATAAAACAGGTATTTGTGGTTGAAAAGGTCCTATTTGAAGGAGGAAAGCTGGTATTTCTTGGAGAAGATGTGATATATTTGGGAGAAATGTGGCATTTCTGGAAGAAACTGTCCTCTTTAGGGGATCAAAGAGGTATTTGTGGGAGAAAAGGTCCTATTTCGAGGGGGAAACCTGGTATTTCTTGGAGAAGATGTGATATATTTGGGAGAAATGTGGCATTTCTGGAAGAAACTGTTCAATTTGAGGGGAGAAGCCTGGTATTAGTGGGTGAGAAGGTCCTATTTCAGGAGGAATCCTGGTATTTCTTGGAGAAGATGTGATATATTTGGGAGAAATGTGGCATTTCTGGAAGAAACTGTCCTCTTTTGGGGATAAAAGAGGTATTTGTGGGTGAAAAGGTCCTATTTGAAGGGGGAAACCTGTTATTTCTTGGAGAAGATGTGATCTATTTGGGAGAAATGTGGCATTTCTGGAAGAAAATGTCCTCTTTTGGGGATAAAAGAGGTATTTGTGGGTGAAAAGGTCCTATTTGAACGGGGAACCCTGTTATTTCTTGGAGAAGATGTGATATATTTGGGAGAAATGTGGCATGTCTGGAAGAAACTGTCCTCTTTTGGGGATAAAAGAGGTATGTGTGGGTGAAAAGGTCCTATTTGAAGGGGGAAAGCTGGTATTTCTTGGAGAAGATGTGATATATTTGGGAGAAATGTGGCATGTCTGGAAGAATATGTCCTATTTGGGGGGTAGAAGGCTGGTACTTGTGGGAGAAAAGGTCCTATTTCAGGAGGAATCCTTTTATTTCTTGGAGGAGACGTGATATGTTTGGGAG
This sequence comes from Lophura swinhoii, assembly GCA_030408155.1. NCBI lineage: Eukaryota > Metazoa > Chordata > Aves > Galliformes > Phasianidae > Lophura > Lophura swinhoii. The sequence continues at coordinate 28,388,123 of JASCYN010000149.1, read as the reverse complement.
AAATGTGGCATTTCTGGAAGAAACTGTCCTCTTTTGGGGATAAAACAGGTATTTGTGGGTGAAAAGGTCCTATTTGAAGGGGGAAAGCTGGTATTTCTTGGAGAAGATGAGGTATATTTGGGAGAAATGTGGCATTTCTGGAAGAAACTGTCCTATTTTGGGGATAAAAGAGGTATTTGTGGGTGAAAATTTCCTATTTGAAGGGGGAAAGCTGGTATTTCTTGGAGAAGATGTGATATATTTGGGAGAACTGTGGCATTTCTGGAAGAAACTGTCCTCTTTTGGGGATAAAACAGGTATTTGTGTGTGAAAAGGTCCTATTTGAAGGGGGAAACGTGGTATATCTTGGAGAAGATGTGATCTATTTGGGAGAAATCTGGCATTTCTGGAAGAATATGTTGAATTTGAGGGATAAAACAGGAATTTGTGGTTGAAAAGGTCCTATTTGAAGGGGGAAACCTGGTATTTCTTGGAGAAGATGTGATATATTTGGGAGAAATGTGGCATGTCTGGAAGAAAATGCCCTCTTTTGGGGATAAAACAGGTATTTGTGGGTGAAAAGGTCCTATTTGAAGTGGGAAACGTGGTATTTCTTGGAGAAGATGTGATATATTTGGGAGAAATGTGGCCTTTCTGGAAGAAACTGTCCTCTTTTGGGGATAAAAGAGGTATTTGTTGATGAAAAAGGTCCTATTTGAAGGGGGAAACGTGGTATTTCTTGGAGAAGATGTGATATATTTGGGAGAAATGTGGCATTTCTGGAAGAAACTGTCCTCTTTTGGGGATCAAAGAGGTATTTGTGGGTGAAAAGGTCCTATTGGAAGGGGGAAACGTGGTATTTCTTGGAGAAGATGTGATATATTTGGGAGAAATGTGGCATTTCTGGAAGAAACTGTCCTCTTTTGGGGATAAAAGAGGTATTTGTGGGTGATAAGGTCGTATTTGAAGGGGGAACCCTGGTATTTCTTGGAGAAGATGTGACATATTTGGGAGAAATGTGGCCTTTCTTGAAGAAACTGTCCTCTTTTGGGGATACAAGAGGTATTTGTGGGTGAAAAGGTCCTATTTGAAGGGGGAAACTTGGTATTTCTTGGAGAAGATGTGATATATTAGGGAGAAATGTGGCCTTTCTGGAAGAAACTGTCCTCTTTTGGGGATAAAACAGGTATATGTGGGTGATAAGGTCCTATTTGAAGGGGGAAAGCTGGTATTTCTTGGAGAAGAGGTGATATATTTGGGAGAAATGTGGCATGTCTGGAAGAAACTGTCCTATTTTGGGGGGAGAAGGCTGGTATTTTGTGGGAGAAAAGTTCCTATTTCAGGAGGAATCCTGGTATTTCTTGGAGAAGATGTGATCTACTTGGGAGAAATGTGGCATTTCTGGCAGAAAACTGTCCTATTTTGGGGATAAAAGAGGTATTTGTGGGTGAAAAGGTCCTATTTGAAGTTGGAAACCTGGTATTTCTTGGAAAAGATGTGATGTGTTTGGGAGAATGTGGCATTTCTGGAAGAAACTGTCCTATTTTGGGATAAAAGAGGAATTTGTGGGTGAGAAGGTCCTATTTCAGGAGGAATCCTGGTATTTCTTGGAGAAGATGAGATCTATTTGGGAGAAATGTGGCATTTCTGGAACAAACTGTCCTCTTTTGGGGATAAAAGAGGTATTTGTGGGTGAAAAGGTCCTATTTGAAGGGGGAAAGCTGGTATTTCTTGGAGAAGATGTGATATATTTGGGAGAAATGTGGCATTTCTGGAAGAAACTGCCCTGTTTTGGGGATAAAACAGGTATTTCTGGGTGAAAATGTCCTATTTCAAGGAGGAAAGCTGGTATTTCTTGGAGAAGATGTGGTATATTTGGGAGAAATCAGGCATTTCTGGAAGAAACTGTCCTCTTTTGGGGATAAAACAGGTATTTGTGGGTGAAAACGTTGTATTTGAAGGGGGAAACCTGTTATTTCTTGGAGAAGATGTGATATATTTGGGAGAAATGTGGCATTTCTGGAAGAAACTGTCCTCTTTTGGGGATAAAAGAGGTATTTGTGGGTGAAAAGCTCCTATTTGAAGTTGGAAACGTGGTATTTCTTGGAGAAGATGTGATCTATTTGGGAGAAATGTGGCATTTCTGGAAGAAACTGTCCTCTTTTGGGGATAAAAGAGGTATTTGTGGGTGAGAAGGTCCTATTTGAAGGGGGAAACGTGGTATTTCTTGGAGTAGATGTGATATATTTGGGAGAAATGTGGCCTTTCCGGAAGAAACTGTCCTCTTTTGGGGATAAAAGAGGTATTTGTGGGTGATAAGGTCCTATTTGAAGGGGGAACCCCGGTATTTCTTGGAGAAGATGTGATCTATTTGGGAGAAATGTGGCATTTCTGGAAGAAACTGTCCTATTTTGGGGATAAAAGAGGTATTTGTGGGAGAAAAGGTCCTATTTGACGGGGGAAAGCTGGTATTTCTTGGAGAAGATGTGATCTATTTGGGAGAAATGTGGCATTTCTGGAAGAAAATGTCCAATTTGGGGGGAGAAGGCTGGTAGTTTTGGGTGAGAAGGTCCTATTTCAGGAGGAATCCTGGTATTTCTTGGAGAAGATGTGATCTATTTGGGAGAAATGTGGCATGTCTGGAAGAAAATGTCCAATTTGGGGAGAGAAGGCTGGTAGTTTTGGGTGAGAAGGTCCTATTTCAGGAGGAATCCTGGTATTTCTTGGAGAAGATGTGATATATTTGGGAGAAATGTGGCATTTCTGGAAGAAACTGTCCTCCTTTGGGGATACAAGAGGTATTTGTGGGTGAAAAGGTCCTATTTCAAGGAGGAAACCTGGTATTTCTTGGAGAAGATGTGATATGTTTGGGAGAAATGTGGCATTTCTGGACGTAACTGTTCTATTTTGGGGACAAAAGAGGTATTTGTGGGTGATAAGGTCCTATTTGAAGGGGGAAACCTGGTATTTCTTGGAGAAGATGTGATCTATTTGGGAGAAATGTGGCATTTCTGGAAGAAACTGTCCTATTTGGGGGGAGAAGGCTGGTATTTGTGGGAGAAAAGGTCCTATTTCAGGAGGAATCTTGGTATTTCTTGGAGAAGATGTGATCTATTTGGGAGAAATGTGGCATTTCTGGAAGAAACTGTCCTATTTGAGGGATAAAAGAGGTATTTGTGGGTGAAAAGGTCGTATTTCAGGAGGAATCCTGGTATTTCTTGGAGAAGATGTGATCTATTTGGGAGAAATGTGGCATTTCTGGAAGAAAATGTCCTCTTTTGGGGATAAAAGAGGTATTTGTGGGTGAAAAGGTCCTATTTGAAGGGGGAAACGTGCTATTTCTTGGAGAAGATGTGATATATTTGGGAGAAATGTGGCATTTCTGGAAGAAACTGTCGTCTTATGGGGATAAAATAGTTTTTTGGGGGGAAAAGGTCCTATTTGAAGGGGGAAACCTGGTATTTCTTTGAGAAGATGAGGTATATTTGGGAGAAATGTGGCCTTTCTGGAAGAAACTGTCCTATTTTGGGGATAAAACAGGTATTTGTGGGTGAAAAGGTCCTATTTGAAGGGGGAAACCTGTTATTTCTTGGAGAAGATGTGATATATTTGGGAGAAATCAGGCATTTCTGGAAGAAACTGTCCTCTTTTGGGGATAAAAGAGGTATTTGTGGGTGAAAAGGTCCTATTTGAAGGGGGAAACCTGGTATTTCTTGGAGAAGATGTGATATATTTGGGAGAAATGTGGCCTTTCTGGAAGAAAATGTCCTCTTTTGGGGATAAAAGAGGTATTTGTGGGTGAAAATGTCCTATTTGAAGGGGGAAACGTGGTATTTCTTGGAGAAGATGTGATATATTTGGGAGAAATGTGGCCTTTCTGGAAGAAACTGTCCTCTTTTGGGGATACAAGAGGTATTTGTGGGTGAAACGGTCCTATTTCAAGGAGGAAACCTGGTATTTCTTGGAGAAGATGTGATATGTTTGGGAGAAATGTGGCATTTCTGGATGTAACTGTTCTATTTTGGGGACAAAAGAGGTATTTGTGGGTGAAAAGGTCCTATTTGAAGGGGGACAGCTGGTATTTATTGGAGAAGATGAGATCTATTTGGGACAAATCTGGCATTTCTGGAAGAAACTGTCCTATTTTGGGGGGAAAAGGCTGGTATTTGTGGGAGAAAAGGTCCTATTTCAGGAGGAATCCTGGTATTTCTTGGAGAAGATGTGATATATTTGGGAGAAATGTGGCATTTCTGGAAGAAACTGTCCTCTTTTGGGGATAAAAGAGGTATTTGTGGGTGAAAAGGTCCTATTTGAAGGGGGAAACGTGCTATTTCTTGGAGAAGATGTGATATATTTGGGAGAAATGTGGCCTTTCTGGAAGAAGCTGTCCTATTTTGGGGATAAAACAGGTATTTGTGGGTGAAAAGGTCCTATTTGAAGGGGGAAACCTGGTATTTCTTGGAGAAGATGTGATCTATTTGGGAGAAATGTGGCATTTCTGGAAGAAACTGTCCTCTTTTGGGGATAAAAGAGTTTTTTTGGGGGAAAAGGTCCTATTTGAAGGGGGAAACCTGGTATTTCTTGGAGAAGATGTGATATGTTTGGGAGAAATGTGGCATTTCTGAAAGAAACTCTTCTATTTTGGGGATAAAACAGGTATTTGTAGGTGAAAAGGTCCTATTTGAAGGGGGAAAGCTGGTATTTCTTGGAGAAGATGTGATGTATTTGGGTGATATGTGGCATGTCTGGAAGAAAATGTCCAATTTGGGGGGAGAAGGCTGGTATTTGTGGGAGAAAAGGTCCTATTTCAGGAGGAATCCTGGTATTTCTTGGAGGAGATGTGATCTATTTGGGAGAAATGTGGCATTACTGGCAGAAACTGTCCTATTTTGGGGATAAAAGAGGTATTTGTGGGTGAAAAGGTCCTATTTGAAGGGGGACACCTGGTATTTCTTGGAGAAGATGTGGTATATTTGGGAGAAATGTGGCATTTCTGGAAGAAACTGTCCTCTTTTGGGGATAAAACAGGTATTTGTGGGTGAAAATTTCCTATTTGAAGGGGGAAACGTGGTATTTCTTGGAGAAGATGTGATATATTTGGGAGAAATGTGGCATTTCTGGAAGAAAATGTCCTATTTGGGGGGAGAAGCCTGGTATTAGTGGGTTAAAAGGTCCTATTTGAAAGGGGAAACCTGGTATTTCTTGGAGAAGATGTGATCTCTTTTGGAGAAATGTGGCATGTCTGGAAGAAACTGTCCTATTTTGGGGATACAAGAGGTATTTGTGGGTGAAAAGGTCCTATTTGAAGGGGGAAACGTGCTATTTCTTGGAGGAGATGTGATATATTTGGGAGAAATGTGGCATTTCTGGACGAAACTGTCCTCTTTTGGGGATAAAAGAGGTATTTGTGGGTGAAAAGGTCCTATTTGAAGGGGGAAACCTGGTATTTCTTGGAGAAGATGTGATCTATTTGGGAGAAATCTGGCATTTCTTGAAGAAACTGTCCTATTTGGGGGAAGAAGCCTGCTATTAGTGGGTGAAAAGGTCCTATTTGAAGGGGGAAAGCTGGTATTTCTTGGAGAAGATGTGATATATTTGGGAGAAATGTGGCATGTCTGGAAGAAACTGTCCTCTTTTGGGGATAAAAGAGGTATTTGTGGGTGATATGGTCCTATTTGAAGGGGGAAACCTGGTATTTCTTGGAGAAGATGTGATATGTTTGGGAGAAATGTGGCATTTCTGGAAGAAACTGTACTGTTTGGGGGGAGAAGGCTGGTATTTGTGGGAGAAAAGGTCCTATTTCAGGAGGAATCCTGGTATTTCTTGGAGAAGATGTGATATATTTGGGAGAGATGCGGAATGTCTGGAAGAAACTGACCTATTTGAGGGATAAAAGAGGTATTTTTGGGTGAAAATGTCCTATTTGAAGGGGGAAACCTGGTATTTCTTGGAGAAGAAGTGATATATTAGGGAGAAATGTCCCATTTCTGGAAGAAACGGTCCTATTTTGGGGATAAAAGAATTTTTTGTGGGTGAAAAGGTCCTATTTGAAGGGGGAAGCGTGGTATTTCTTGGAGAAGATGTGATATGTTTGGGAGAAATGTGGCCTTTCTGGCAGAAACTGTCCTCTTTTGGGGATAAAAGTGGTATTTGTGGGTGATAAGGCCCTATTCGAAGGGGAAAACCTGGTATTTCTTGGAGAAGATGTGATATATTTGGGAGAAATGTGGCATGTCTGGAAGAAACTGTCCTCTTTTGGGGATGAAACAGGTATTTTTGGGTAAAAAGGTCCTATTTGAAGGGGGAAATCTGGTATTTCATGGAGAAAATCCCTGTTTTATCCCCAGAATAGGACAGCTTCTTCCAGAAAGGCCAGATTTCACCCAAATATATCACATCTTCTCCAAGAAATACCAGGATTCCTCCTGAAATACGACCTTTTCACCCACAAATACCTCTTTTATCCCCAAAAGAGGACAGTTTCTTCCAGAAATGCCACATTTCTCCCAAATATATCACATCTTCTCCAAGAAATGACAGGATTCCTCCTGAAATAGGACCTTTTCTCCCACAAATACCAGCCTTCTCCCCCCAAAATAGGACAGTTTCTTCCAGAAATGCCAGATTTGTCCCAAATAGATCACATCTTCTCCAAGAAATACCAGCTTTCCCCCTTCAAATAGGACCTTATCACCCACGAATACCTCTTTTGTCCCCAAAATAGAACAGTTACGTCCAGAAATGCCACATTTCTCCCAAACATATCACATCTTCTCCATGAAATACCAGCTTTCCTTTTTCAAATAGGACCTTTTCACCCACAAATACCTCTTGTATCCCCAAAAGAGGACAGTTTCTTCCTGACATGCCACATTTCTCCCAAATATATCACATCTTCTCCAAGAAATACCACGTTTCCCCCTTCAAATAGGACCTTTTCACCCACAAATACCTCTTTTATCCCCAAAAGAGGACAGTTTCTTCCAGACATGCCACATTTCTCCCAAATATATCACATCTTCTCCAAGAAATACCAGGTTTCCCCCTTCAAATAGGACCTTTTCACCCACAAATACCTCTTTTATCCCCAAAATAGGACAGTTTCTTCCAGAAATGCCTGATTTCTCCCAAATATATCACATCTTCTCCAAGAAATACCAGGTTTCCCCCTTCAAATAGGACCTTTTCACCCACAAATACCTCTTTGATCCCCAAAAGAGGACAGTTTCTTCCAGAAAGGCCACATTTCTCCCAAATATACCTCATCTTCTCCAAGAAATACCAGCTTTCCCCCTTCAAATAGGACCTTTTCTCCCACAAATACCTGTTTTATCCCCAAAAGAGGACAGTTTCTTCCAGAAAGGCCACATTTCTCCCAAATATATCACATCTTCTCCAAGAAATACCAGCTTTCCCCCTTCAAATAGGACCTTTTCACCCACAAATACCTCTTTTATCCCTCAAATTGGACATATTCTTCCAGAAATGCCAGATTTCTCCCAAATATATCACATCTTCTCCAAGAAATACCACGTTATCCCCTTCAAATAGGAAATTTTCACCCACAAATACCTCTTTTATCCCCAAAAGAGGACAGTTTCTTCCAGAAATGCCACATTTCTCCCAAATATATCACATCTTCTCCAAGAAATACCAGCTTTCCCCCTTCAAATAGGACCTTTTCACCCACTAATACCAGGCATCTCCCCCCAAATAGGACATTTTCTTCCAGAAATGCCACATTTCTCCCAAATATATCACATCTTCTCCAAGAAATACCAGGGTTCCCCCTTCAAATAGGAAATTTTCACCCACAAATACCTGTTTTATCCCCAAAACAGCACAGTTTCTTCCAGAAATGCCACATTTCTCCCAAATAGATCACATCTTCTCCAAGAAATACCAGGGTTCCCCCTTCAAATAGGAAATTTTCACCCACAAATACCTGTTTTATCCCCAAAATAGGACAGTTTCTTCCAGAAATGCCAGATTTCTCCCAAATAGATCAAATCTTCTCCAAGAAATACCAGCTTTCCCCCTTCAAATAGGACCTTTTCAACCACAAATACCTGTTTTATCCCTCAAATTGGACATATTCTTCCAGAAAGGCCACATTTCTCCCAAATATATCACATCTTCGCCAAGAAATAACACGTTTCCCCCTTCAAATAGGACCTTTTCACCCACAAATACCTCTTTTATCCCCAAAATAGAACAGTTTCTTGCAGAAATGCCACATTTCACCCAAATATATCACATCTTCTCCAAGAAATACCAGGTTTCCCCCTTCAAATAGGACCTTTTCACCCACTAATACCAGGCTTCTCTACCCAAATAGGACATTTTCTTCCAGAAATGCCACATTTCTCCCAAATATATCACATCTTCTCCAAGAAATGCCAGGTTTCCCCCTTCAAATAGGAAATTTTCACCCACAAGTACCTGTTTTATCCCCAAAAGAGGACAGTTTCTTCCAGACATGCCACATTTCTCACAAAAAAATCACATCTCCTCCAAGAAATACCAGGATTTCTCCTGTAATAGGAACTTTTCTCCCACAAATACCAGCCTTTTCCCCCCAAAAGAGGACAGTTTCTTCCAGAAATGACATATTTATCACAAATATATCACATCTTCTCCAAGAAATACCAGGTTTTCCCCTTCAAATAGGACCTTTTCACCCACAAATACCTGTTTAATCCCCAAAAGAGGACAGTTTCTTCCAGAAAGGCCACATTTCTCCCAAATATATCACATCTTCTCCAAGAAATACCAGGATTCCTCCTGAAATACGACCTTTTCACCCACAAATACCTCTTTTATCCCTCAAATAGGACAGTTTCTTCCAGAAATGCCACATTTCTCCCAAATATATCACATCTTCTCCAAGAAATACCAGGATTCCTCCTGAAATAGGACCTTTTCTCCCACAAATACCAGCCTTCTCCCCCAAAAAAGGACAGTTTCTTCCAGAAATGCCACATTTCTCCCAAATATATCACATCTTCTCCAAGAAATACCAGCTTTCCCCCTTCAAATAGGACATTATCACCCACAAATACCTCTTTTGTCCCCAAAATAGAACAGTTACGTCAGGAAATGCCACATTTCTCCCAAACATATCACATCTTCTTCAAGAAATACTAGGTTTCCCCCTTCAAATAGGACCTTTTCACTCACTAATACCTCTTTTATCCCCAAAAGAGGACAGTTTCTTCCTGAAATGCCTGATTTCTCCCAAATATATCACATCTTCTCCAAGAAATACCAGGTTTCCCCCTTCAAATAGGACCTTTTCACCCACAAATACCTCTTTTATCCCCAAAATAGGACAGTTTCTTCCAGAAATGCCAGATTTCTCCCAAATATATCACATCTTCTCCAAGAAATACCAGCTTTCCCCCTTCAAATAGGACCTTTTCACCCACTAATACCAGGCTTCTCCCCCCAAATAGGACATTTTCTTCCAGAAATGCCACATTTCTCCCAAACATATCACATCTTCTCCAAAAATACCAGGTTTCCCCCTTCAAATAGGACCTTTTCACCCACAAATACCTGTTTTATCCCCAAAAGAGGACAGTTTCTTCCAGAAAGGCCACATTTCTCCCAAATATATCACATCTTCTCCAAGAAATACCAGGGTTCCCCCTTCAAATAGGAAATTTTCACCCACAAATACCTCTTTTATCCCCAAAAGAGGACAGTTTCTTCCAGAAATGCCACATTTCTCCCAAATATATCACATCTTCTCCAAGAAATACCAGGTTTCCCCCTTCAAATAGGACCTTTTCAACCACAAATACCTGTTTTATCCCTCAAATTAGACATATTCTTCCAGAAATGCCAGATTTCTCCCAAATATATCACATCTTCTCCAAGAAATAACACGTTTCCCCCTTCAAATAGGACCTTTTCACCCACAAATACCTGTTTTATCCCCAAAAGAGGACAGTTTCTTCCAGAAATGCCTGATTTCTCCCAAATAGATCACATCTTCTCCAAGAAATACCAGGTTTCCCCCTTCAAATAGGACCTTTTCACCCACTTATACCAGGCTACTCCTCCCAAATAGGACATTTTCTTCCGGAAATGCCACATTTCTCCCAAATATATCACATCTTCTCCAAGAAATACCAGGTTTCCCCCTTCAAATAGGAAATTTTCACCCACAAATACCTGTACTATCCCCATAAGAGGACAGTTTCTTCCAGAAATGCCACATTTCTCCCAAATAGATCACATCTTCTCCAAGAAATACCAGGTTTTCCCCTGGAAATAGGACCTTTTCACCCACAAATACGTCTTTTATCCCCAAAATAGGACAGTATCTGCCAGAAATGCCACATTTCTCCCAAACATATCACATCTCCCCCAAGAAATACCAGGATTCCTCCTGAAATAGGAAATTTTCTCCCACAAATACCAGCCTTCTCCCCCCCAAATAGGACAGTTTCTTCCAGACATGCCACATTTCACCCAAATATATCACATCTTCTTCAAGAAATACCAGGATACCTCATTCAAATAGGACCTTTTCACGCACAAGTACCTGTTTTATCCCCAAAATAGAACAGTTTCTTCCAGACATGCCACATTTCTCCCAAACATATCACATCTCCTCCAAGAAATACCAGGATTTCTCCTGTAATAGGACCTTTTCTCCCACAAATACCAGCCTTTTCCACCCAAAAGAGGACAGTTTCTTCCAGAAATGCCATATTTCTCCCAAATATATCACATCTTCTCCAAGAAATACCAGGTTTTCCCCTGGAAATACGACCTTTTCACCCACAAATACCTCTTTTATCCCCAAAAGACGACAGTTTCTTCCAGAAAGGCCACATTACTCCCAAACATATCACATCTTCTCCAAGAAATACCAGGGTTCCCCCTTCAAATTGGACCTTTTCCCCCCAAAAAACTCTTTTATCCCCAAAAGAGGACAGTTTCTTCCAGAAAGGCTACATTTCTCCCAAATATATCACATCTTCTCCAAGAAATACCAGGATTCCTCCTGAAATACGACCTTTTCACCCACAAATACCTCTTTTATCCCTCAAATAAGACAGTTTCTTCCAGAAATGCCACATTTCTCCCAAATATATCACATCTTCTCCAAGAAATACCAGGATTCCTCCTGAAATAGGACCTTTTCTCCCACAAATACCAGCCTTCTCCCCCCAAAAGAGGACAGTTTCTTCCAGAAAGGCCACATTTCTCCCAAACATATCACATCTTCTCCAAGAAATACCAGCTTTCCCCCTTCAAATAGGACCTTATCACCCACAAATTACTCTTTTGTCCCCAAAATAGAACAGTTACGTCCAGAAATGCCACATTTCTCCCAAACATATCACATCTTCTCCAAGAAATACCAGGTTTCCCCCTTCAAATAGGACCTTTTCACCCACAAATACCTCTTTTCTCCCCAAAACAGGACAGTTTCTTCCAGACATGCCACATTTCTCCCAAATATATCACATCTTCTCCAAGAAATACCAGCTTTCCCCCTTCAAATAGGACCTTTTCACCCACAAATACCTCTTTTATCCCCAAAATAGGTCAGTTTCTTCCAGAAATGGCACATTTCTCCCAAATATATCACACCTTCTCCAAGAAATTCCACGTTTCCCCCTTCAAATAGGACCTTTTCACCCACAAATACCTCTTTTATCCCCAAAAGAGGACAGTTTCTTCCAGACATGCCACATTTCTCCCAAATATATCACATCTTCTCCAAGAAATACCAGGTTTCCCCCTTCAAATAGGACGTTTTCACCCACAAATACCTGTTTTATCCCCAAAAGAGGACAGTTTCTTCCAGGAATGCCAAATTTCTCCCAAATATATCACATCTTCTCCAAGAAATACCAGCTTTCCCCCTTCAAATAGGAACTTTTCACCCACGAATACCTGTTTTATCCCCAAAAGAGGACAGTTTCTTCCAGAAAGGCCACATTTCTCCCAAATAGATCACATCTTCTCCAAGAAATACCAGCTTTCCCCCTTCAAATAGGACCTTTTCACCCACAAATACCTCTTTTATCCCCAAAAGAGGACAGTTTCTTCCAGAAATGCCACATTTCTCCCAAATATATCACATCTTCTCCAAGTAATAACAGCTTTCCCCCTTCAAATAGGACCTTTTCACCCACTAATACCAGGCTTCTCCCCCCAAATAGGACATTTTCTTATAGAAATGCCACATTTCTCCCAAATATATCATATCTTCTCCAAAAATACCAGGTTTCCCCCTTCAAATAGGAAATTTTCACCCACAAATACCTGTTTTATCCCCAAAAGAGGACAGTTTCATCCAGAAAGGCCACATTTCTCACAAATATATCACATCTTCTCCAAGAAATACCAGGTTTCCCCCTTCAAATAGGACCTTTTCAACCACAAATACCTGTTTTATCCCTCAAATTGGACATATTCTTCCAGAAATGCCACATTTCTCCCAAATATATCACATCTTCTCCAAGAAATACCACGTTTCCCCCTTCAAATAGGACCTTTTCACCCACAAATACCTCTTTTATCCCCAAAAGAGGACAGTTTCTACCAGAAATGCCACATTTCTCCCAAATATATCACATCTTCTCCAAGAAATACCAGGTTTCCCCCTTCAAATAGGACCTTTTCACCCACTTATACCAGGCTTCTCCCCCCAAATAGGACATTTTCTTCCAGAAATGCCACATTTCTCCCAAATATATCACATCTTCTCCAAGAAATACCAGGTTTTCCCCTGGAAATAGGACCTTTTCACCCACAAATACCTCTTTTATCCCCAAAATAGGACAGTATCTGCCAGAAATGCCACATTTCTCCCAAACATATCACATCTCCTCCAAGAAATACCAGGATTCCTCCTGAAATAGGAACTTTTCTCCAACAAATACCAGCCTTCTCCCCCCAAATAGGACATTTTCTTCCAGACATGCCACATATCACCCAAATATATCACATCTTCTCCAAGAAATACCACGTTTCCCCCTTCAAATAGGACCTTTTCACCTACAAATACCTCTTTTATCCCCAAAATAGAACAGTTTCTTCCAGAAATGCCACATTTAACCCAAACATATCAAATCTTCTTCAAGAAATACCAGGATACCTCATTCAAATAGGACCTTTTCACCCACAAGTACCTGTTTTATCCCCAAAATAGAACAGTTTCTTCCAGACATGCCACATTTCTCCCAAACATATCACATCTCCTCCAAGAAATACCGGGATTTCTCCTGTAATTGGACCTTTTCTCCCAAAAATACCAGCCTTTTCCACCCAAAAGAGGACAGTTTCTTCCAGAAATGCCACATTTCTCCCAAATATATCACATCTTCTCCAAGAAATACCAGGTTTTCCCCTGGAAATACGACCGTTTCACCACAAATACCTCTTTTATCCCCAAAAGACGACAGTTTCTTCCAGAAAGGCCACATTACTCCCAAACATATCACATCTTCTCCAAGAAATACCAGGGTTCCCCCTTCAAATTGGACCTTTTCCCCCCAAAATACTCTTTTATCCCCAAAAGAGGACAGTTTCTTTCAGAAATGCCACATTTCTCCCAAATATATCACATCTTTTCCAAGAAATACCAGGTTTCCTCCTTCAAATAGGACCTTTTCACCCACAAATACCTGTTTTATTCCCAAAAGAGGACAGTTTCTTCCAGAAAGGCCACATTTCTCCCAAATATATCACATCTTCTCCAAGAAATACCAGGATTCCTCCTGAAATACGAACTTTTCACCAACAAATACCTCTTTTATCCCTCAAATAGGACAGTTTCTTCCAGAAATGCCACATTTCTCCCAAATACATCACATCTTCTCCAAGAAATACCAGGATTCCTCCTGAAAGAGGACCTTTTCACCCACAAATACCAGCCTTCTCCCCCCAAATAGGACAGTTTCTTCCAGAAATGCCAGATTTCCCCCAAATATATCACATCTTCTCCAAGAAATACCAGCTTTCCCCCTTCAAATAGGACCTTATCACCCACAAATACCTCTTTTGTCCCCAAAATAGAACAGTTACGTCCAGAAATGCCACATTTCTCCCAAACATATCACATCTTCTCCAAGAAATACCAGGTTTCCTCCTTGAAATAGGAACTTTTCACCCACAAATACCTCTTGAATCCCCAAAAGAGGACAGTTTCTTCCAGAAAGGCCACATTTCTCCCAAATAGATCACATCTTCTCCAAGAAATACCAGGTTTCCCCCTTGTAATAAGACCTTTTCACCCACAAATACCTCTTTTATCCCCAAAAGAGGACAGTTTCTTCCAGAAATGCCACATTTCTCCCAAATATATCACATCTTCTCCAAGAAATACCAGCTTTCCCCCTTCAAATAGGACCTTTTCACCCACAAATACTTCTTTTATCCCCAAAAGAGGACAGTTTCTTCCAGAATGGCCAGATTTCTCCCAAATATATCACATCTTCTCCAAGAAATACCAGGTTTCCCCCTTCAAATAGGACCTTTTCAACCACTAATACCTGTTTTATCCCCAAAATAGAACAGTTTCTTCCAGAAATGCCACATTTCTCCCAAATATATCACATCTTCTCCAAGAAATAACAGGTTTCCCCCTTCAAATACAACGTTTTCACCCACAAATACCTGTTTTATCCCCAAAAGAGGACAGTTTCTTCCAGACATGCCACATTTCTCCCAAACATATCACATCTTCTGCAAGAAATACCACGTTTCCCCCTTCAAATAGGACCTTTTCACCCACAAATACCTGTCCCCAAAAGAGGACAGTTTCTACCAGAAATGCCACATTTCTCCCAAATATATCACATCTCCTCCAAGAAATACCAGGATTCCTCCTGAAATAGGAACTTTTCTCCCTCAAATACCACCCTTCTCCCCCCAAATAGGACAGTTTCTTCCAGAAATGCCACATTTCTCCCAAATATACCTCATCTTCTCCAAGAAATACCAGGTTTCCCCCTTCAAATAAGACCTTTTCACCCACAAATACCTGTTCTATCCCCATAAGAGGACAGTTTCTTCCAAAAATGCCACATTTCTCCCAAATAGATCACATCTTCTCCAAGAAATACCACGCTTCCCCCTTCAAATAGGACCTTTTCCCCAAAAAAACCTCTTTTATCCCCAAAAGAGGACAGTTTCTTCCAGGAATGCCACATTTCTCCCAAATATATCACATCTTCTCCAAGAAATACCAGGATTCCTCCTGAAATACGACCTTCTCACCCAAAACTACCAGCCTTCTCCCCCCAAATTGGACATTTTCTTCCAGACAGGCCACATTTCTCCCAAATAGATCACATCTTCTCCAAGAAATACCAGGATTCCTCCTGAAATAGGACCTTTTCTCCAACAAATACCAGCCTTCTCCCCCCAAATAGGACAGTTTCTTCCAGAAATGCCAGATTTCCCCCAAACATATCACATCTTCTCCAAGAAATACCCGGTTTCCCTCTTCAAATAGGACCTTATCAACCACAAATACCTGTTTTATCCCTCAAATTGGACATATTCTTCCAGAAATGCCACATTTCTCCCAAATATATCACATCTTCTCCAAGAAATACCACGTTTCCCCCTTCAAATAGGACCTTTTCACCCACAAATATCTGTTTTATCCCCAAAAGAGGACAGTTTCTTCCAGGAAGGCCACATTTCTCCCAAATATATCACATCTTCTCCAAGAAATACCAGGATTCCTCCTGAAATACGACCTTTTCACCCACAAATACCTCTTTTATCCCCAAAAGAGGACATTTTCTTCCAGACATGCCACATTTCTCCCAAATATATCACATCTTCTCCAAGAAATACCAGGTTTCCCCCATCAAATAGGACCTATTCACCCACAAATACCTCTTTTATCCCCAAAAGAGGACAGTTTCTTATAGAAATGCCACATTTCTCCCAAATATATCACATCTTCTCCAAGAAATACCAGGATTCCTCCTGAAATAGGACCTTTTCACCCACAAATACCTCTTTTATCCCTCAAATAGGACAGTTTCTTTCAGAAATGCCACATTTCTCCCAAATAAATCACTTCTTCTCCAAGAAATACCAGGTTTCCCCCTTCAAATAGGACCTTTTCACCCACAAGTACATGTTTTTTCCCCAAAATAGAACAGTTTCTTCCAGAAATGCCACATTTCTCCCAAATATATCACATCTTCTCCAAGAAATAACAGGTTTCCCCCTTCAAATACAACGTTTTCACCCACAAATACCTCTTTTATCCCCAAAAGAGGACAGTTTCTTCCAGACATGCCACATTTCTCCCAAATAGATCACATCTTCTCCAAGAAATACCAGGTTTCCCCTTTCAAATAGGACCTTTTCACCCACAAATACCTCTTTTATCCCCAAAAGAGGACAGTTTCTTCCAGACATGCCACATTTTTCCCAAACATATCACATCTTCTCCAAGAAATACCAGGTTTCCCCCTTCAAATAGGACCTTTTCAACCACACATACCTGTTCTATCCCTCAAATTGGACATATTCTTCCAGAAATGCCACATTTCTCCCAAATATATCACATCTTCTCCAAGAAATAACAGCTTTCCCCCTTCAAATAGGACCTTTTCACCCACAAATATCTCTTTTATCCCCAAAAGAGGACAGTTTCTTCCAGGAAGGCCACAATTCTCCCAAATAGATCACATCTTCTCCAACAAATACCGGGATTCCTCCTGAAATACGACCTTTTCACCCACAAATACCTCTTTTATCCCCAAAATAGGACAGTTTCTGCCAGAAATGCCACATTTCTCCCAAATATATCACATCTTCTCCAAGAAATACCAGGATTCCTCCTTCAAATAGGACCTTTTCTCCCACAAATACCAGCCTTCTCCCCCCAAAAGAGGACAGTTTCTACCAGAAAGGCCACATTTCTCCCAAACATATCACATCTTCTCCAAGAAATACCAGCTTTCCCCCTTCAAATAGGACCTTATCACCCACAAATACCTCTTTTGTCCCCAAAATAGAACAGTTACGTCCAGAAATGCCACATTTCTCCCAAACATATCACATCTTCTCCAAGAAATACCAGGTTTCCCCCTTCAAATAGGACCTTTTCAACCACAAATACCTCTTTTATCCCCAAAAGAGGACAGTTTCTTCCAGACATGCCACATTTCTCCCAAACATATCACATCTCCTCCAAGAAATACCAGGATTCCTCCTGAAATAGGAACTTTTCTCCAACAAATACCACCCTTCTCCCCCCAAATAGGACAGTTTCTTCCAGAAGTGCCTGATTTCTCCCAAATATATCACATCTTCTCCAAGAAATACCAGGTTTCCCCCTTCAAATAAGACCTTTTCACCCACAAATACCTGTTCTATCCCCATAAGAGGACAGTTTCTTCCAGAAATGCCACATTTCTCCCAAATAGATCACATCTTCTCCAAGAAATACCACGCTTCCCCCTTCAAATAGGACCTTTTCCCCAAAAAAGCCTCTTTTATCCCCAAAAGAGGACAGTTTCTTCCAGGAATGCCACATTTCTCCCAAATATATCACATCTTCCCCAAGAAATACCAGGTTTCCCCCTTCAAATAGGACATTATCACCCAAAACTACCAGCCTTCTCCCCCCAAATTGGACATTTTCTTCCAGACAGGCCACATTTCTCCCAAATATATCACATCTTCTCCAAGAAATACCAGGATTCCTCCTGAAATAGGACCTTTTCTCCAACAAATACCAGCCTTCTCCCCCCAAATAGGACAGTTTCTTCCAGAAATGCCAGATTTCCCCCAAACATATCACATCTTCTCCAAGAAATACCCGGTTTCCCCCTTCAAATAGGACCTTTTCAACCACAAATACCTGTTTTATCCCTCAAATTGGACATATTCTTCCAGAAATGCCACATTTCTCCCAAATATATCACATCTTCTCCAAGAAATACCACGTTTCCCCCTTCAAATAGGACCTTTTCACCCACAAATATCTGTTTTATCCCCAAAAGAGGACAGTTTCTTCCAGAAGGCCACATTTCTCCCAAATATATCACATCTTCTCCAAGAAATACCAGGATTCCTCCTGAAATAGGACCTTTTCACCCACAAATACCTCTTTTATCCCCAAATGAGGACAGCTTCTTCCAGACATGCCACATTTCTCCCAAATATAACACATCTTCTCCAAGAAATACCAGGTTTCCCCCTTCAAATAGGACCTTTTCACCCACAAATACCTCTTTTATCCACAAAGGGGGACAGTTTCTTATAGAAAGGCCACATTTCTCCCAAATATATCACATCTTCTCCAAGAAATACCAGGATTCCTCCTGAAATAGGACCTTTTCACCCACAAATACCTCTTTGATCCCTCAAATAGGACAGTTTCTTTCAGAAATGCCACATTTCTCCCAAATATATCACTTCTTCTCCAAGAAATACCAGGTTTCCCCCTTCAAATAGGACCTTTTCACCCACAAGTACCTGTTTTATCCCCAAAATAGAACAGTTTCTTCCAGAAATGCCACATTTCTCCCAAATATATCTCATCTTCTCCAAGAAATAACAGGTTTCCCCCTTCAAATACAACGTTTTCACCCACAAATACCTCTTTTATCCCCAAAAGAGGACAGTTTCTTCCAGACATGCCACATTTCTCCCAAATAGATCACATCTTCTCCAAGAAATACCAGCTTTCCCCCTTCAAATAGGACCTTTTCACCCACAAATACCTCTTTTATCCCCAAAAGACGACAGTTTCTTCCAGACATGCCACATTTCTCCCAAACATATCATATCTTCTCCAAGAAATACCAGGTTTTCCCCTTCAAATAGGACCTTTTCAACCACACATACCTGTTCTATCCCTCAAATTGGACATATTCTTCCAGAAATGCCACATTTCTCCCAAATATATCACATCTTCTCCAAGAAATAACAGCTTTCCCCCTTCCAATAGGACCTTTTCACCAACAAATATCTCTTTTATCCCCAAAAGAGGACAGTTTCTTCCAGGAAGGCCACAATTCTCCCAAATATATCACATCTTCTCCAAGAAATACCAGGATTCCTCCTGAAATACGACCTTTTCACCCACAAATACGTCTTTTATCCCCAAAATAGGACAGTTTCTGCCAGAAATGCCACATTTCTCCCAAATAGATCACATCTTCTCCAAGAAATACCAGGATTCCTCCTTCAAATAGGACCTTTTCTCCCACAAATACCAGCCTTCTCCCCCCAAAAGAGGACAGTTTCTTCCAGAAAGGCCACATTTCTCCCAAACATATCACATCTTCTCCAAGAAATACCAGCTTTCCCCCTTCAAATAGGACCTTTTCACACACAAATAACTCTTTTGTCCCCAAAATATAACAGTTTCTTCCAGAAATGCCACATTTCTCCCAAACATATCACATCTTCTCCAAGAAATACCAGCTTTCCCCCTTCAAATAGGACCTTTTCACCCACAAATACCTCTTTGATCCCCAAAAGAGGACAGTTTCTTCCAGACATGCCACATTTCTCCCAAATATATCACATCTTCTCCAAGAAATACCAGCTTTCCCCCTTCAAATAGGACCTTTTCACCCACAAATACCTCTTTTATCCCCAAAATAGGTCAGTTTCTTCCAGAAATGCCACATTTCTCCCAAATATATCACACCTTCTCCAAGAAATTCCACGTTTCCCCCTTCAAATAGGACCTTTTCACCCACAAATACCTCTTTTATCCCCAAAATACGACAGTTTCTTCCAGACATGCCACATTTCTCCCAAATATATCACATCTTCTCCAAGAAATACCACGTTTCCCCCTTCAAATAGGACCTTTTCACCCACAAATACCTCTTTTATCCCCAAAATAGGACAGTTTCTTCCAGGAATGCCAAATTTCTCCCAAATAGATCACATCTTCTCCAAGAAATACCAGGTTTCCCCCTTCAAATAGGACTTTATCACCCACAAATACCTCTTTTATCCCCAAAAGAGGACAGTTTCTTCCAGACATGCCACATTTCTCCCAAATATATCACATCTTCTCCAAGAAATAACAGGTTTCCCCCTTCAAATAGGACCTTTTCACCCACAAATACCTCTTTTATCCCCAAAATAGGACAGTTTCTTCCAGAAATGCCACATTTCTCCCAAATATATCACATCTTCTCCAAGAAATACCAGGATTCCTCCTGAAATACGACCTTTTCACCCACAAATACCTCTTTTATCCCCAAAAGAGGACAGTTTCTTCCAGAAATGCCACATTTCTCCCAAATATATCACATCTCCAAGAAATACCAGGTTTCCTCCTGAAATAGGACCTTGTCACCCACAGATTCCTGTTTTATCCCTTCGTTCCGAGCGACTTTTCGTTTTGGAGTGTTTATCCGATGCTACACTTCAGCATTCTGTGACGAATAAAATAGAAGAGGAAAGCCCCACTAATAAGGCAGCTAGAAGGTCCAGTAGCCACACACATTGTTCTTTCAGGGAGGACGTTCCAGAAAGTCGAGAGTTGTGGCTTCTTTCCTGCGGAGAAAAATACCCCTGTTTTCAGGCAATGCAGTAGGCTGAATTCGCACGTTCTCGGCATAGGAATACCGCTCATTCGCTCTCGTGGCTCGAAAGCGGCACTCGCTCTGAATCGCTGCGGAGAGTCTGCAGTTGCTGTCCGGTCCATCGCGGTTCTGCCCGAGTGCCGCTTGCAGCCTTCAGCAGCGCTCTCGTTTCTCTCGGATGCCGGGAAAGAGCGACTTCAGCCGGATGCTTTGCTCCGACGAGTGAGCGGCTTCTTCTGCGCACATCGCAATGGAGCGCTTCTGACTTCTCCATGTGTCCATGCAGAATGCACTACGCTTCTCTCTCATTCTTATCCCTTTCTTCCGAGCGACATTTCGTTTCGGAGTGTTTATCCGATGCTACACTTCAGCATTCTGTGACGAATAGAGTAGAAGTGGAAACCACACTAATAAGTGAGCTAGAAGTTCGAGGAGCGACACACGTAGTGCTTTCAGGGAGGACGTTCCAGAAAGTCGAGAGTTGTGGCTTCTTTCCGGCGGAGAAAAAAACCCCTGTTTTCAGGCAATGCAGGGCGCTGAATTCGCACCTTCTCGGCATAGGAATACCGCTCATTCGCTCTCGTGGCTCGAAAGCGGCACTCGCTCTGAACCGCTCCGGAGAGTCTGCAGTTGCTGTCCGGTCCATCGCGGTTCTGCCCGAGTGCCGCTTGCAGCCTTCAGCAGCGCTCTCGTTTCTCTCGGATGCCGGGAAAGAGCGACTTCAGCCGGATGCTTTGCTCCGACGAGTGAGCGGCTTCTTCTGCGCACATCGCAATGGAGCGCTTCTGACTTCTGTCCATGCAGAATGCACTACGCTTCTCTCTCATTCTTATCCCTTTCTTCCGAGCGACATATCGTTTTGGAGTGTTTATCCGATGCTACACTTCAGCATTCTGTGACGAATAGAGTAGAAGAGAAAAGCCCCACTAATAAGGCAGCTAGAAGTTCGAGGAGCAACGCACGTAGTGCTTTCGGGGAGGACGTTCCAGAAAGTCGAGAGTTGTGGCTTCTTTCCTGCGGAGAAAAAACCCCCTGTTTTCAGGCAATGCAGTAGGCTGAATTCGCTCGTTCTCGGCATAGGAATGCCGCTCCTCCTCTCTCGTGGCTCGAAAGCGGCATTTGCGCTGAACCACACCGGACAGTCTGCAGTTGCAGACTACTGAATAGCCTGAAAACAGGGGGTTTTTTCTCCGCAGGAAACAAGCCACAACTCTCGACTTTCTGGAACGTCCTCCCTGAAAGCACTACGTGAGTTGCTCCTCGAACTTCTAGCTGCCTTATTAGTGGGGCTTTTCTCTTCTACTCTATTCGTCACAGAATGCTGAAGTGGAAACCTGGTATTTCTTGGAGAAGATGTGATCTATTTGGGAGAAATGTGGCCTTTCTGGAAGAAAATGTCCTCTTTTGGGGATAAAAGAGGTATTTCATGGAGAAAAGGTCCTAATTCAAGGGGGAAACCTGGTATTTCTTGAAGAAGATGTGATCTATTTGGGAGAAATGTGGCATTTCTGGAAGAAACTGTCCTATTTGAGGGATAAAAGAGGTATTTGTGGGTGAAAAGGTCCTATTTCAGGAGGAATCCTGGTATTTCTTGGAGAAGATGTGATATATTTGGGAGAAATGTGGCCTTTCTATAAGAAACTGTCCTCTTTTGGGGATAAAAGAGGAATTTGTGGGTGAAAAGGTCCTATTTGAAGGGGGAAACCTGGTATTTCTTGGAGAAGATGTGATATATTTGGGAGAAATGTGGCATGTCTGGAAGAAACTGTCCTCTTTTGGGGATAAAAGAGGTATTTGTGGGTGAAAAGGTCCTATTTGAAGGGGGAAACGTGGTATTTCTTGGAGAAGATGTGATATATTTGGGAGAAATGTGGCATTTCTATAAGAAACTGTCCTATTTTGGGGATAAAAGAGGTATTTGTGGGTGAAAAGGTCCTATTTGAAGGGGGAAACCTGGTATTTCTTGGAGAAGATGTGCTATATTTGGGAGAAATGTGGCATTTCTGGAAGAAACTGTCCTCTTTTGGGGATAAAAGAGGTATTTGTGGGTGATAAGGTCCTATTCGAAGGGGGAACCCTGTTATTTCTTGGAGAAGATGTGATCTATTTGGGAGAAATGTGGCATTTCTGGAAGAAACTGTCCTCTTTTGGGGATAGAAGAGGTATTTGTGGGAGAAAAGGTCCTATTTGAAGGGGGAAAGCTGGTATTTCTTGGAGAAGATGTGATCTATTTGGGAGAAATGTGGCATTTCTGGAAGAAAATGTCCAATTTGGGGGGAGAAGGCTGGTAGTTTTGGGTGAGAAGGTCCTATTTCAGGAGGAATCCTGGTATTTCTTGGAGAAGATATGATATATTTGGCAGAAATGTGGCATTTCTGGAAGAAAATGTCCAATTTGGGGGGAGAAGGCTGGTAGTTTTGGGTGAGAAGGTCCTATTTCATGAGGAATCCTGGCATTTCTTGGAGAAGATGTGATATATTTGGGAGAAATGTGGCCTTTCCGGAAGAAACTGTCCTCTTTTGGGGATAAAAGAGGTATTAGTGGTTGAAAAGATCCTATTTCCCCGGGGAAACCTGGTATTTCTTGGAGAAGATGTGATCTATTTGGGAGAAATGTGGCATTTCTGGAAGAAAATGTCCTCTTTTGGGGATAAAAGAGGTATTTCATGGAGAAAAGGTCCTATTTGAAGGGGGAAACGTGGTATTTCTTGGAGAAGATGTGATCTATTTGGGAGAATTGTGGCATTTCTGGAAGAAACTGTCGTATTTTGGGCATAAAACAGGTATTTGTGGTTGAAAAGGTCCTATTTGAAGGGGGAAAGCTGGTATTTCTTGGAGAAGATGTGATATATTTGGGAGAAATGTGGCATTTCTGGAAGAAACTGTCCTATTTTAAGGATAAAAGAGGTATTTGTGGGTGAAAAGGTCCTATTTCGAGGGGGAAACCTGGTATTTCTTGGAGAAGATGTGATATATTTGGGAGAAATGTGCCATTTCTGGAAGAAAATGTCCAATTTGTGGGGAGAAGGCTGGTAGTTTTGGGTGAGAAGGTCCTATTTCAGGAGGAATCCTGGTATTTCTTGGAGAAGATGTGATATATTTGGGAGAAATGTGGCATTTCTGGAAGAAAATGTCCAATTTGGGGGGAGAAGGCTGGTAGTTTTGGGTGAGAAGGTCCTATTTCAGGTGGAATCCTGGCATTTCTTGGAGAAGATGTGATATATTTGGGAGAAATGTGGCCTTTCTGGAAGAAACTGTCCTCTTTTGGGGATAAAAGAGGTATTAGTGGTTGAAAAGGTCCTATTTCCAGGTGGAAACCTGTTATTTCTTGGAGAAGATGTGATCTATTTGGGAGAAATGTGTCATTTCTGGAAGAAAATGTCCTCTTTTGGGGATAAAAGAGGTATTTCATGGAGAAAAGGTCCTAATTCAAGGGGGAAACCTGGTATTTCTTGGAGAAGATGTGATATATTTGGGAGAAATGTGGCATGTCTGGAAGAAACTGTCGTATTTTGGGCATAAAACAGGTATTTGTGGGTGAAAAGGTCCTATTTGAAGGGGGAAACCTGGTATTTCTTGGAGAAGATGTGATATATTTGGGAGAAATGTGGCCTTTCTATAAGAAACTGTCCTCTTTTGGGGATAAAAGAGGAATTTGTGGGTGAAAAGGTCCTATTTGAAGGGGGAAACCTGGTATTTCTTGGAGAAGATGTGATATATTTGGGAGAAATGTGGCATGTCTGGAAGAAACTGTCCTCTTTTGGGGATAAAAGAGGTATTTGTGGGTGAAAAGGTCCTATTTGAAGGGGGAAACCTGTTATTTCTTGGAGAAGATGTGATATATTTGGGAGAAATGTGGCATTTCTGGAAGAAACTGTCCTCTTTTGGGGATAAAAGAGGTATTTGTGGGTGAAAAGGTCCTATTTGAAGGGGGAAACGTGGTATTTCTTGGAGAAGATGTGATATATTTGGGAGAAATGTGGCATTTCTGGAAGAAACTGTCCTCTTTTGGGGATAAAAGAGGTATTTGTGGGTGATAAGGTCCTATTCGAAGGGGGAACCCTGTTTTTTCTTGGAGAAGATGTGATCTATTTGGGAGAAATGTGGCATTTCTGGAAGAAACTGTCCTCTTTTGGGGATAGAAGAGGTATTTGTGGGAGAAAAGGTCCTATTTGAAGGGGGAAAGCTGGTATTTCTTGGAGAAGATGTGATCTATTTGGGAGAAATGTGGCATTTCTGGAAGAAAATGTCCAATTTGGGGGGAGAAGGCTGGTAGTTTTTGGTGAGAAGGTCCTATTTCAGGAGGAATCCTGGTATTTCTTGGAGAAGATATGATATATTTGGCAGAAATGTGGCATTTCTGGAAGAAAATGTCCAATTTGGGGGGAGAAGGCTGGTAGTTTTGGGTGAGAAGGTCCTATTTCATGAGGAATCCTGGCATTTCTTGGAGAAGATGTGATATATTTGGGAGAAATGTGGCCTTTCCGGAAGAAACTGTCCTCTTTTGGGGATAAAAGAGGTATTAGTGGTTGAAAAGATCCTATTTCCCCGGGGAAACCTGGTATTTCTTGGAGAAGATGTGATCTATTTGGGAGAAATGTGGCATTTCTGGAAGAAAATGTCCTCTTTTGGGGATAAAAGAGGTATTTCATGGAGAAAAGGTCCTATTTGAAGGGGGAAACGTGGTATTTCTTGGAGAAGATGTGATATATTTGGGAGAATTGTGGCATTTCTGGAAGAAACTGTCGTATTTTGGGCATAAAACAGGTATTTGTGGTTGAAAAGTTCCTATTTGAAGGGGGAAACGTGGTATTTCTTGGAGAAGATGTGATATATTTGGGAGAAATGTGGCATTTCTGGAAGAAACTGTCCTATTTGAGGGATAAAAGAGGTATTTGTGGGTGAAAAGGTCCTATTTCGAGGGGGAAACCTGGTATTTCTTGGAGAAGATGTGATATATTTGGGAGAAATGTGCCATTTCTGGAAGAAAATGTCCAATTTGTGGGGAGAAGGCTGGTAGTTTCGGGTGAGAAGGTCCTATTTCAGGAGGAATCCTGGTATTTCTTGGAGAAGATGTGATATATTTGGGAGAAATGTGGCATTTCTGGAAGAAAATGTCCAATTTGGGGGGAGAAGGCTGGTAGTTTTGGGTGAGAAGGTCCTATTTCAGGTGGAATCCTGGCATTTCTTGGAGAAGATGTGATATATTTGGGAGAAATGTGGCCTTTCTGGAAGAAACTGTCCTCTTTTGGGGATAAAAGAGGTATTAGTGGTTGAAAAGGTCCTATTTCCAGGTGGAAACCTGTTATTTCTTGGAGAAGATGTGATCTATTTGGGAGAAATGTGTCATTTCTGGAAGAAAATGTCCTCTTTTGGGGATAAAAGAGGTATTTCATGGAGAAAAGGTCCTAATTCAAGGGGGAAACCTGGTATTTCTTGGAGAAGATGTGATATATTTGGGAGAAATGTGGCATTTCTGGAAGAAACTGTCCTCTTTTGGGCATAAAACAGGTATTTGTGGTTGAAAAGTTCCTATTTGAAGGGGGAAACGTGGTATTTCTTGGAGAAGATGTGATATATTTGGGAGAAATGTGGCATTTCTGGAAGAAACTGTCCTATTTGAGGGATAAAAGAGGTATTTGTGGGTGAAAAGGTCCTATTTCAGGAGGAATCCTGTTATTTCTTGGAGAAGATGTGATCTATTTGGGAGAAATGTGGCCTTTCTATAAGAAACTGTCCTCTTTTGGGGATCAAAGAGGTATTTGTGCGTGAAAAGGTCCTATTTGAAGGGGGAACCCCGGTATTTCTTGGAGAAGATGTGATATATTTGGGAGAAATGTGGCATTTCTGGAAGAAACTGCCCTATTTTGGGGATAAAACAGGTATTTGTGGGTGAAAAGGTCCTATTTGAAGGGGGAAACGTGGTATTTCTTGGAGAAGATGTGATATATTTGGGAGAAATGTGGCATTTCTGGAAGAAACTGTCCTCTTTTGGGGATAAAACAGGTATTTGTGGGTGAAAACGTTGTATTTGAAGGGGGAAACCTGTTATTTCTTGGAGAAGATGTGATATATTTGGGAGAAATCTGGCATTTCTGGAAGAAACTGTCCTCTTTTGGAGATAAAAGAGGTATTTGTGGCTGAAAAGGTCCTATTTGAAGGGGGAAAGCTGGTATTTCTTGGAGAAGATGTGATATATTTGGGAGAAATGTGGCATTTCTGGAAGAAACTGTCCTCTTTTGGGGATAAAAGAGGTATGTGTGGGTGATAAGGTCCTATTTGAAGGGGAACCCCGGTATTTCTTTGGGAAGATGTGATCTATTTGTGAGAAATGTGGCCTTCCTGGAAGAAACTGTCCTATTTTGGGGATAAAACAGGTATTTGTGGGAGAAAAGGTCCTATTTGAAGGGGGAAAGCTGGTATTTCATGCAGAAGATGTGATCTATTTGGGAGAAATGTGGGCTTTCTGGAAGAAAATGTCCAATTTGTGGGGAGAAGGCTGGTAGTTTTGGGTGAGAAGGTCCTATTTCAGGAGGAATCCTGGTATTTCTTGGAGAAGATATGATATATTTGGGAGAAATGTGGCTTTTCTGGAAGAAAATGTCCAATTTGGGGGGAGAATGCTGGTAGTTTTGGGTGAGAAGGTCCTATTTCAGGAGGAATCCTGGCATTTCTTGGAGAAGATGTGATATATTTGGGAGAAATGTGGCCTTTCCGGAAGAAACTGTCCTCTTTTGGGGATAAAAGAGGTATTAGAGGTTGAAAAGTTCCTATTTGAAGGGGGAACCCTGGTATTTCTTGGAGAAGATGTGATATATTTGGGAGAAATGAGGCATTTCTGGAAGAAACTGTCGTATTTTGGGGATAAAAGAGGTATTTTATGGAGAAAAGGTCCTATTTGAAGGGGGAAACCTGGTATTTCTTGGAGAAGATGTGATCTATTTGGGAGAAATGTGGCATTTCTGGAAGAAACTGTCGTATTTTGGGCATAAAACAGGTATTTGTGGTTGAAAAGGTCCTATTTGAAGGGGGAAACCTGGTATTTCTTGGAGAAGATGTGATATATTTGGGAGAAATGTGGCCTTTCTGGAAGAAACTGTCCTCTTTTGGGGATAAAAGAGGTATTTGTGGGTGAAAAGGTCCTATTTGAAGGGGGAAACCTGGTATTTCTTGGAGAAGATATGATATATTTGGGAGATCTGAGACATTCCTGGAAGAAACTGTCCTCTTTTGGGGATAAAAGAGGTATTTGTGGGTGAAAAGGTCCTATTTGAAGGGGGAAACATGGTTTATCTTGGAGAAGATGTGATATATTTGGGAGAAATCTGGCATTTCTGGAAGAATATGTTCAATTTGAGGGATAAAACAGGTATTTGTGGTTGAAAAGGTCCTATTTGAAGGGGGAAACCTGGTATTTCTTGGAGAAGATGTGGTATATTTGGGAGAAATGTGGCATGTCTGGAAGAAACTGTCCTATTTTGGGGATAAAAGAGGTATTTGTGGGAGAAAAGGTCCTATTTGAAGGGGGAAAGCTAGAATTTCTTGGAGAAGATGTGATCTATTTGGGAGAAATGTGGCATTTCTGGAAGAAAATGTCCAGTTTGGGGGGAGAAGGCTGGTAGTTTTGGGTGAGAAGGTCCTATTTCAGGAGGAATCCTGGTATTTCTTGGAGAAGATATGATATATTTGGGAGAAATGTGGCATTTCTGGAAGAAAATGTCCAATTTGGGGGGAGAAGGCTGGTAGTTTTGGGTGAGAAGGTCCTATTTCAGGAGGAATCCTGGCATTTCTTGGAGAAGATGTGATATATCTGGGAGAAATGTGGCCTTTCCGGAAGAAACTGTCCTATTTTGGGGATAAAAGAGGTATTAGTGGTTGAAAAGATCCTATTTCCAGGGGGAAACCGGGTATTTCTTGAAGAAGATGATATATATTTGGGAGAAATGTGGCATTTCTGGAAAAAATGTCCTCTTTTGGGGATAAAACAGGTATTTGTGGGAGAAAAGGTCCTATTTGAAGGGGGAAAGCTGGTATTTCTTGGAGAAGATGTGATCTATTTGGGAGAAATGTGGCATTTCTGGAAGAAACTGTCGTATTTTGGGCATAAAACAGGTATTTGTGGTTGAAAAGGTCCTATTTGAAGGGGGAAACCTGGTATTTCTTGGAGAAGATGTGATCTATTTGGGAGAAATGTGGCATTTCTGGAAGAAACTGTCCTATTTTGGGGATAAAAGAGGTATTTGTGGGAGAAAAGGTCCTATTTCGAGGGGGAAACGTGGTATTTCTTGGAGAAGATGTGATATATTTGGGAGAAATGAGGCATTTCTGGAAGAAACTGTCCAATTTGTGGGGAGAAGCCTGGTATTAGTGGGTGAGAAGGTCCTATTTCAGGAGGAATCCTGGTATTTCTTGGAGAAGATGTGATATATTTGGGAGAAATGTGGCATTTCTGGAAGAAACTGTCCTCTTTTGGGGATAAAAGAGGTATTTGTGGGTGATAAGGTCCTATTTGAAGGGGGAACCCCGGTATTTCTTGGAGAAGATGTGATATGTTTGGGAGAAATGTGGCATTTCTGGAAGAAACTGTCCTCTTTTGGGGATAAAACAGGTATTTGTGGGTGAAAAGGTCCTATTTGAAGGGGGAAAGCTGGTATTTCTTGGAGAAGATGTGATATATTTGGGAGAAATGTGGCATGTCTGGAAGAAACTGTCCTCTTTTGGGATAAAAGAGGTATGTGTGGGTGAAAAGGTCCTATTTGAAGGGGGAAAGCTGATATTTCTTGGAGAAGATGTGATATATTTGGGAGAAATGTGGCATGTCTGGAAGAAAATGTCCCATTTGGGGGGAGAAGGCTGGTACTTGTGGGAGAAAAGGTCCTATTTCAGGAGGAATCCTGGTATTTCTTGGAGGAGATGTGATATGTTTGGGAGAAATGTGGCCTTTCTGGAAGAAACTGTCCTCTTTTGGGGATAAAAGAGGTATTTGTGGGTGAAAAGGTCCTATTTGAAGGGGGAAACCTGGTATTTCTTGGAGAAGATGTGATATATTTGGGAGAAATGTGGCCTTTCTGGAAGAAACTGTCCTCTTTTGGGGATAAAACAGGTATCTGTGGGTGATAAGGTTCTATTTGAAGGGGGAACCCCGGTATTTCTTGGAGAAGATGTGATATATTTGGGAGAAATGTGGCATGTCTGGAAGAAGCTGTCCTATTTTGGGGATAAAACAGGTATTTGTGGGTGAAAAGGTCCTATTTGAAGGGGGAAAGCTGGTATTTCTTGGAGAAGATGTGATCTATTTGGGAGAAATGTGGCATGTCTGGAAGAAACTGTCCTCTTTTGGGGATAAAACAGGTATTTGTGGGAGAAAAGGTCCTATTTGATGGGGGAACCCTGGTATTTCTTGGAGAATATGTGATCTATTTGGGAGAAATGTGGCCTTTCTGGAAGAAAATGTCCAATTTGGGGGGAGAAGGCTGGTAGTTTTGGGTGAGAAGGTCCTATTTCAGGAGGAATCCTGGTATTTCTTGGAGAAGATATGATATATTTGGGAGAAATGTGGCATTTCTGGAAGAAAATGTCGAATTTGGGGGGAGAAGGCTGGTAGTTTTGGGTGAGAAGGTCCTATTTCAGGAGGAATCCTGGTATTTCTTGGAGAAGATGTGATATATCTGGGAGAAATGTGGCCTTTCCGGAAGAAACTGTCCTATTTTGGGGATAAAAGAGGTATTAGTGGTTGAAAAGATCCTATTTCCAGGGGGAAACCTGGTATTTCTTGGAGAAGATGTGATCTATTTGGGAGAAATGTGGCATTTCTGGAAGAAAATGTCCTCTTTTGGGGATAAAAGAGGTATTTCATGGAGAAAAGGTCCTATTTGAAGGGGGAAACGTGGTATTTCTTGGAGAAGATGTGATGTATTTGGGAGAAATGTGGCATTTCTGGAAGAAGCTGTCCTATTTTGGGGATAAAAGAGGTATTTGTGGGAGAAAAGGTCCTATTTCGAGGGGGAAACCTGGTATTTCTTGGAGAAGATGTGATATATTTGGGAGAAATGAGGCATTTCTGGAAGAAACTGTCCAATTTGTGGGGAGAAGCCTGGTATTAGTGGGTGAGAAGGTCCTATTTCAGGAGGAATCCTGGTATTTCTTGGAGAAGATGTGATATATTTGGGAGAAATGTGGCATTTCTGGAAGAAACTGTCCTATTTTGGGGATAAAAGAGGTATTTGTGGGTGATAAGGTCCTATTTGAAGGGGGAACCCTGGTATTTCTTGGAGAAGATGTGATCTATTTGGGAGAAATGTGGCATTTCTGGAAGAAAATGTCCTCTTTTGGGGATAAAAGAGGTATTTGTGGGTGAAAATTTCCTATTTGAAGGGGGAACCCTGGTATTTCTTGGAGAAGATGTGATATATTTGGGAGAAATGTGGCATGTCTGGAAGAAACTGTCCACTTTTGGGGATAAAAGAGGTATGTGTGGGTGAAAAGGTCCTATTTGAAGGGGGAAAGCTGGTATTTCTTGGAGAAGATGTGATATATTTGGGAGAAATGTGGCATGTCTGGAAGAAAATGTCCTATATGGGGGGAGAAGGCTGGTACTTGTGGGAGAAAAGGTCCTATTTCAGGAGGAATCCTGGTATTTCTTGGAGGAGATGTGATATGTTTGGGAGAAATGTGGCATTTCTGGAAGAAACTGTCCTCTTTTGAGGATTAAACAGGTATTTGTGGGTGAAAAGGTCCTATTTGAAGGGGGAAAGCTGGTATTTCTTGGAGAAGATGAGGTATATTTGGGAGAAATGTGACCTTTCTGGGAGAAACTGTCCTATTTTGGGGATAAAAGAGGTATTTGTGGGTGAAAAGGTCCTATTTGAAGGGGGAAAGCTGGTATTTCTTGGAGAAGATGTGGTATATTTGGGAGAAATCTGGCATTTCTGGAAGAAACTGTCCTCTTTTGGGGATAAAACAGGTATTTGTGGGTGAAAACGTTGTATTTGAAGGGGGAAACCTGTTATTTCTTGGAGAAGATGTGATATATTTGGGAGAAATGTGGCCTTTCTGGAAGAAACTGTCCTCTTTTGGGGATAAAAGAGGTATTTGTGGGTGAAAAGGTCCTATTTGAAAGGGGAAACATGGTATTTTTGGAGAAGATGTGATATATTTGGGAGAAATGTGGCATGTCTGGAAGAAACTGTCCTCTTTTGGGGATAAAAGAGGTATGTGTGGGTGAAAAGGTCCTATTTGAAGGGGGAAACCTGGTATTTCTTGGAGAAGATGTGATATATTTGGGAGAAATGTGGCATGTCCGGAAGAAAATGTCCAATTTGGGGGGAGAAGGCTGGTAGTTTTGGGTGAGAAGGTCCTATTTCAGGAGGAATCCTGGTATTTCTTGGAGAAGATGTGATATATCTGGGAGAAATGTGGCCTTTCCGGAAGAAACTGTCCTATTTTGGGGATAAAAGAGGTATTAGTGGTTGAAAAGATCCTATTTCCAGGGGGAAACCTGGTATTTCTTGGAGAAGATGTGATCTATTTGGGAGAAATGTGGCATTTCTGGAAGAAAATGTCCTCTGTTGGGGATAAAAGAGGTATTTCATGGAGAAAAGGTCCTATTTGAAGGGGGAAACGTGGTATTTCTTGGAGAAGATGTGATATATTTGGGAGAAATGTGGCATTTCTGGAAGAAACTGTCCTACTTTGGGGATAAAAGAGGTATTTGTTGGAGAAAAGGTCCTATTTCGAGGGGGAAACCTGGTATTTCTTGGAGAAGATGTGATATATTTGGGAGAAATGTGGCCTTTCTGGAAGAAACTGTCCTATTTGAGGGATAAAAGAGGTATTTGTGGGTGAAAAGGTCGTATTTCAGGAGGAATCCTGGTATTTCTTGGAGAAGATGTGATATATTTGGGAGAAATCAGGCATGTCTGGAAGAAACTGTCCTCTTTTGGGGATAAAACAGGTACTTGTGGGAGAAAACGTTGTATTTGAAGGGGGAAACCTGTTATTTCTTGGAGAAGATGTGATATATTTGGGAGAAATGTGGCCTTTCTGGAAGAAACTGTCCTCTTTTGGGGATAAAACAGGTATTTGTGGGTGAAAAGGTCCTATTTGAAGGGGGAAACGTGGTATTTCTTGGAGAAGATGTGATATATTTGGGAGAAATGTGGCATTTCTGGAAGAAACTGTCCTCTTTTGGGGATAAAAGAGGTATTTGTGGGTGAAGAGGTCCTTTTTGAAGGGGGAACCCTGGTATTTCTTGGAGAAGATGTGATATATTTGGGAGAAATGTGGCATGTCTGGAAGAAACTGTCCTCTTTTGGGGATAAAAGAGGTATTTGTTGGTGAAAAGGTCCTATTTGAAGGGGGAAACCTGGTATTTCTTGGAGAAGATGTGATATATTTGGGAGAAATGTGGCCTTTCTGGAAGAAACTGTCCTCTTTTGGGGATAAAACAGGTATATGTGGGTGATAAGGTCCTATTTGAAGGGGGAAAGCTGGTATTTCTTGGAGAAGATGTGATATATTTGGGAGAAATGTGGCATGTCTGGAAGAAACTGTCCTCTTTTGGGGGGAAAAGGCTGGTATTTGTGGGAGAAAAGTTCCTATTTCAGGAGGAATCCTGGTATTTCTTGGAGAAGATGTGATATATCTGGGAGAAATGTGGCCTTTCTGGAAGAAACTGTCCTCTTTTGGGGATAAAAGAGGTATTAGTGGTTGAAAAGATCCTATTTGAAGGGGGAAACCTGGTATTTCTTGGAGAAGATGTGATCTATTTGGGAGAAATGTGGCATTTCTGGAAGAAAATGTCCTCTTTTGGGGATAAAAGAGGTATTTCATGGAGAAAAGGTCCTATTTGAAGGGGGAAACGTGGTATTTCTTGGAGAAGATGTGATCTATTTGGGAGAAATGTGGCATTTCTGGAAGAAGCTGTCCTATTTTGGGGATAAAAGAGGTATTTGTGGGAGAAAAGGTCCTATTTCGAGGGGGAAACCTGGTATTTCTTGGAGAAGATGTGATATATTTGGGAGAAATGAGGCATTTCTGGAAGAAACTGTCCAATTTGTGGGGAGAAGCCTGGTATTAGTGGGTGAGAAGGTCCTATTTCAGGAGGAATCCTGGTATTTCTTGGAGAAGATGTGATATATTTGGGAGAAATGTGGCATTTCTGGAAGAAACTGTCCTATTTTGGGGATAAAAGAGGTATTTGTGGGTGATAAGGTCCTATTTGAAGGGGGAACCCTGGTATTTCTTGGAGAAGATGTGATCTATTTGGGAGAAATGTGGCATTTCTGGAAGAAAATGTCCTCTTTTGGGGATAAAAGAGGTATTTGTGGGTGAAAATTTCCTATTTGAAGGGGGAACCCTGGTATTTCTTGGAGAAGATGTGATATATTTGGGAGAAATGTGGCATGTCTGGAAGAAACTGTCCACTTTTGGGGATAAAAGAGGTATGTGTGGGTGAAAAGGTCCTATTTGAAGGGGGAAAGCTGGTATTTCTTGGAGAAGATGTGATATATTTGGGAGAAATGTGGCATGTCTGGAAGAAAATGTCCTATATGGGGGGAGAAGGCTGGTACTTGTGGGAGAAAAGGTCCTATTTCAGGAGGAATCCTGGTATTTCTTGGAGGAGATGTGATATGTTTGGGAGAAATGTGGCATTTCTGGAAGAAACTGTCCTCTTTTGAGGATAAAACAGGTATTTGTGGGTGAAAAGGTCCTATTTGAAGGGGGAAAGCTGGTATTTCTTGGAGAAGATGAGGTATATTTGGGAGAAATGTGACCTTTCTGGGAGAAACTGTCCTATTTTGGGGATAAAAGAGGTATTTGTGGGTGAAAAGGTCCTATTTGAAGGGGGAAAGCTGGTATTTCTTGGAGAAGATGTGGTATATTTGGGAGAAATCTGGCATTTCTGGAAGAAACTGTCCTCTTTTGGGGATAAAACAGGTATTTGTGGGTGAAAACGTTGTATTTGAAGGGGGAAACCTGTTATTTCTTGGAGAAGATGTGATATATTAGGGAGAAATGTGGCCTTTCTGGAAGAAACTGTCCTCTTTTGGGGATAAAAGAGGTATTTGTGGGTGAAAAGGTCCTATTTGAAAGGGGAAACATGGTATTTTTGGAGAAGATGTGATATATTTGGGAGAAATGTGGCATGTCTGGAAGAAACTGTCCTCTTTTGGGGATAAAAGAGGTATGTGTGGGTGAAAAGGTCCTATTTGAAGGGGGAAACCTGGTATTTCTTGGAGAAGATGTGATATATTTGGGAGAAATGTGGCATGTCCGGAAGAAAATGTCCAATTTGGGGGGAGAAGGCTGGTAGTTTTGGGTGAGAAGGTCCTATTTCAGGAGGAATCCTGGTATTTCTTGGAGAAGATGTGATATATCTGGGAGAAATGTGGCCTTTCCGGAAGAAACTGTCCTATTTTGGGGATAAAAGAGGTATTAGTGGTTGAAAAGATCCTATTTCCAGGGGGAAACCTGGTATTTCTTGGAGAAGATGTGATCTATTTGGGAGAAATGTGGCATTTCTGGAAGAAAATGTCCTCTGTTGGGGATAAAAGAGGTATTTCATGGAGAAAAGGTCCTATTTGAAGGGGGAAACGTGGTATTTCTTGGAGAAGATGTGATATATTTGGGAGAAATGTGGCATTTCTGGAAGAAACTGTCCTACTTTGGGGATAAAAGAGGTATTTGTTGGAGAAAAGGTCCTATTTCGAGGGGGAAACCTGGTATTTCTTGGAGAAGATGTGATATATTTGGGAGAAATGTGGCCTTTCTTGAAGAAACTGTCCTATTTGAGGGATAAAAGAGGTATTTGTGGGTGAAAAGGTCCTATTTCAGGAGGAATCCTGGTATTTCTTGGAGAAGATGTGATATATTTGGGAGAAATCAGGCATGTCTGGAAGAAACTGTCCTCTTTTGGGGATAAAACAGGTACTTGTGGGAGAAAACGTTGTATTTGAAGGGGGAAACCTGTTATTTCCTGGAGAAGATGTGATATATTTGGGAGAAATGTGGCCTTTCTGGAAGAAACTGTCCTCTTTTGGGGATAAAACAGGTATTTGTGGGTGAAAAGGTCCTATTTGAAGGGGGAAACGTGGTATTTCTTGGAGAAGATGTGATATATTTGGGAGAAATGTGGCATTTCTGGAAGAAACTGTCCTCTTTTGGGGATAAAAGAGGTATTTGTGGGTGAAGAGGTCCTTTTTGAAGGGGGAACCCTGGTATTTCTTGGAGAAGATGTGATATATTTGGGAGAAATGTGGCATGTCTGGAAGAAACTGTCCTCTTTTGGGGATAAAAGAGGTATTTGTTGGTGAAAAGGTCCTATTTGAAGGGGGAAAGCTGGTATTTCTTGGAGAAGATGTGATATATTTGGGAGAAATGTGGCCTTTCTGGAAGAAACTGTCCTCTTTTGGGGATAAAACAGGTATATGTGGGTGATAAGGTCCTATTTGAAGGGGGAAAGCTGGTATTTCTTGGAGAAGATGTGATATATTTGGGAGAAATGTGGCATGTCTGGAAGAAACTGTCCTATTTTGGGGGGAAAAGGCTGGTATTTGTGGGAGAAAAGTTCCTATTTCAGGAGGAATCCTGGTATTTCTTGGAGAAGATGTGATCTATTTGGGAGAAATGTGGCATGTCTGGAAGAAACTGTCCTCTTTTGGGGATAAAAGAGGTATTTGTGGGTGAAAAGGTCCTATTTGAAGTTGGAAACCTGGTATTTCTTGGAGAAGATGTGATGTGTTTGGGAGAAATGTGGCATTTCTGGAAGAAACTGTCCTATTTGAGGGATAAAAGAGGTATTTGTGGGTGAGAAGGTCCTATTTCAGGAGGAATCCTGGTATTTCTTGGAGAAGATGAGATCTATTTGGGAGAAATGTGGCATTTCTGGAAGAAACTGTCCTATTTTGGGGATAAAAGAGGTATTTGTGGGTGAAAAGGTCCTATTTGAAGGGGGAAACCTGGTATTTCTTGGAGAAGATGTGGTATATTTGGGAGAAATCAGGCATTTCTGGAAGAAACTGTCCTCTTTTGGGGATAAAACAGGTATTTGTGGGTGAAAACGTTGTATTTGAAGGGGGAAACCTGTTATTTCTTGGAGAAGATATGATATATTTGGGAGAAATGTGGCATTTCTGGAAGAAACTGTCCTCTTTTGGGGATAAAAGAGGTATTTGTGGGTGAGAAGGTCCTATTTGAAGGGGGAAACGTGGTATTTCTTGGAGAAGATGTGATATATTTGGGAGAAATGTGGCCTTTCCGGAAGAAACTGTCCTCTTTTGGGGATAAAAGAGGTATTTGTGGGTGAAAAGGTCCTATTTGAAGGGGGAACCCCGGTATTTCTTGGAGAAGATGTGATATATTTGGGAGAAATGTGGCATTTCTGGAAGAAACTGTCCTCTTTTGGGGATAAAAGAGGTATTTGTGGGTGAAAAGGTCCTATTTGAAGGGGGAAAGCTGGTATTTCTTGGAGAAGATGTGATCTATTTGGGAGAAATGTGGCATGTCTGGAAGAAACTGTCCTCTTTTGGGGATAAAACAGGTATTTGTGGGAGAAAAGGTCCTATTTGAAGGGGGAACCCTGGTATTTCTTGGAGAAGATGTGATCTATTTGGGAGAAATGTGGCCTTTCTGGAAGAAAATGTCCAATTTGGGGGGAGAAGGCTGGTAGTTTTGGGTGAGAAGGTCCTATTTCAGGAGGAATCCTGGTATTTCTTGGAGAAGATGTGATATATTTGGGAGAAATGTGGCCTTTCCGGAAGAAACTGTCCTCTTTTGGGGATAAAAGAGGTATTTGTGGGTGATAAGGTCCTATTTGAAGGGGGAAACGTGGTATTTCTTGGAGAAGATGTGATATATTTGGGAGAAATGTGGCCTTTCCGGAAGAAACTGTCCTCTTTTGGGGATAAAAGAGGTATTTGTGGGTGATAAGGTCCTATTTGAAGGGGGAACCCCGGTATTTCTTGGAGAAGATGTGATATATTTGGGAGAAATGTGGCATTTCTGGAAGAAACTGTCCTCTTTTGGGGATAAAAGAGGTATTTGTGGGTGATAAGGTCCTATTTGAAGGGGGAACCCTGGTATTTCTTGGAGAAGATGTGATATATTTGGGAGAAATGTGGCATGTCTGGAAGAAACTGTCCTCTTTTGGGGATAAAAGAGGTATTTGTTGATGAAAAAGGTCCTATTTGAAGGGGGAAACGTGGTATTTCTTGGAGAAGATGTGATATATTTGGGAGAAATGTGGCATTTCTGGAAGAAACTGTCCTATTTTGGGGGGAGAAGGCTGGTATTTGTGGGAGAAAAGGTCGTATTTCAGGAGGAAACCTGTTATTTCTTGGAGAAGATGTGATATATTTGGGAGAAATGTGGCCTTTCTGGAAGAAACTGTCCTCTTTTGGGGATAAAACAGGTATTTTTGGGTGAAAAGGTCCTATTTGAAGGGGGAAACGTGGTATTTCTTGGAGAAGATTTGATATATTTGGGAGAAATGTGGCCTTTCCGGAAGAAACTGTCCTCTTTTGGGGATAAAATAGGTATTTGTGGGTGATAAGGTCCTATTTGAAGGGGGAACCCCGGTATTTCTTGGAGAAGATGTGATATATTTGGGAGAAATGTGGCATTTCTGGAAGAAACTGTCCTCTTTTGGGGATAAAACAGGTATTTGTGGGTGAAAACGTCCTATTTGAAGGGGGAAACGTGGTATTTCTTGGAGAAGATGTGATATATTTGGGAGAAATGTGGCATTTCTGGAAGAATATGTCCAATTTGAGGGATAAAACTGGTATTTGTGGGAGAAAAGGTCCTATTTGACGGGGGAAAGCTGGTATTTCTTGGAGAAGATGTGATATATTTGGGAGAAATGTGGCATTTCTGGAAGAAAATGTCCAATTTGGGGGGAGAAGGCTGGTAGTTTTGGGTGAGAAGGTCCTATTTCAGGAGGAATCCTGGTATTTCTTGGAGATGATGTGATCTATTTGGGAGAAATGTGGCCTTTCTGGAAGAAAATGTCCAATTTGGGGAGAGAAGGCTGGTAGTTTTGGGTGAGAAGGTCGTATTTCAGGAGGAATCCTGGTATTTCTTGGAGAAGATGTGATATATTTGGGAGAAATGTCGCATTTCTGGAAGAAACTGTCCTATTTTGGGGATAAAAGAGGTATTTGTGGGTGAAAAGGTCCTATTTGAAGGGGGAAAGCAGGTATTTCGTGGAGAAGATGTGATATGTTTGGGAGAAATGTGGCATTTCTGGAAGAAACTGTCGTATTTTGGGGATAAAACAGGTATTTGTGGGTGAAAAGGTCCTATTTCAAGGAGGAAACCTGGTATTTCTTGGAGAAGATGTGCTATATTTGGGAGAAATGTGGCAAGTCAGGAAGAAACTGTCCTCTTTTGGGGATACAAGAGGTATTTGTGGGTGAAAAGGTCCTATTTCAAGGAGGAAACCTGGTATTTCTTGGAGAAGATGTGATATGTTTGGGAGAAATGTGGCATTTCTGGACGTAACTGTTCTATTTTGGGGACAAAAGAGGTATTTGTGGGTGATAAGGTCCTATTTGAAGGGGGAAACCTGGTATTTCTTGGAGAAGATGTGATCTATTTGGGAGAAATCTGGCATTTCTGGAAGAAACTGTCCTATTTGGGGGGAGAAGGCTGGTATTTGTGGGAAAAAAGGTCCTATTTCAGGAGGAATCTTGGTATTTCTTGGAGAAGATGTGATATATTTGGGAGAAATGTGGCATTTCTGGAAGAAACTGTCCTATTTGAGGGATAAAAGAGGTATTTGTGGGTGAAAAGGTCGTATTTCAGGAGGAATCCTGGTATTTCTTGGAGAAGATGTGATCTATTTGGGAGAAATGTGGCATTTCTGGAAGAAACTGTCCTCTTT
The DNA here is from genome assembly GCA_030408155.1 of Lophura swinhoii. Classification (NCBI taxonomy): domain Eukaryota; kingdom Metazoa; phylum Chordata; class Aves; order Galliformes; family Phasianidae; genus Lophura; species Lophura swinhoii. Next base: position 28,348,710 of record JASCYN010000149.1, on the reverse strand, counting down.
TGGGGATAAAAGAGGTATTTGTGGGTGAAAAGGTCCTATTTGAAGGGGGAAACGTGCTATTTCTTGGAGAAGATGTGATATATTTGGGAGAAATGTGGCATTTCTGGAAGAAACTGACGTCTTATGGGGATAAAAGAGTTTTTTGGGGGGAAAAGGCCCTATTTGAAGGGGGAAACCTGGTATTTCTTTGAGAAGATGAGGTATATTTGGGAGAAATGTGGCCTTTCTTGAAGAAACTGTCCTCTTTTGGAGATAAAACAGGTATTTGTGGGTGAAAAGGTCCTATTTGAAGGGGGAAACCTGTTATTTCTTGGAGAAGATGTGATATATTTGGGAGAAATCAGGCATTTAAGGAAGAAACTGTCCTCTTTTGGGGATAAAAGAGGTATTTGTGGGTGAAAAGGTCCTATTTGAAGGGGGAAACCTGGTATTTCTTGGAGAAGATGTGATATATTTGGGAGAAATGTGGCCTTTCTGGAAGAAAATGTCCTCTTTTGGGGATAAAAGAGGTATTTGTGGGTGAAAATGTCCTATTTGAAGGGGGAAACGTGGTATTTCTTGGAGAAGATGTGATATATTTGGGAGAAATGTGGCCTTTCTGGAAGAAACTGTCCTCTTTTGGGGATACAAGAGGTATTTGTGGGTGAAACGGTCCTATTTCAAGGAGGAAACCTGGTATTTCTTGGAGAAGATGTGATATGTTTGGGAGAAATGTGGCATTTCTGGACGTAACTGTTCTATTTTGGGGACAAAAGAGGTATTTGTGGGTGAAAAGGTCCTATTTGAAGGGGGACAGCTGGTATTTCTTGGAGAAGATGTGATCTATTTGGGACAAATCTGGCATTTCTGGAAGAAACTGTCCTATTTTGGGGGGAAAAGGCTGGTATTTGTGGGAGAAAAGGTCCTATTTCAGGAGGAATCCTGGTATTTCTTGGAGAAGATGTGATATATTTGGGAGAAATGTGGCATTTCTGGAAGAAACTGTCCTCTTTTGGGGATAAAAGAGGTATTTGTGGGTGAAAAGTTCGTATTTCAGGAGGAATCCTGGTATTTCTTGGAGAAGATGTGATATATTTGGGAGAAATGTGGCCTTTCTGGAAGAAGCTGTCCTCTTTTGGGGATAAAAGAGGTATTTGTGGGTGAAAAGGTCCTATTTGAAGGGGGAAACCTGGTATTTCTTGGAGAAGATGTGATCTATTTGGGAGAAATGTGGCATTTCTGGAAGAAACTGTCCTCTTTTGGGGATAAAAGAGTTTTTTTGGGGGAAAAGGTCCTATTTGAAGGGGGAAACCTGGTATTTCTTGGAGAAGATGTGATATGTTTGGGAGAAATGTGGCATTTCTGAAAGAAACTGTCCTCTTTTGGGGATAAAAGAGGTATTTGTAGGTGAAAAGGTCCTATTTGAAGGGGGAAAGCTGGTATTTCTTGGAGAAGATGTGATATATTTGGGTGATATGTGGCATGCCTGGAAGAAAATGTCCAATTTGGGGGGAGAAGGCTGGTATTTGTGGGAGAAAAGGTCCTATTTCAGGAGGAATCCTGGTATTTCTTGGAGGAGATGTGATCTATTTGGGAGAAATGTGGCATTACTGGCAGAAACTGTCCTATTTTGGGGATAAAAGAGGTATTTGTGGGTGAAAAGGTCCTATTTGAAGGGGGACAGCTGGTATTTCATGGAGAAGATGTGATATATTTGGGAGAAATGTGGCATTTCTGGACGAAAATGTCCTATTTGGGGGGAGAAGCCTGGTATTAGTGGGTTAAAAGGTCCTATTTGAAGGGGGAAACCTGGTATTTCTTGGAGAAGATGTGATATATTTGGGAGAAATGTGGCATGTCTGGAAGAAACTGTCCTATTTTGGGGATAAAAGAGGTATTTGTGGGTGAAAATGTCCTATTTGAAGGGGGAAACCTGGTATTTCTTGGAGAAGATGTGATATATTCGGGAGAAATGTGGCATTTCTGGAACAAACTGTCCTATTTTGGGGATAAAAGAGGTATTTGTGGGAGAAAAGGTCCTATTTGAAGGGGGAACCCCGGTATTTCTTGGAGAAGATGTGATATATTTGGGAGAAATGTGGCATGTCTGGATAAAACTGTCCAATTTTGGGGATAAATGAGGTATTTGTGGGTGAAAAGGTCCTATTTGAAGGGGGAAACCTGGTATTTCTTGGAGAAGATGTGATCTATTTGGGAGAAATGTGGCATTTCTGGAAGAAAATGTCCTCTTTTGGGGATAAAAGAGGTATTTCATGGAGAAAAGGTCCTATTTGAAGGGGGAAACGTGGTATTTCTTGGAGAAGATGTGATATATTTGGGAGAAATGTGGCATTTCTGGAAGAAACTGTCCTACTTTGGGGATAAAAGAGGTATTTGTTGGAGAAAAGGTCCTATTTCGAGGGGGAAACCTGGTATTTCTTGGAGAAGATGTGATATATTTGGGAGAAATGTGGCCTTTCTGGAAGAAACTGTCCTATTTGAGGGATAAAAGAGGTATTTGTGGGTGAAAAGGTCCTATTTCAGGAGGAATCCTGGTATTTCTTGGAGAAGATGTGATATATTTGGGAGAAATCAGGCATGTCTGGAAGAAACTGTCCTCTTTTGGGGATAAAACAGGTACTTGTGGGAGAAAACGTTGTATTTGAAGGGGGAAACCTGTTATTTCTTGGAGAAGATGTGATATATTTGGGAGAAATGTGGCCTTTCTGGAAGAAACTGTCCTCTTTTGGGGATAAAACAGGTATTTGTGGGTGAAAAGGTCCTATTTGAAGGGGGAAACGTGGTATTTCTTGGAGAAGATGTGATATATTTGGGAGAAATGTGGCATTTCTGGAAGAAACTGTCCTCTTTTGGGGATAAAAGAGGTATTTGTGGGTGAAGAGGTCCTTTTTGAAGGGGGAACCCTGGTATTTCTTGGAGAAGATGTGATATATTTGGGAGAAATGTGGCATGTCTGGAAGAAACTGTCCTCTTTTGGGGATAAAAGAGGTATTTGTTGGTGAAAAGGTCCTATTTGAAGGGGGAAACCTGGTATTTCTTGGAGAAGATGTGATATATTTGGGAGAAATGTGGCCTTTCTGGAAGAAACTGTCCTCTTTTGGGGATAAAACAGGTATATGTGGGTGATAAGGTCCTATTTGAAGGGGGAAAGCTGGTATTTCTTGGAGAAGATGTGATATATTTGGGAGAAATGTGGCATGTCTGGAAGAAACTGTCCTATTTTGGGGGGAAAAGGCTGGTATTTGTGGGAGAAAAGTTCCTATTTCAGGAGGAATCCTGGTATTTCTTGGAGAAGATGTGATCTATTTGGGAGAAATGTGGCATGTCTGGAAGAAACTGTCCTCTTTTGGGGATAAAAGAGGTATTTGTGGGTGAAAAGGTCCTATTTGAAGTTGGAAACCTGGTATTTCTTGGAGAAGATGTGATGTGTTTGGGAGAAATGTGGCATTTCTGGAAGAAACTGTCCTATTTGAGGGATAAAAGAGGTATTTGTGGGTGAGAAGGTCCTATTTCAGGAGGAATCCTGGTATTTCTTGGAGAAGATGAGATCTATTTGGGAGAAATGTGGCATTTCTGGAACAAACTGTCCTATTTTGGGGATAAAAGAGGTATTTGTGGGTGAAAAGGTCCTATTTGAAGGGGGAAACCTGGTATTTCTTGGAGAAGATGTGATATATTTGGGAGAAATCAGGCATTTCTGGAAGAAACTGTCCTCTTTTGGGGATAAAACAGGTATTTGTGGGTGAAAACGTTGTATTTGAAGGGGGAAACCTGTTATTTCTTGGAGAAGATATGATATATTTGGGAGAAATGTGGCATTTCTGGAAGAAACTGTCCTCTTTTGGGGATAAAAGAGGTATTTGTGGGTGAGAAGGTCCTATTTGAAGGGGGAAACGTGGTATTTCTTGGAGAAGATGTGATATATTTGGGAGAAATGTGGCCTTTCCGGAAGAAACTGTCCTCTTTTGGGGATAAAAGAGGTATTTGTGGGTGAAAAGGTCCTATTTGAAGGGGGAACCCCGGTATTTCTTGGAGAAGATGTGATATATTTGGGAGAAATGTGGCATTTCTGGAAGAAACTGTCCTCTTTTGGGGATAAAAGAGGTATTTGTGGGTGAAAAGGTCCTATTTGAAGGGGGAAAGCTGGTATTTCTTGGAGAAGATGTGATCTATTTGGGAGAAATGTGGCATGTCTGGAAGAAACTGTCCTCTTTTGGGGATAAAACAGGTATTTGTGGGAGAAAAGGTCCTATTTGAAGGGGGAAAGCTGGTATTTCTTGGAGAAGATGTGATCTATTTGGGAGAAATGTGGCCTTTCTGGAAGAAAATGTCCAATTTGGGGGGAGAAGGCTGGTAGTTTTGGGTGAGAAGGTCCTATTTCAGGAGGAATCCTGGTATTTCTTGGAGAAGATGTGATATATTTGGGAGAAATGTGGCCTTTCCAGAAGAAACTGTCCTCTTTTGGGGATAAAAGAGGTATTTGTGGGTGATAAGGTCCTATTTGAAGGGGGAAACGTGGTATTTCTTGGAGAAGATGTGATATATTTGGGAGAAATGTGGCCTTTCCGGAAGAAACTGTCCTCTTTTGGGGATAAAAGAGGTATTTGTGGGTGATAAGGTCCTATTTGAAGGGGGAACCCCGGTATTTCTTGGAGAAGATGTGATATATTTGGGAGAAATGTGGCATTTCTGGAAGAAACTGTCCTCTTTTGGGGATAAAACAGGTATTTGTGGGTGATAAGGTCCTATTTGAAGGGGGAACCCTGGTATTTCTTGGAGAAGATGTGATATATTTGGGAGAAATGTGGCATGTCTGGAAGAAACTGTGCTCTTTTGGGGATAAAAGAGGTATTTGTTGATGAAAAAGGTCCTATTTGAAGGGGGAAACGTGGTATTTCTTGGAGAAGATGTGATATATTTGGGAGAAATGTGGCATTTCTGGAAGAAACTGTCCTATTTTGGGGGGAGAAGGCTGGTATTTGTGGGAGAAAAGTTCCTATTTCAGGAGGAATCCTGGTATTTCTTGGAGAAGATGTGATCTATTTGGGAGAAATGTGGCATTTCTGGAACAAACTGTCCTCTTTTGGGGATAAAAGAGGTATTTGTGGGTGAAAAGGTCCTATTTGAAGTTGGAAACCTGGTATTTGTTGGAGAAGATGTGATCTATTTGGGAGAAATGTGGCATTTCTGGAAGAAACTGTCCTATTTGAGGGATAAAAGAGGTATTTGTGGGTGAAAAGGTCCTATTTCAGGAGGAATCCTGATATTTCTTGGAGAAGATGTGATATATTTGGGAGAAATCAGGCATTTCTGGAAGAAACTGTCCTCTTTTGGGGATAAAACAGGTACTTGTGGGTGAAAACGTTGTATTTGAAGGGGGAAACCTGGTATTTCTTGGAGAAGATGTGATATATTTGGGAGAAATGTGGCATTTCTGGAAGAAACTGTCCTATTTTGGGGATAAAAGAGGTATTTGTGGGTGAAAAGGTCCTTTTTGAAGGGGGAAACGTGGTATTTCTTGGAGAAGATGTGATGTATTTGGGAGAAATGTGGCATTTCTGGAAGAAACTGTCCTCTTTTGGGGATAAAAGAGGTATTTGTGGGTGAAAAGGTCCTATTTGAAGGGGGAAGGCTGGTAGTTCTTGCAGGAGATGTGATATACTTGGGAGAAATGTGGCATTTCTGGAAGAAACTGTCCTCTTTTGGGGATAAAAGAGGTATTTGTGGGTGAAAAGGTCCTTTTTGAATGGGGAAACATGGTATTTCTTGGAGAAGATGTGATATATTAGGGAGAAATGTGGCATTTCTGGAACAAACTGTCCTCTTTTGGGGATAAAAGAGGTATTTGTGGGTGAAAAGGTCCTATTTGAAGTTGGAAACCTGGTATTTCTTGGAGAAGATGTGATGTGTTTGGGAGAAATGTGGCATTTCTGGAAGAAACTGTCCTATTTGAGGGATAAAAGAGGTATTTGTGGGTGAGAAGGTCCTATTTCAGGAGGAATCCTGGTATTTCTTGGAGAAGATGAGATCTATTTGGGAGAAATGTGGCATTTCTGGAACAAACTGTCCTCTTTTGGGGATAAAAGAGGTATTTGTGGGTGAAAAGGTCCTATTTGAAGGGGGAAACCTGGTATTTCTAGGAGAAGATGTGATATATTTGGGAGAAATGTGGCATGTCTGGAAGAAACTGCCCTGTTTTGGGGATAAAACAGGTATTTGTGGGTGAAAAGGTCCTATCTGAAGGGGGAAAGCTGGTATTTCTTGGAGAAGATGTGGTATATTTGGGAGAAATCAGGCATTTCTGGAAGAAACTGTCCTCTTTTGGGGATAAAACAGGTATTTGTGGGTGAAAACGTTGTATTTGAAGGGGAAAACCTGTTATTTCTTGGAGAAGATGTGATATATTTGGGAGAAATGTGGCATTTCCGGAAGAAACTGTCCTCTTTTGGGGATAAAAGAGGTATTTGTGGGTGAGAAGGTCCTATTTGAAGGGGGAAACGTGGTATTTCTTGGAGAAGATGTGATATATTTGGGAGAAATGTGGCCTTTCCGGAAGAAACTGTCCTCTTTTGGGGATAAAAGAGGTATTTGTGGGTGATAAGGTCCTATTTGAAGGGGGAACCCCGGTATTTCTTGGAGAAGATGTGATGTATTTGGGAGAAATGTGGCATTTCTGGAAGAAACTGTCCTCTTTTGGGGATAAAACAGGTATTTGTGGGTGAAAAGGTCCTATTTGAAGGGGGAAACGTGGTATTTCTTGGAGAAGATGTGATATATTTGGGAGAAATGTGGCATTTCTGGAAGAATATGTCCAATTTGAGTGATAAAACTGGTATTTGTGGGAGAAAAGGTCCTATTTGACGGGGGAAAGCTGGTATTTCTTGGAGAAGATGTGATCTATTTGGGAGAAATGTGGCATTTCTGGAAGAAAATGTCCAATTTGGGGGGAGAAGGCTGGTAGTTTTGGGTGAGAAGGTCCTATTTCAGGAGGAATCCTGGTATTTCTTGGAGATGATGTGATCTATTTGGGAGAAATGTGGCCTTTCTGGAAGAAAATGTCCAATTTGGGGAGAGAAGGCTGGTAGTTTTGGGTGAGAAGGTCGTATTTCAGGAGGAATCCTGGTATTTCTTGGAGAAGATGTGATATATTTGGGAGAAATGTGGCATTTCTGGAAGAAACTGTCCTATTTTGGGGATAAAAGAGGTATTTGTGGGTGAAAAGGTCCTATTTGAAGGGGGAAAGCAGGTATTTCGTGGAGAAGATGTGATATGTTTGGGAGAAATGTGGCATTTCTGGAAGAAACTGTCGTATTTTGGGGATAAAAGAGGTATTTGTGGGTGAAAAGGTCCTATTTGAAGGGGGAAAGCTGGTATTTCTTGGAGAAGATGTGCTATATTTGGGAGAAATGTGGCAAGTCAGGAAGAAACTGTCCTCTTTTGGGGATACAAGAGGTATTTGTGGGTGATAAGGTCCTATTTCAAGGAGGAAACCTGGTATTTCTTGGAGAAGATGTGATTTGTTTGGGAGAAATGTGGCATTTCTGGACGTAACTGTTCTATTTTGGGGACAAAAGAGGTATTTGTGGGTGATAAGGTCCTATTTGAAGGGGGAAACCTGGTATTTCTTGGAGAAGATGTGATCTATTTGGGAGAAATCTGGCATTTCTGGAAGAAACTGTCCTATTTGGGGGGAGAAGGCTGGTATTTGTGGGAAAAAAGGTCCTATTTCAGGAGGAATCTTGGTATTTCTTGGAGAAGATGTGATATATTTGGGAGAAATGTGGCATTTCTGGAAGAAACTGTCCTATTTGAGGGATAAAAGAGGTATTTGTGGGTGAAAAGGTCGTATTTCAGGAGGAATCCTGGTATTTCTTGGAGAAGATGTGATCTATTTGGGAGAAATGTGGCATTTCTGGAAGAAACTGTCCTCTTTTGGGGATAAAAGAGGTATTTGTGGGTGAAAAGGTCCTATTTGAAGGGGGAAACGTGCTATTTCTTGGAGAAGATGTGATATATTTGGGAGAAATGTGGCATTTCTGGAAGAAACTGACGTCTTATGGGGATAAAAGAGTTTTTTGGGGGGAAAAGGCCCTATTTGAAGGGGGAAACCTGGTATTTCTTTGAGAAGATGAGGTATATTTGGGAGAAATGTGGCCTTTCTTGAAGAAACTGTCCTCTTTTGGAGATAAAACAGGTATTTGTGGGTGAAAAGGTCCTATTTGAAGGGGGAAACCTGTTATTTCTTGGAGAAGATGTGATATATTTGGGAGAAATCAGGCATTTAAGGAAGAAACTGTCCTCTTTTGGGGATAAAAGAGGTATTTGTGGGTGAAAAGGTCCTATTTGAAGGGGGAAACCTGGTATTTCTTGGAGAAGATGTGATATATTTGGGAGAAATGTGGCCTTTCTGGAAGAAAATGTCCTCTTTTGGGGATAAAAGAGGTATTTGTGGGTGAAAATGTCCTATTTGAAGGGGGAAACGTGGTATTTCTTGGAGAAGATGTGATATATTTGGGAGAAATGTGGCCTTTCTGGAAGAAACTGTCCTCTTTTGGGGATACAAGAGGTATTTGTGGGTGAAACGGTCCTATTTCAAGGAGGAAACCTGGTATTTCTTGGAGAAGATGTGATATGTTTGGGAGAAATGTGGCATTTCTGGACGTAACTGTTCTATTTTGGGGACAAAAGAGGTATTTGTGGGTGAAAAGGTCCTATTTGAAGGGGGACAGCTGGTATTTCTTGGAGAAGATGTGATCTATTTGGGACAAATCTGGCATTTCTGGAAGAAACTGTCCTATTTTGGGGGGAAAAGGCTGGTATTTGTGGGAGAAAAGGTCCTATTTCAGGAGGAATCCTGGTATTTCTTGGAGAAGATGTGATATATTTGGGAGAAATGTGGCATTTCTGGAAGAAACTGTCCTCTTTTGGGGATAAAAGAGGTATTTGTGGGTGAAAAGTTCGTATTTCAGGAGGAATCCCGGTATTTCTTGGAGAAGATGTGATATATTTGGGAGAAATGTGGCCTTTCTGGAAGAAGCTGTCCTCTTTTGGGGATAAAACAGGTATTTGTGGGTGAAAAGGTCCTATTTGAAGGGGGAAACCTGGTATTTCTTGGAGAAGATGTGATCTATTTGGGAGAAATGTGGCATTTCTGGAAGAAACTGTCCTCTTTTGGGGATAAAAGAGTTTTTTTGGGGGAAAAGGTCCTATTTGAAGGGGGAAACCTGGTATTTCTTGGAGAAGATGTGATATGTTTGGGAGAAATGTGGCATTTCTGAAAGAAACTGTCCTCTTTTGGGGATAAAAGAGGTATTTGTAGGTGAAAAGGTCCTATTTGAAGGGGGAAAGCTGGTATTTCTTGGAGAAGATGTGATATATTTGGGTGATATGTGGCATGTCTGGAAGAAAATGTCCAATTTGGGGGGAGAAGGCTGGTATTTGTGGGAGAAAAGGTCCTATTTCAGGAGGAATCCTGGTATTTCTTGGAGGAGATGTGATCTATTTGGGAGAAATGTGGCATTACTGGCAGAAACTGTCCTATTTTGGGGATAAAAGAGGTATTTGTGGGTGAAAAGGTCCTATTTGAAGGGGGACAGCTGGTATTTCATGGAGAAGATGTGATATATTTGGGAGAAATGTGGCATTTCTGGACGAAAATGTCCTATTTGGGGGGAGAAGCCTGGTATTAGTGGGTTAAAAGGTCCTATTTGAAGGGGGAAACCTGGTATTTCTTGGAGAAGATGTGATATATTTGGGAGAAATGTGGCATGTCTGGAAGAAACTGTCCTATTTTGGGGATAAAAGAGGTATTTGTGGGTGAAAAGGTCCTATTTGAAGGGGGAAACCTGGTATTTCTTGGAGAAGATGTGATATATTTGGGAGAAATGTGGCATTTCTGGAACAAACTGTCCTATTTTGGGGATAAAAGAGGTATTTGTGGGAGAAAAGGTCCTATTTGAAGGGGGAACCCCGGTATTTCTTGGAGAAGATGTGATATATTTGGGAGAAATGTGGCATGTCTGGATAAAACTGTCCAATTTTGGGGATAAATGAGGTATTTGTGGGTGAAAAGGTCCTATTTGAAGGGGGAAACCTGGTATTTCTTGGAGAAGATGTGATATATTTGGGAGAAATGTGGCATTTCTGGAAGAAAGCGTCCAGTTTTGTACATAAAACAGGTATTTGTGGGAGAAAAGGTCCTATTTGAAGGGGGAAAAGTGGTATTTCTTGGAGGAGATGTGATATATTTGGGAGAAATGTGGCATTTCTGGACGAAACTGTCCTCTTTTGGGGATAAAAGAGGTATTTGTGGGTTAAAAGGTCTATTTGAAGGGGGAAACCTGGTATTTCTTGGAGAAGATGTGATCTATTTGGGAGAAATGTGGCATTTCTGGAAGAAACTGTCCTATTTGGGGGAAGAAGCCTGCTATTAGTGGGTGAAAAGGTCCTATTTGAAGGGGGAAAGCTGGTATTTCTTGGAGAAGATGTGATATATTTGGGAGAAATGTGGCATGTCAGGAAGAAACTGTCCTCTTTTGGGGATACAAGAGGTATTTGTGGGTGAAAAGGTCCTATTTGAAGGGAGAAACGTGGTATTTCTTGGAGAAGATGTGATATGTTTGGGAGAAATGTGGCATTTCTGGTAGAAACTGTCCTGTTTGGGGGGAGCAGGCTGGTATTTGTGGGAGAAAAGGTCCTCTTTCAGGAGGAATCCTGGTATTTCTTGTAGAAGATGTGATATATTTGGGAGAAATGTGGCATGTCTGGAAGAAACTGACCTATTTGAGGGATAAAAGAGGTATTTTTGGGTGAAAATGACCTATTTGAAGGGGGAAACCTGGTATTTCTTGGAGAAGAAGTGATATATTAGGGAGAAATGTCCCATTTCTGGAAGAAACTGTCCTATTTTGGGGATAAAAGAATTTTTTGTGGGTGAAAAGGTCCTATTTGAAGGGGGAAACCTGGTATTTCTTGGAGAAGATGTGATATGTTTGGGAGAAATGTGGCCTTTCTGGCAGAAACTGTCGTCTTTTGGGGATAAAAGTGGTATTTGTGGGTGATAAGGCCCTATTCGAAGGGGAAAACCAGGTATTTCTTGGAGAAGATGTGATATATTTGGGAGAAATGTGGCATGTCAGGAAGAAACTGTCCTCTTTTGGGGATGAAACAGGTATTTTTGGGTAAAAAGGTCCTATTTGAAGGGGGAATTCTGGTATTTCATGGAGAAAGTCCCTGTTTTATCCCCAAAATAGGACAGCTTCTTCCAGAAAGGCCAGATTTCACCCAAATATATCACATCTTCTCCAAGAAATACCAGGATTCCTCCTGAAATACGACCTTTTCACCCACAAATACCTCTTTTATCCCTCAAATAGGACAGTTTCTTCCAGAAATGCCACATTTCTCCCAAATATATCACATCTTCTCCAAGAAATACCAGGATTCCTCCTGAAATAGGACCTTTTCTCCCACAAATACCAGCCTTCTCCCCCCAAAATAGGACAGTTTCTTCCCGAAATGCCACATTTCTCCCAAATAGATCACATCTTCTCCAAGAAATACCAGCTTTCCCCCTTCAAATAGGACCTTATCACCCACGAATACCTCTTTTGTCCCCAAAATAGAACAGTTATGTCCAGAAATGCCACATTTCTCCCAAACATATCACATCTTCTCCATGAAATACCAGCTTTCCTTTTTCAAATAGGACCTTTTCACCCACAAATACCTCTTGTATCCCCAAAAGAGGACAGTTTCTTCCTGACATGCCACATTTCTCCCAAATATATCACATCTTCTCCAAGAAATACCACGTTTCCCCCTTCAAATAGGACCTTTTCACCCACAAATACCTCTTTTATCCCCAAAAGAGGACAGTTTCTTCCAGAAATGCCACATTTCTCCCAAATAGATCACATCTTCTCCAAGAAATACCAGCTTTCCCCCTTCAAATAGGACCTTTTCACCCACTAATACCAGGCTTCTCCCCCCAAATAGGACATTTTCTTCCAGAAATGCCACATTTCTCCCAAATATATCACATCTTCTCCAAGAAATACCACGTTTCCCCCTTCAAATAGGAAATTTTCACCCACAAATACCTGTTTTATCCCCAAAGCAGGACAGTTTCTTCCAGAAATGCCACATTTCTCCCAAATAGATCACATCTTCTCCAAGAAATACCAGGGTTCCCCCTTCAAATAGGAAATTTTCACCCACAAATACCTGTTTTATCCCCAAAATAGGACAGTTTCTTCCGGAAATGCCACATTTCTCCCAAATATATCACATATTCTCCAAGAAATACCAGGTTTCCCCCTTCAAATAGGACCTTTTCACCCACAAATACCTCTTTTATCCCTCAAATTGGACATATTCTTCCAGAAAGGCCACATTTCTCCCAAATATATCACATCTTCTCCAAGAAATACCACGTTTCCCCCTTCAAATAGGACCTTTTCACCCACAAATACCTCTTTTATCCCCAAAATAGAACAGTTTCTTCCAGAAATGCCACATTTCACACAAATATATCACATCTTCTCCAAGAAATACCAGGTTTCCCACTTCAAATAGGACCTTTTCACCCACTAATACCAGGCTTCTCCCCCCAAATAGGACATTTTCTTCCAGAAATGCCACATTTCTCCCAAATATATCATATCTTCTCCAAGAAATGCCAGGTTTCCCCCTTCAAATAGGAAATTTTCACCCGCAAGTACCTGTTTTATCCCCAAAAGAGGACAGTTTCTTCCAGACATGCCACATTTCTCCCAAAAAAATCACATCTCCTCCAAGAAATACCAGGATTTCTCCTGTAATAGGACCTTTTCTCCCACAAATACCAGCCTTTTCCCCCCAAAAGAGGACAGTTTCTTCCAGAAATGACATATTTATCACAAATATATCACATCTTCTCCAAGAAATACCAGGTTTTCCCCTTCAAATAGGACCGTTTCACCCACAAATACCTCTTGTATCCCCAAAAGAGGACAGTTTCTTCCAGAAATGCCACATTACTCCCGAACATATCACATCTTCTCCAAGAAATACCAGGTTTCCCCCTTCAAATAGGACCTTTTCCCCCCAAAAAACTCTTTTATCCCCAAAAGAGGACAGTTTCTTCCGAAAAGGCCACATTTCGCCCAAATATATCACATCTTCTCCAAGAAATACCAGGATTCCTCCTGAAATACGACCTTTTCACCCACAAATACCTCTTTTATCCCTCAAATAGGACAGTTTCTTCCAGAAATGCCACATTTCTCCCAAATATATCACATCTTCTCCAAGAAATACCAGGATTCCTCCTGAAATAGGACCTTTTCTCCCACAAATACCAGCCTTCTCCCCCCAAATAGGACAGTTTCTTCCAGAAATGCCACATTTCTCCCAAATAGATCACATCTTCTCCAAGAAATACCAGGTTTCCCCCTTGTAATAAGACCTTTTCACCCACAAATACCTCTTTTATCCCCAAAAGAGGACAGTTTCTTCCAGAAAGGCCACATTTCTCCCAAATATATCACATCTTCTCCAAGAAATACCAGGTTTCCCCCTTCAAATAGGACCTTTTCACCCACTAATACCAGGCTTCTCCCCCCAAATAGGACATTTTCTTCCAGAAAGGCCACATTTCTCCCAAATATATCATATCTTCTCCAAGAAATACCAGCTTTCCCCCTTCAAATAGAAATTTTCACCCACAAATACCTGTTTTATCCCCAAAAGAGGACAGTTTCTTCCAGAAATGCCACATTTCTCCCAAATATATCACATCTTCTCCAAGAAATACCAGGTTTTCCCCATCAAATAGGACCTTTTCACCCACAAATACCTCTTTTATCCCCAAAAGAGGACAGTTTCTTCCAGACATGCCACATTTCTCCCAAACATATCACATCTTCTCCAAGAAATACCAGGTTTCCCCCTTCAAATAGGACCTTTTCAACCACACATACCTGTTCTATCCCTCTAATTGGACATATTCTTCCAGAAATGCCACATTTCTCCCAAATATATCACATCTTCTCCAAGAAATACCAGCTTTCCCCCTTCAAATAGGACCTTTTCACCCACAAATATCTCTTTTATCCCCAAAAGAGGACAGTTTCTACCAGGAAGGCCACATTTCTCCCAAATATATCACATCTTCTCCAAGAAATACCAGGATTCCTCCTGAAATACGACCTTTTCACCCACAAATACCTCTTTTATCCCCAAAATAGGACAGTTTCTGCCAGAAATGCCACATTTCTCCCAAATAGATCACATCTTCTCCAAGAAATACCAGGATTCCTCCTGAAATAGGACCTTTTCTCCCACAAATACCAGCCTTCTCCCCCCAAAAGAGGACAGTTTCTTCCAGAAAGGCCACATTTCTCCCAGACATATCACATCTTCTCCAAGAAATACCAGCTTTCCCCCTTCAAATAGGACCTTATCACCCACAAATACCTCTTTTGTCCCCAAAAGAGGACAGTTACGTCCAGAAATGCCACATTTCTCCCAAATATATCACATCTTCTCCAAGAAATACCAGCTTTCCCCCTTCAAATAGGACCTTTTCACCCACAAATACCTCTTTTCTCCCCAAAATAGGACAGTTTCTTCCAGACATGCCACATTTCTCCCAAATATATCACATCTTCTCCAAGAAATACCAGCTTTCCCCCTTCAAATAGGACCTTTTCACCCACAAATACCTCTTTTATCCCCAAAATAGGTCAGTTTCTTCCAGAAATGCCTCATTTCTCCCAAATATACCACACCTTCTCCAAGAAATTCCACGTTTCCCCCTTCAAATAGGACCTTCTCACCCACAAATACCTCTTTCATCCCCAAAATACGACAGTTTCTTCCAGACATGCCACATTTCTCCCAAATATATCACATCTTCTCCAAGAAATACCAGGTTTCCCCCTGGAAATAGGACCTTTTCACCCACAAATACCTCTTTTATCCCCAAAATAGGACAGTTTCTTCCAGGAATGCCAAATTTCTCCCAAATATATCACATCTTCTCCAAGAAATACCAGCTTTCCCCCTTCAAATAGGAACTTTTCACCCACAAATACCTGTTTTATCCCCAAAATAGGACAGTTTCTTCCAGACATGCCACATTTCTCCCAAATATATCACATCTTCTCCAAGAAATACCACGTTTCCCCCTTCAAATAGGAAATTTTCACCCACAAATACCTGTTTTATCCCCAAAGCAGGACAGTTTCTTCCAGGAATGCCACATTTCTCCCAAATAGATCACATCTTCTCCAAGAAATACCAGCTTTCCCCCTTCAAATAGGAACTTTTCACCCACAAATACCTGTTTTATCCCCAAAATAGGACAGTTTCTTCCAGAAATGCCACATTTCTCCCAAATATATCACATCTTCTCCAAGAAATACCAGCTTTCCCCCTTCAAATAGGACCTTTTCACCCACAAATACCTCTTTTATCCCTCAAATTGGACATATTCTTCCAGAAAGGCCACATTTCTCCCAAATATATCACATCTTCTCCAAGAAATACCACGTTTCCCCCTTCAAATAGGACCTTTTCACCCACAAATACCTCTTTTATCCCCAAAATAGAACAGTTTCTTCCAGAAATGCCACATTTCACACAAATATATCACATCTTCTCCAAGAAATACCAGGTTTCCCACTTCAAATAGGACCTTTTCACCCACTAATACCAGGCTTCTCCCCCCAAATAGGACATTTTCTTCCAGAAATGCCACATTTCTCCCAAATATATCATATCTTCTCCAAGAAATGCCAGGTTTCCCCCTTCAAATAGGAAATTTTCACCCGCAAGTACCTGTTTTATCCCCAAAAGAGGACAGTTTCTTCCAGACATGCCACATTTCTCCCAAAAAAATCACATCTCCTCCAAGAAATACCAGGATTTCTCCTGTAATAGGACCTTTTCTCCCACAAATACCAGCCTTTTCCCCCCAAAAGAGGACAGTTTCTTCCAGAAATGACATATTTATCACAAATATATCACATCTTCTCCAAGAAATACCAGGTTTTCCCCTTCAAATAGGACCGTTTCACCCACAAATACCTCTTGTATCCCCAAAAGAGGACAGTTTCTTCCAGAAATGCCACATTACTCCCAAACATATCACATCTTCTCCAAGAAATACCAGGTTTCCCCCTAGTAATAAGACCTTTTCACCCACAAATACCTCTTTTATCCCCAAAAGAGGACAGTTTCTTTCAGAAATGCCACATTTCTCCCAAATATATATCATATCTTTTCCAAGAAACACCAGGTTTCCTCCTTGAAATAGGACCTTTTCACCCACAAATACCTGTTTAATCCCCAAAAGAGGACAGTTTCTTCCAGAAAGGCCACATTTCTCCCAAATATATCACATCTTCTCCAAGAAATACCAGGATTCCTCCTGAAATACGACCTTTTCACCCACAAATACCTCCTTTATCCCTCAAATAGGACAGTTTCTTCCAGAAATGCCACATTTCTCCCAAATATATCACATCTTCTCCAAGAAATACCAGGATTCCTCCTGAAATAGGAACTTTTCTCCCACAAATACAAGCCTTCTCCCCCAAAAAAGGACAGTTTCTTCCAGAAATGCCACATTTCTCCCAAATATATCACATCTTCTCCAAGAAATACCAGCTTTCCCCCTTCAAATAGGACCTTATCACCCACAAATACCTCTTTTGTCCCCAAAATAGAACAGTTACGTCCGGAAATGCCACATTTCTCCCAAACATATCACATCTTCTCCAAGAAATACCAGGTTTCCCCCTTGAAATAGGACCTTTTAACCCACAAATACCTCTTGTATCCCCAAAAGAGGACAGTTTCTTCCTGACATGCTACATATCTCCCAAATATATCACATCTTCTCCAAGAAATACCACGTTTCCCCCTTCAAATAGGACCTTTTCACCCACAAATACCTCTTTTATCCCCAAAAGAGGACAGTTTCTTCCAGACATGCCACATTTCTCCCAAATATATCACATCTTCTCCAAGAAATACCAGGATTCCTCCTGAAATACGACCTTTTCTCCCACAAATACCAGCCTTCTCCCCCATAAAAGGACAGTTTCTTCCAGAAATGCCACATTTCTCCCAAATATATCACATCTTCTCCAAGAAATACCAGCTTTCCCCCTTCAAATAGGACCTTATCACCCACAAATACATCTTTTGTCCCCAAAATAGAACAGTTACGTCCGGAAATGCTACATTTCCCCCAAATATATCACATCTTCTCCAAGAAATACTAGGTTTCCCCCTTCAAATAGGACCTTTTCACCCACAAATACCTGTTTTATCCCCAAAAGAGGACAGTTTCTTCCAGAAAGGCCACATTTCTCCCAAATATATCACATCTTCTCCAAGAAATACCAGGGTTCCCACTTCAAATAGGAAATTTTCACCCACAAATACCTCTTTTATCCCCAAAAGAGGACAGTTTCTTCCAGAAAGGCCACATTTCTCCCAAATATATCACATCTTCTCCAAGAAATACCAGCTTTCCCCCTTCAAATAGGACCTTTTCAACCACAAATACCTGTTTTATCCCTCAAATTGGACATATTCTTCCAGAAATGCCAGATTTCTCCCAAATATATCACATCTTTTCCAAGAAATAACACGTTTCCCCCTTCAAATAGGACCTTTTCACCCACAAATACCTGTTTTATCCCCAAAAGAGGACAGTTTCTTCCAGAAATGCCACATTTCTCCCAAATAGATCACATCTTCTCCAAGAAATACCAGGTTTCCCCCTTCAAATAGGACCTTTTCACCCACTTATACCAGGCTACTCCCCCCAAATAGGACATTTTCTTCCAGAAATGCCACATTTCTCCCAAATATATCACATCTTCTCCAAGAAATACCAGGTTTCCCCCTTCAAATAGGAAATTTTCACCCACAAATACCTGTACTATCCCCATAAGAGGACAGTTTCTTCCAGAAATGCCACATTTCTCCCAAATAGATCACATCTTCTCCAAGAAATACCAGGTTTTCCCCTTGAAATAGGACCTTTTCACCCACAAATACGTCTTTTATCCCCAAAATAGGACAGTATCTGCCAGAAATGCCACATTTCACACAAATATATCACATCTTCTCCAAGAAATACCAGGATTCCTCCTGAAATAGGAACTTTTCTCCCACAAATACCAGCCTTCTCCCCCCAAAATAGGACAGTTTCTTCCAGACATGCCACATTTCTCCCAAATATATCACATCTTCTCCAAGAAATACCACGTTTCCCCCTTCAAATAGGACCTTTTCACCTACAAATACCTCTTTTATCCCCAAAAGAGGACAGTTTCTTCCAGAAATGCCACATTTCACCCAAACATATCACATCTTCTTCAAGAAATACCAGGATACCTCATTCAAATAGGACCTTTTCACCCACAAGTACCTGTTTTATCCCCAAAATAGAACAGTTTCTTCCAGACATGCCACATTTCTCCCAAACATATCACATCTCCTCCAAGAAATACCAGGATTTCTCCTGTAATAGGACCTTTTCTCCCACAAATACCAGCCTTTTCCACCCAAAAGAGGACAGTTTCTTCCAGAAATGCCATATTTCTCCCAAATATATCACACCTTCTCCAAGAAATACCAGGTTTTCCCCTGGAAATACGACCTTTTCACCCACAAATACCTCTTTTATCCCCAAAAGAGGACATTTTCTTCCAGAAAGGCCACATTTCTCCCAAATAGATCACATCTTCTCCAAGAAATACCAGGGTTCCCCCTTCAAATAGGACCTTTTCCCCCCAAAAATCTCTTTTATCCCCAAAAGAGGACAGTTTCTTCCAGAAAGGCCACATTTCTCCCAAATATATCACATCTTCTCCAAGAAATACCAGGATTCCTCCTGAAATACGACCTTTTCACCCACAAATACCTCTTTTATCCCTCAAATAAGACAGTTTCTTCCAGAAATGCCACATTTCTCCCAAATATATCACATCTTCTCCAAGAAATACCAGGATTCCTCCTGAAATAGGACCTTTTCTCCCACAAATACCAGCCTTCTCCCCCCAAATAGGACAGTTTCTTCCAGAAATGCCACATTTCTCCCAAATATATCACATCTTCTCCAAGAAATACCAGGTTTCCCCCTTCAAATAGGACCTTATCACCCACAAATACCTCTTTTGTCCCCAAAATAGTACAGTTACGTCCGGAAATGCCACATTTCTCCCAAATAGATCACATCTTCTCCAAGAAATACCAGGTTTCCTCCTTGAAATCGGACCTTTTCACCCACAATTACCTCTTGTATCCCCAAAAGAGGACAGTTTCTTCCTGACATGCTACATTTCTCCCAAATATATCACATCTTCTCCAAGAAATACCACGTTTCCCCCTTCAAATAGGACCTTTTCACCCACAAATACCTCTTTTATCCCCAAAAGAGGACAGTTTCTTCCAGAAAGGCCACATTACTCCCAAACATATCACATCTTCTCCAAGAAATACCAGGGTTCCCCCTTCAAATTGGACCTTTTCCCCCCAAAAAAATCTTTTATCCCCAAAAGAGGACAGTTTCTTCCGAAAAGGCCACATTTCGCCCAAATATATCACATCTTCTCCAAGAAATACCAGGATTCCTCCTGAAATACGGCCTTTTCACCCACAAATACCTCTTTTATCCCTCAAATAGGACAGTTTCTTCCAGAAATGCCACATTTCTCCCAAATATATCATATCTTCTCCAAGAAATACCAGGATTCCTCCTGAAATAGGACCTTTTCTCCCACAAATACCAGCCTTCTCCCCCCAAATAGGACAGTTTCTTCCAGAAATGCCACATTTCTCCCAAATAGATCACATCTTCTCCAAGAAATACCAGGTTTCCCCCTTGTAATAAGACCTTTTCACCCACAAATACCTCTTTTATCCCCAAAATAGGACAGTTTCTTCCAGAAATGCCACATTTCTCCCAAATAGATGACATCTTCTCCAAGAAATACCAGGTTTCCCCCTTCAAATAGGACCTTTTCACCCACTAATACCAGGCTTCTCCCCCCAAATAGGACATTTTCTTCCAGAAAGGCCACATTTCTCCCAAATATATCATATCTTCTCCAAGAAATACCAGCTTTCCCCCTTCAAATAGAAATTTTCACCCACAAATACCTGTTTTATCCCCAAAAGAGGACAGTTTCTTCCAGAAAGGCCACATTTCTCCCAAATATATCACATCTTCTCCAAGAAATACCAGGTTTCCCCCTTCAAATAGGACCTTTTCAACCACAAATACCTGTTTTATCCCTCAAATTGGACATATTCTTCCAGAAATGCCACATTTCTCCCAAATAGATCACATCTTCTCCAAGAAATACCACGTTTCCCCCTTCAAATAGGACCTTTTCACCCACAAATACCTGTTTTATCCCCAAAAGAGGACAGTTTCTTCCAGAAATGCCACATTTCTCCCAAATAGATCACATCTTCTCCAAGAAATACCAGGTTTCCCCCTTCAAATAGGACCTTTTCACCCACAAATACCTCTTTTATCCCCAAAAGAGGACAGTTTCTTATAGAAAGGCCACATTTCTCCCAAATATATCACATCTTCTCCAAGAAATACCAGGATTCCTCCTGAAATAGGAACTTTTCACCAACAAATACCTCTTTTATCCCTAAAATAGGACAGTTTCTTCCAGAAATGCCACATTTCTCCCAAATATATCACATCTTCTCCAAGAAATACCAGGTTTCCCCCTTCAAATAGGACCTTTTCACCCACAAGTACCTGTTTTATCCCCAAAATAGAACAGTTTCTTCCAGAAATGCCACATTTCTCCCAAATATATCACATCTTCTCCAAGAAATACCACGTTTCCCCCTTCAAATACAACGTTTTCACCCACAAATACCTGTTTTATCCCCAAAATAGGACAGTTTCTTCCAGAAAGGCCACATTTCTCCCAAACAGATCACATCTTCTCCAAGAAATACCAGGGTTCCCCCTTCAAATAGGACCTTTTCACCCACAAATACCTCTTTTATCCCCAAAATAGGACAGTTTCTTCCAGACATGCCACATTTCTCCCAAACATATCACATCTTCTCCAAGAAATACCAGGTTTCCCCCTTCAAATAGGACCTTTTCAACCACACATACCTGTTCTATCCCTCTAATTGGACATATTCTTCCAGAAATGCCACATTTCTCCCAAATATATCACATCTTCTCCAAGAAATACCAGCTTTCCCCCTTCAAATAGGACCTTTTCACCCACAAATATCTCTTTTATCCCCAAAAGAGGACAGTTTCTACCAGGAAGGCCAAATTTCTCCCAAATATATCACATCTTCTCCAAGAAATACCAGGATTCCTCCTGAAATACGACCTTTTCACCCACAAATACCTCTTTTATCCCCAAAATAGGACAGTTTCTGCCAGAAATGCCACATTTCTCCCAAATAGATCACATCTTCTCCAAGAAATACCAGGATTCCTCCTGAAATAGGACCTTTTCTCCCACAAATACCAGCCTTCTCCCCCCAAAAGAGGACAGTTTCTTCCAGAAAGGCCACATTTCTCCCAAACATATCACATCTTCTCCAAGAAATACCAGCTTTCCCCCTTCAAATAGGACCTTATCACCCACAAATACCTCTTTTGTCCCCAAAAGAGGACAGTTACGTCCAGAAATGCCACATTTCTCCCAAACAGATCACATCTTCTCCAAGAAATACCAGGTTTCCCCCTTCAAATAGGACCTTTTCACCCACAAATACCTCTTTTCTCCCCAAAATAGGACAGTTTCTTCCAGACATGCCACATTTCTCCCAAATATATCACATCTTCTCCAAGAAATACCAGCTTTCCCCCTTCAAATAGGACCTTTTCACCCACAAATACCTCTTTTATCCCCAAAATATGTCAGTTTCTTCCAGAAATGCCACATTTCTCCCAAATATACCACACCTTCTCCAAGAAATTCCACGTTTCCCCCTTCAAATAGGACCTTCTCACCCACAAATACCTCTTTCATCCCCAAAATACGACAGTTTCTTCCAGACATGCCACATTTCTCCCAAATATATCACATCTTCTCCAAGAAATACCAGGTTTCCCCCTTCAAATAGGACGTTTTCACCCACAAATACCTCTTTTATCCCCAAAATAGGACAGTTTCTTCCAGGAATGCCAAATTTCTCCCAAATATATCACATCTTCTCCAAGAAATACCAGCTTTCCCCCTTCAAATAGGAACTTTTCACCCACAAATACCTGTTTTATCCCCAAAATAGGACAGTTTCTTCCAGACATGCCACATTTCTCCCAAATATATCACATCTTCTCCAAGAAATACCAGGTTTCCCCCTTCAAATAGGACCTTTTCACCCACAAATACCTCTTTCATCCCCAAAATAGGACAGTTTCTTCCAGAAAGGCCACATTTCTCCCAAACATATCACATCTTCTCCAAGAAATACCAGCTTTCCCCCTTCAAATAGGACCTTTTCACCCACAAATACCTCTTTTATCCCCAAAAGAGGACAGTTTCTTCCAGAAATGCCACATTTCTCCCAAATATATCACATCTTCTCCAAGTAATAACAGCTTTCCCCCTTCAAATAGGACCTTTTCACCCACTAATACCAGGCTTCTCCCCCCAAATAGGACATTTTCTTCCTGAAATGCCACATTTCTCCCAAATATATCATATCTTCTCCAAAAATACCAGGTTTCCCCCTTCAAATAGGAAATTTTCACCCACAAATACCTGTTTTATCCCCAAAAGAGGACAGTTTCATCCAGAAAGGCCACATTTCTCCCAAATATATCACATCTTCTCCAAGAAATACCAGGTTTCCCCCTTCAAATAGGACCTTTTCAACCACAAATACCTGTTTTATCCCTCAAATTGGACATATTCTTCCAGAAATGCCAGATTTCTCCCAAATAGATCACATCTTCTCCAAGAAATACCACGTTTCCCCCTTCAAATAGGACCTTTTCACCCACAAATACCTCTTTTATCCCCAAAAGAGGACAGTTTCTACCAGAAATGCCACATTTCTCCCAAATATATCACATCTTCTCCAAGAAATACCAGGTTTCCCCCTTCAAATAGGACCTTTTCACCCACTTATATCAGGCTTCTCCCCCCAAATAGGACATTTTCTTCCAGAAATGCCACATTTCTCCCAAATATATCACATCTTCTCCAAGAAATACCAGGTTTCCCCCTTCAAATAGGAAATTTTCACCCTCAAGTACCTGTTTTATCCCCAAAAGAGGACAGTTTGTTCCAGAAATGCCACATTTCTCCCAAATAGATCTCATCTTCTCCAAGAAATACCAGGTTTTCCCCTGGAAATAGGACCTTTTCACCCACAAATACCTCTTTTATCCCCAAAATAGGACAGTATCTGCCAGAAATGCCACATTTCTCCCAAACATATCACATCTCCTCCAAGAAATACCAGGATTCCTCCTGAAATAGGAACTTTTCTCCAACAAATACCAGCCTTCTCCCCCCAAATAGGACATTTTCTTCCAGACATGCCACATATCACCCAAATATATCACATCTTCTCCAAGAAATACCACGTTTCCCCCTTCAAATAGGACCTTTTCACCTACAAATACCTCTTTTATCCCCAAAATAGAACAGTTTCTTCCAGAAATGCCACATTTCACCCAAACATATCAAATCTTCTTCAAGAAATACCAGGATACCTCATTCAAATAGGACCTTTTCACCCACAAGTACCTGTTTTATCCCCAAAATAGAACAGTTTCTTCCAGACATGCCACATTTCTCCCAAACATATCACATCTCCTCCAAGAAATACCAGGATTTCTCCTGTAATTGGACCGTTTCTCCCACAAATACCAGCCTTTTCCACCCAAAAGAGGACAGTTTCTTCCAGAAATGCCATATTTCTCCCAAATATATCACATCTTCTCCAAGAAATACCAGGTTTTCCCCTGGAAATACGACCTTTTCACCCACAAATACCTCTTTTATCCCCAACAGCCGACAGTTTCTTCCAGAAAGGCCACATTACTCCCAAACATATCACATCTTCTCCAAGAAATACCAGGGTTCCCCCTTCATATTGGACCTTTTCCCCCAAAAAAACTCTTTTATCCCCAAAAGAGGACAGTTTCTTTCAGAAATGCCACATTTCTCCCAAATAGATCACATCTTCTCCAAGAAATACCAGGTTTCCTCCTTCAAATAGGACCTTTTCACCCACAAATACCTGTTTTATTCCCAAAAGAGGACAGTTTCTTCCAGAAAGGCCACATTTCTCCCAAATATATCACATCTTCTCCAAGAAATACCAGGATTCCTCCTGAAATACGAACTTTTCACCAACAAATACCTCTTTTATCCCTCAAATAGGACAGTTTCTTCCAGAAATGCCACATTTCTCCCAAATACATCACATCTTCTCCAAGAAATACCAGGATTCCTCCTGAAAGAGGACCTTTTCACCCACAAATACCAGCCTTCTCCCCCCAAATAGGACAGTTTCTTCCAGAAATGCCAGATTTCCCCCAAATATATCACATCTTCTCCAAGAAATACCAGCTTTCCCCCTTCAAATAGGACCTTTTCACCCACAAATACCTCTTTTGTCCCCAAAATAGAACTGTTACGTCCAGAAATGCCACATTTCTCCCAAACATATCACATCTTCTCCAAGAAATACCAGGTTTCCTCCTTGAAATAGGAACTTTTCACCCACAAATACCTCTTGAATCCCCAAAAGAGGACAGTTTCTTCCTGACATGCCACATTTCTCCCAAATATATCACATCTTCTCCAAGAAAT
Source organism: Lophura swinhoii (assembly GCA_030408155.1). Classification (NCBI taxonomy): domain Eukaryota; kingdom Metazoa; phylum Chordata; class Aves; order Galliformes; family Phasianidae; genus Lophura; species Lophura swinhoii. The sequence continues at coordinate 28,323,880 of JASCYN010000149.1, read as the reverse complement.
ACCAGGTTTCCCCCTTGTAATAAGACCTTTTCACCCACAAATACCTCTTTTATCCCCAAAATACGACAGTTTCTTCCAGAAATGCCACATTTCTCCCAAATATATCACATCTTCTCCAAGAAATACCAGGTTTCCCCCTTCAAATAAGACCTTTTCACCCACAAATACCTGTTCTATCCCCATAAGAGGACAGTTTCTTCCAGAAATGCCACATTTCTCCCAAATAGATCACATCTTCTCCAAGAAATACCACGCTTCCCCCTTCAAATAGGACCTTTTCCCCAAAAAAACCTCTTTTATCCCCAAAAGAGGACAGTTTCTTCCAGGAATGCCACATTTCTCCCAAATATATCACATCTTCTCCAAGAAATACCTGGATTCCTCCTGAAAGAGGACCTTCTCACCCAAAACTACCAGCCTTCTCCCCCCAAATTGGACATTTTCTTCCAGACAGGCCACATTTCTCCCAAATATATCACATCTTCTCCAAGAAATACCAGGATTCCTCCTGAAATAGGACCTTTTCTCCAACAAATACCAGCCTTCTCCCCCCAAATAGGACAGTTTCTTCCAGAAATGCCAGATTTCCCCCAAACATATCACATCTTCTCCAAGAAATACCCGGTTTCCCCCTTCAAATAGGACCTTTTCAACCACAAATACCTGTTTTATCCCTCTAATTGGACATATTCTTCCAGAAATGCCACATTTCTCCCAAATATATCACATCTTCTCCAAGAAATACCACGTTTCCCCCTTCAAATAGGACCTTTTCACCCACAAATATCTGTTTTATCCCCAAAAGAGGACAGTTTCTTCCAGGAAGGCCACATTTCTCCCAAATATATCACATCTTCTCCAAGAAATACCAGGATTCCTCCTGAAATACGACCTTTTCACCCACAAATACCTCTTTTATCCCCAAAAGAGGACAGCTTCTTCCAGACATGCCACATTTCTCCCAAATATATCACATCTTCTCCAAGAAATACTAGGTTTCCCCCATCAAATAGGACCTTTTCACCCACAAATACCTCTTTTATCCCCAAAAGAGGACAGTTTCTTATAGAAAGGCCACATTTCTCCCAAATATATCACATCTTCTCCAAGAAATACCAGGATTCCTCCTGAAATAGGACCTTTTCACCCACAAATACCTCTTTCATCCCCAAAATAGGACAGTTTCTGCCAGAAATGCCACATTTCTCCCAAATAGATCACATCTTCTCCAAGAAATACCAGGATTCCTCCTGAAATAGGACCTATTCTCCCACAAATACCAGCCTTCTCCCCCCAAAAGAGGACAGTTTCGTCCAGAAAGGCCACATTTCTCCCAAACATATCACATCTTCTCCAAGAAATACCAGCTTTCCCCCTTCAAATAGGACCTTATCACCCACAAATACCTCTTTTGTCCCCAAAATAGAACAGTTACGTCCAGAAATGCCACATTTCTCCCAAACATATCACATCTTCTCCAAGAAATACCAGGTTTCCCCCTACAAATAGGACCTTTTCACCCACAAATACCTCTTTTATCCCCAAAATAGGACAGTTTCTTCCAGACATGCCACATTTCTCCCAAATATATCACATCTTCTCCAAGAAATACCAGCTTTCCCCCTTCAAATAGGACCTTTTCACCCACAAATACCTCTTTTATCCCCAAAATAGGTCAGTTTCTTCCAGAAATGCCACATTTCTCCCAAATATATCACACCTTCTCCAAGAAATACCAGCTTTCCCCCTTCAAATAGGACCTTTTCACCCACAAATACCTCTTTGATCCCCAAAATACGACAGTTTCTTCCAGACATGCCACATTTCTCCCAAATATATCACATCTTCTCCAAGAAATACCAGGTTTCCCCCTTCAAATAGGACCTTTTCACCCACAAATACCTCTTTTATCCCCAAAAGAGGACAGTTTCTTCCAGGAATGCCACATTTCTCCCAAATAGATCACATCTTCTCCAAGAAATACCAGCTTTCCCCCTTCAAATAGGAACTTTTCACCCACAAATACCTGTTTTATCCCCAAAATAGGACAGCTTCTTCCAGAAAGGCCACATTTCTCCCAAATATATCACATCTTCTCCAAGAAATACCAGCTTTCCCCCTTCAAATAGGACCTTTTCACCCACAAATACCTCTTTTATCCCCAAAATAGGACAGTTTCTTCCAGAAAGGCCACATTTCTCCCAAATAGATCACATCTTCTCCAAGAAATACCACGTTTCCCCCTTCAAATAGGACCTTTTCACCCACAAATACCTCTTTTATCCCCAAAATAGGACAGTTTCTTCCAGAAATGCCACATTTCTCCCAAATATATCACATCTTCTCCAAGTAATAACAGCTTTCCCCCTTCAAATAGGACCTTTTCACCCACTAATACCAGGCTTCTCCCCCCAAATAGGACATTTTCTTCCAGAAATGCCACATTTCTCCCAAATATATCATATCTTCTCCAAAAATACCAGGTTTCCCCCTTCAAATAGGAAATTTTCACCCACAAATACCTCTTTTATCCCCAAAAGAGGACAGTTTCATCCAGAAAGGCCACATTTCTCCCAAATATATCACATCTTCTCCAAGAAATACCTGGTTTCCCCCTTCAAATAGGACCTTTTCAACCACAAATACCTGTTTTATCCCTCAAATTGGACATATTCTTCCAGAAATGCCAGATTTCTCCCAAATATATCTCATCTTCTCCAAGAAATACCACGTTTCCCCCTTCAAATAGGACCTTTTCACCCACAAATACCTCTTTTATCCCCAAAAGAGGACAGTTTCTACCAGAAATGCCACATTTCTCCCAAATATATCACATCTTCTCCAAGAAATAACAGGTTTCCCCCTTCAAATAGGACCTTTTCACCCACTTATACCAGGCTTCTCCCCCCAAATAGGACATTTTCTTCCAGAAATGCCACATTTCTCCCAAATATATCACATCTTCTCCAAGAAATGCCAGGTTTCCCCCTTCAAATAGGAAATTTTCACCCTCAAGTACCTGTTTTATCCCCAAAAGAGGACAGTTTCTTCCAGAAATGCCACATTTGTCCCAAATAGATCACATCTTCTCCAAGAAATACCAGGTTTTCCCCTGGAAATAGGACCTTTTCACCAAAAATACCTCTTTTATCCCCAAAATAGGACAGTATCTGCCAGAAATGCCACATTTCTCCCAAACATATCACATCTCCTCCAAGAAATACCAGGATTCCTCCTGAAATAGGAACTTTTCTCCAACAAATACCAGCCTTCTCCCCCCAAATAGGACATTTTCTTCCAGACATGCCACATATCACCCAAATATATCACATCTTCTCCAAGAAATACCACGTTTCCCCCTTCAAATAGGACCTTTTCACCTACAAATACCTCTTTTATCCCCAAAATATAACAGTTTCTTCCAGAAATGCCACATTTCACCCAAACATATCAAATCTTCTTCAAGAAATACCAGGATACCTCATTCAAATAGGACCTTTTCACCCACAAGTACCTGTTTTATCCCCAAAATAGAACAGTTTCTTCCAGACATGCCACATTTCTCCCAAACATATCACATCTCCACCAAGAAATACCAGGATTTCTCCTGTAATTGGACCTTTTCTCCCACAAATACCAGCCTTTTCCACCCAAAAGAGGACAGTTTCTTCCAGAAATGCCATATTTCTCCCAAATATATCACATCTTCTCCAAGAAATACCAGGTTTTCCCCCGGAAATACGACCTTTTCACCCACAAATACCTCTTTTATCCCCAAAAGACGACAGTTTCTTCCAGAAAGGCCACATTACTCCCAAACATATCACATCTTCTCCAAGAAATACCAGGGTTCCCCCTTCAAATTGGACCTTTTCCCCCCAAAAAACTCTTTTATCCCCAAAAGAGGACAGTTTCTTTCAGAAATGCCACATTTCTCCCAAATATATCACATCTTCTCCAAGAAATACCAGGTTTCCTCCTTCAAATAGGACCTTTTCACCCACAAATACCTGTTTTATTCCCAAAATAGGACAGTTTCTTCCAGAAAGGCCACATTTCTCCCAAATATATCACATCTTCTCCAAGAAATACCAGGATTCCTCCTGAAATACGACCTTTTCACCCACAAATACCTCTTTTATCCCTCAAATAGGACAGTTTCTTCCAGAAATGCCACATTTCTCCCAAATACATCACATCTTCTCCAAGAAATACCAGGATTCCTCCTTGAAATAGGACCTTTTCACCCACAAATACCAGCCTTCTCCCCCCAAATAGGATAGTTTCTTCCAGAAATGCCAGATTTCCCCCAAATATATCACATCTTCTCCAAGAAATACCAGGTTTCCTCCTTGAAATAGGAACTTTTCACCCACAAATACCTCTTGAATCCCCAAAAGAGGACAGTTTCTTCCAGAAATGCCACATTTCTCCCAAATATATCACATCTTCTCCAAGAAATACCAGTTTTCCCCCTTGTAATAAGACCTTTTCACCCACAAATACCTCTTTTATCCCCAAAAGAGGACAGTTTCTTCCAGAAATGCCACATTTCTCCCTAATATATCACTTCTTCTCCAAGAAATACCAGGTTTCCCCCTTCAAATAGGACCTTTTCACCCACAAATACTTCTTTTTTCCCCAAAAGAGGACAGTTTCTTCCAGAATGGCCAGATTTCTCCCAAATATATCACATCTTCTCCAAGAAATACCCGGTTTCCCCCTTCAAATAGGACCTTTTCACCCACAAATACCTCTTTTATCCCCAAAAGAGGACATTTTCTTCCAGACATGCCACATTTCTCCCAAATATATCACATCTTCTCCAAGAAATAACCGGTTTCCCCCTTCAAATAGGACCTTTTCAACCACAAATACCTCTTTTATCCCCAAAAGAGGACAGTTTCTTCCAGACATGCCACATTTCTCCCAAATATATCACATCTTCTCCAAGAAATACCAGCTTTCCCCCTTCAAATAGGACCTTTTCACCCACAAATATCTCTTTTATCCCCAAAAGAGGACAGTTTCTACCAGGAAGGCCACATTTCTCCCAAATATATCACATCTTCTCCAAGAAATACCAGGATTCCTCCTGAAATACGACCTTTTCACCCACAAATACCTCTTTTATCCCCAAAATAGGACAGTATCTGCCAGAAATGCCACATTTCTCCCAAATAGATCACATCTTCTCCAAGAAATACCAGGATTCCTCCTGAAATAGGACCTTTTCTCCCACAAATACCAGCCTTCTCCCCCCAAAAGAGGACTGTTTCTTCCAGAAAGGCCACATTTCTCCCAAACATATCACATCTTCTCCAAGAAATACCAGCTTTCCCCCTTCAAATAGGACCTTATCACCCACAAATACCTCTTTTGTCCCCAAAAGAGGACAGTTACGTCCAGAAATGCCACATTTCTCCCAAACAGATCACATCTTCTCCAAGAAATACCAGGTTTCCCCCTTCAAATAGGACCTTTTCACCCACAAATACCTCTTTTCTCCCCAAAATAGGACAGTTTCTTCCAGACATGCCACATTTCTCCCAAATATATCACATCTTCTCCAAGAAATACCAGCTTTCCCCCTTCAAATAGGACCTTTTCACCCACAAATACCTCTTTTATCCCCAAAATAGGTCAGTTTCTTCCAGAAATGCCACATTTCTCCCAAATATACCACACCTTCTCCAAGAAATTCCACGTTTCCCCCCTTCAAATAGGACCTTCTCACCCACAAATACCTCTTTCATCCCCAAAATACGACAGTTTCTTCCAGACATGCCACATTTCTCCCAAATATATCACATCTTCTCCAAGAAATACCAGGTTTCCCCCTTCAAATAGGACGTTTTCACCCACAAATACCTCTTTTATCCCCAAAATAGGACAGTTTCTTCCAGGAATGCCAAATTTCTCCCAAATATATCACATCTTCTCCAAGAAATACCAGCTTTCCCCCTTCAAATAGGAACTTTTCACCCACAAATACCTGTTTTATCCCCAAAATAGGACAGTTTCTTCCAGACATGCCACATTTCTCCCAAATATATCACATCTTCTCCAAGAAATACCAGGTTTCCCCCTTCAAATAGGACCTTTTCACCCACAAATACCTCTTTTATCCCCAAAATAGGACAGTTTCTTCCAGAAAGGCCACATTTCTCCCAAACATATCACATCTTCTCCAAGAAATACCAGGTTTCCCCCTTCAAATAGGACCTTTTCACCCACAAATACCTCTTATATCCCCAAAAGAGGACAGTTTCTTCCAGAAATGCCACATTTCTCCCAAATATATCACATCTTCTCCAAGTAATAACAGCTTTCCCCCTTCAAATAGGACCTTTTCACCCACTAATACCAGGCTTCTCCCCCCAAATAGGACATTTTCTTCCAGAAATGCCACATTTCTCCCAAATATATCATATCTTCTCCAAAAATACCAGGTTTCCCCCTTCAAATAGGAAATTTTCACCCACAAATACCTGTTTTATCCCCAAAAGAGGACAGTTTCATCCAGAAAGGCCACATTTCTCCCAAATATATCACATCTTCTCCAAGAAATACCAGCTTTCCCCCTTCAAATAGGACCTTTTCAACCACAAATACCTGTTTTATCCCTCAAATTGGACATATTCTTCCAGAAATGCCAGATTTCTCCCAAATATATCACATCTTCTCCAAGAAATACCACGTTTCCCCCTTCAAATAGGACCTTTTCACCCACAAATACCTCTTTTATCCCCAAAAGAGGACAGTTTCTACCAGAAATGCCACATTTCTCCCAAATATATCACATCTTCTCCAAGAAATACCAGGTTTCCCCCTTCAAATAGGACCTTTTCACCCACATATACCAGGCTTCTCCCCCCAAATAGGACATTTTCTTCCAGAAATGCCACATTTCTCCCAAATATATCACATCTTCTCCAAGAAATACCAGGTTTCCCCCTTCAAATAGGAAATTTTCACCCTCTAGTACCTGTTTTATCCCCAAAAGAGGACAGTTTCTTCCAGAAATGCCACATTTGTCCCAAATAGATCACATCTTCTCCAAGAAATACCAGGTTTTCCCCTGGAAATAGGACCTTTTCACCCACAAATACCTCTTTTATCCCCAAAAGAGGACAGTATCTGCCAGAAATGCCACATTTCTCCCAAACATATCACATCTCCTCCAAGAAATACCAGGATTCCTCCTGAAATAGGAACTTTTCTCCAACAAATACCAGCCTTCTCCCCCCAAATAGGACATTTTCTTCCAGACATGCCACATATCACCCAAATATATCACATCTTCTCCAAGAAATACCAGGTTTCCCCCTTCAAATAGGACCTTTTCACCTACAAATACCTCTTTTATCCCCAAAATAGAACAGTTTCTTCCAGAAATGCCACATTTCACCCAAACATATCAAATCTTCTTCAAGAAATACCAGGATACCTCATTCAAATAGGACCTTTTCACCCACAAGTACCTGTTTTATCCCCAAAATAGAACAGTTTCTTCCAGACATGCCACATTTCTCCCAAACATATCACATCTCCTCCAAGAAATACCAGGATTTCTCCTGTAATTGGACCGTTTCTCCCACAAATACCAGCCTTTTCCACCCAAAAGAGGACAGTTTCTTCCAGAAATGCCATATTTCTCCCAAATATATCACATCTTCTCCAAGAAATACCAGGTTTTCCCCTGGAAATACGACCTTTTCACCCACAAATACCTCTTTTATCCCCAACAGCCGACAGTTTCTTCCAGAAAGGCCACATTACTCCCAAACATATCACATCTTCTCCAAGAAATACCAGGGTTCCCCCTTCATATTGGACCTTTTCCCCCAAAAAAACTCTTTTATCCCCAAAAGAGGACAGTTTCTTTCAGAAATGCCACATTTCTCCCAAATAGATCACATCTTCTCCAAGAAATACCAGGTTTCCTCCTTCAAATAGGACCTTTTCACCCACAAATACCTGTTTTATTCCCAAAAGAGGACAGTTTCTTCCAGAAAGGCCACATTTCTCCCAAATATATCACATCTTCTCCAAGAAATACCAGGATTCCTCCTGAAATACGAACTTTTCACCAACAAATACCTCTTTTATCCCTCAAATAGGACAGTTTCTTCCAGAAATGCCACATTTCTCCCAAATACATCACATCTTCTCCAAGAAATACCAGGATTCCTCCTGAAAGAGGACCTTTTCACCCACAAATACCAGCCTTCTCCCCCCAAATAGGACAGTTTCTTCCAGAAATGCCAGATTTCCCCCAAATATATCACATCTTCTCCAAGAAATACCAGCTTTCCCCCTTCAAATAGGACCTTTTCACCCACAAATACCTCTTTTGTCCCCAAAATAGAACTGTTACGTCTAGAAATGCCACATTTCTCCCAAACATATCACATCTTCTCCAAGAAATACCAGGTTTCCTCCTTGAAATAGGAACTTTTCACCCACAAATACCTCTTGAATCCCCAAAAGAGGACAGTTTCTTCCTGACATGCCACATTTCTCCCAAATATATCACATCTTCTCCAAGAAATACCAGGTTTCCCCCTTGTAATAAGACCTTTTCACCCACAAATACCTCTTTTATCCCCAAAATACGACAGTTTCTTCCAGAAATGCCACATTTCTCCCAAATATATCACATCTTCTGCAAGAAATACCACGTTTCCCCCTTCAAATAGGACCTTTTCACCCACAAATACTTCTTTTATCCCCAAAAGGGAACAGTTTCTTCCAGAATGGCCAGATTTCTCCCAAATATATCACATCTTCTCCAAGAAATACCAGGTTTCCCCCTTCAAATAGGACCTTTTCAACCACTAATACCTGTTTTATCCCCAAAATAGAACAGTTTCTTCCAGAAATGCCACATTTCTCCCAAATATATCACATCTTCTCCAAGAAATAACAGGTTTCCCCCTTCAAATACAACGTTTTCACCCACAAATACCTGTTTTATCCCCAAAAGAGGACAGTTTCTTCCAGAAATGCCACATTTCTCCCAAACATATCACATCTTCTCCAAGAAATAGCAGGTTTCCCCCTTCAAATAGGACCTTTTCACCCACAAATACCTCTTTTATCCCCAAAAGAGGACATTTTCTTCCAGACATGCCACATTTCTCCCAAATATATCACATCTTCTCCAAGAAATACCACGTTTCCCCCTTCAAATAGGACCTTTTCACCCACAAATACCTGCCCCCAAAAGAGGACAGTTTCTTCCAGAAATGGCACATTTCTCCCAAACATATCACATCTTCTCCAAGAAATACCAGGATTCCTCCTGAAATAGGAACTTTTCTCCCTCAAATACCACCCTTCTCCCCCCAAATAGGACAGTTTCTTCCAGAAATGCCAGATTTCTCCCAAATATATCACATCTTCTCCAAGAAATACCAGGTTTCCCCCTTCAAATAGGACCTTTTCACCCACAAATACCTGTTCTATCCCCATAAGAGGACAGTTTCTTCCAGAAATGCCACATTTCTCCCAAATAGATCACATCTTCTCCAAGAAATACCACGCTTCCCCCTTCAAATAGGACCTTTTCCCCAAAAAAACCTCTTTTATCCCCAAAAGAGGACAGTTTCTTCCAGGAATGCCACATTTCTCCCAAATATATCACATCTTCTCCAAGAAATGCCAGGATTCCTCCTGAAATAGGACCTTCTCACCCAAAACTACCAGCCTTCTCCCCCCAAATTGGACATTTTCTTCCAGACAGGCCACATTTCTCCCAAATATATCACATCTTCTCCAAGAAATACCAGGATTCCTCCTGCAATAGGACCTTTTCTCCAACAAATACCAGCCTTCTCCCCCCAAATAGGACAGTTTCTTCCAGAAATGCCAGATTTCCCCCAAACATATCACATCTTCTCCAAGAAATACCCGGTTTCCCCCTTCAAATAGGACCTTTTCAACCACAAATACCTGTTTTATCCCTCAAATTGGACATATTCTTCCAGAAATGCCACATTTCACCCAAATATATCACATCTTCTCCAAGAAATACCACGTTTCCCCCTTCAAATAGGACCTTTTCACCCACAAATATCTGTTTTATCCCCAAAAGAGGACAGTTTCTTCCAGGAAGGCCACATTTCTCCCAAATATATCACATCTTCTCCAAGAAATACCAGGATTCCTCCTGAAATACGACCTTTTCACCCACAAATACCTCTTTTATCCCCAAAAGAGGACAGCTTCTTCCAGACATGCCACATTTCTCCCAAATATATCACATCTTCTCCAAGAACTACCAGGTTTCCCCCATCAAATAGGACCTTTTCACCCACAAATACCTCTTTTATCCCCAAAAGAGGACAGTTTCTTATAGAAAGGCCACATTTCTCCCAAATATATCACATCTTCTCCAAGAAATACCAGGATTCCTCCTGAAATAGGACCTTTTCACCCACAAATACCTCTTTTATCCCCAAAATAGGACAGTTTCTGCCAGAAATGCCACATTTCTCCCAAATAGATCACATCTTCTCCAAGAAATACCAGGATTCCTCCTGAAATAGGACCTATTCTCCCACAAATACCAGCCTTCTCCCCCCAAAAGAGGACAGTTTCTTCCAGAAAGGCCACATTTCTCCCAAACATATCACATCTTCTCCAAGAAATACCAGCTTTCCCCCTTCAAATAGGACCTTATCACCCACAAATACCTCTTTTGTCCCCAAAATAGAACAGTTACGTCCAGAAATGCCACATTTCTCCCAAACATATCACATCTTCTCCAAGAAATACCAGGTTTCCCCCTACAAATAGGACCTTTTCACCCACAAATACCTCTTTTCTCCCCAAAATAGGACAGTTTCTTCCAGACATGCCACATTTCTCCCAAATATATCACATCTTCTCCAAGAAATACCAGCTTTCCCCCTTCAAATAGGACCTTTTCACCCACAAATACCTCTTTTATCTCCAAAATAGGTCAGTTTCTTCCAGAAATGCCACATTTCTCCCAAATATATCACACCTTCTCCAAGAAATACCAGCTTTCCCCCTTCAAATAGGACCTTTTCACCCACAAATACCTCTTTGATCCCCAAAATACGACAGTTTCTTCCAGACATGCCACATTTCTCCCAAATATATCACATCTTCTCCAAGAAATACCAGGTTTCCCCCTTCAAATAGGACCTTTTCACCCACAAATACCTCTTTTATCCCCAAAAGAGGACAGTTTCTTCCAGGAATGCCACATTTCTCCCAAATAGATCACATCTTCTCCAAGAAATACCAGCTTTCCCCCTTCAAATAGGAACTTTTCACCCACAAATACCTGTTTTATCCCCAAAATAGGACAGCATCTTCCAGAAAGGCCACATTTCTCCCAAATATATCACATCTTCTCCAAGAAATACCAGCTTTCCCCCTTCAAATAGGACCTTTTCACCCACAAATACCTCTTTGATCCCCAAAATACGACAGTTTCTTCCAGACATGCCACATTTCTCCCAAATATATCACATCTTCTCCAAGAAATACCAGGTTTCCCCCTTCAAATAGGACCTTTTCACCCACAAATACCTCTTTTATCCCCAAAATAGGACAGTTTCTTCCAGAAAGGCCACATTTCTCCCAAATAGATCACATCTTCTCCAAGAAATACCACGTTTCCCCCTTCAAATAGGACCTTTTCACCCACAAATACCTCTTTTATCCCCAAAATAGGACAGTTTCTTCCAGAAATGCCACATTTCTCCCAAATATATCACATCTTCTCCAAGTAATAACAGCTTTCCCCCTTCAAATAGGACCTTTTCACCCACTAATACCAGGCTTCTCCCCCCAAATAGGACATTTTCTTCCAGAAATGCCACATTTCTCCCAAATATATCATATCTTCTCCAAAAATACCAGGTTTCACCCTTCAAATAGGAAATTTTCACCCACAAATACCTGTTTTATCCCCAAAAGAGGACAGTTTCATCCAGAAAGGCCACATTTCTCCCAAATATATCACATCTTCTCCAAGAAATACCTGGTTTCCCCCTTCAAATAGGACCTTTTCAACCACAAATACCTGTTTTATCCCTCAAATTGGACATATTCTTCCAGAAATGCCAGATTGCTCCCAAATATATCACATCTTCTCCAAGAAATACCACGTTTCCCCCTTCAAATAGGACCTTTTCACCCACAAATACCTCTTTTATCCCCAAAAGAGGACAGTTTCTACCAGAAATGCCACATTTCTCCCAAATATATCACATCTTCTCCAAGAAATAACAGGTTTCCCCCTTCAAATAGGACCTTTTCACCCACTTATACCAGGCTTCTCCCCCCAAATAGGACATTTTCTTCCAGAAATGCCACATTTCTCCCAAATATATCACATCTTCTCCAAGAAATGCCAGGTTTCCCCCTTCAAATAGGAAATTTTCACCCTCAAGTACCTGTTTTATCCCCAAAAGAGGACAGTTTCTTCCAGAAATGCCACATTTGTCCCAAATAGATCACATCTTCTCCAAGAAATACCAGGTTTTCCCCTGGAAATAGGACCTTTTCACCAAAAATACCTCTTTTATCCCCAAAATAGGACAGTATCTGCCAGAAATGCCACATTTCTCCCAAACATATCACATCTCCTCCAAGAAATACCAGGATTCCTCCTGAAATAGGAACTTTTCTCCAACAAATACCAGCCTTCTCCCCCCAAATAGGACATTTTCTTCCAGACATGCCACATATCACCCAAATATATCACATCTTCTCCAAGAAATACCACGTTTCCCCCTTCAAATAGGACCTTTTCGCCTACAAATACCTCTTTTATCCCCAAAATATAACAGTTTCTTCCAGAAATGCCACATTTCACCCAAACATATCAAATCTTCTTCAAGAAATACAAGGATACCTCATTCAAATAGGACCTTTTCACCCACAAGTACCTGTTTTATCCCCAAAATAGAACAGTTTCTTCCAGAAATGCCACATTTCTCCCAAACATATCACATCTCCTCCAAGAAATACCAGGATTTCTCCTGTAATTGGACCTTTTCTCCCACAAATACCAGCCTTTTCCACCCAAAAGAGGACAGTTTCTTCCAGAAATGCCATATTTCTCCCAAATAGATCACATCTTCTCCAAGAAATACCAGGTTTTCCCCTGGAAATACGACCTTTTCACCCACAAATACCTCTTTTATCCCCAAAAGACGACAGTTTCTTCCAGAAATGCCACATTACTCCCAAACATATCACATCTTCTCCAAGAAATACCAGGGTTCCCCCTTCAAATTGGACCTTTTCCCCCCAAAAAACTCTTTTATCCCCAAAAGAGGACAGTTTCTTTCAGAAATGCCACATTTCTCCCAAATATATCACATCTTCTCCAAGAAATACCAGGTTTCCTCCTTCAAATAGGACCTTTTCACCCACAAATACCTGTTTTATTCCCAAAATAGGACAGTTTCTTCCAGAAAGGCCACATTTCTCCCAAATATATCACATCTACTCCAAGAAATACCAGGATTCCTCCTGAAATACGAACTTTTCACCCACAAATACCTCTTTTATCCCTCAAATAGGACAGTTTCTTCCAGAAATGCCACATTTCTCCCAAATACATCACATCTTCTCCAAGAAATACCAGGATTCCTCCTTCAAATAGGACCTTTTCACCCACAAATACCAGCCTTCTCCCCCCAAATAGGACAGTTTCTTCCAGAAAGGCCACATTTCCCCCAAATATATCACATCTTCTCCAAGAAATACCAAGTTTCCTCCTTGAAATAGGAACTTTTCACCCACAAATACCTCTTGAATCCCCAAAAGAGGACAGTTTCTTCCAGAAATGCCACATTTCTCCCAAATATATCACATCTTCTCCAAGAAATACCAGGTTTCCCCCTTGTAATAAGACCTTTTCACCCACAAATACCTCTTTTATCCCCAAAAGAGGACAGTTTCTTCCAGAAATGCCACATTTCTCCCTAATATATCACTTCTTCTCCAAGAAATACCATGTTTCCCCCTTCAAATAGGACCTTTTCACCCAAAAATACTTCTTTTATCCCCAAAAGAGGACAGTTTCTTCCAGAATGGCCAGATTTCTCCCAAATATATCACATCTTCTCCAAGAAATACCTGGTTTCCCCCTTCAAATAGGACCTTTTCACCCACAAATACCTCTTTTATCCCCAAAAGAGGACATTTTCTTCCAGACATGCCACATTTCTCCCAAATATATCACATCTTCTCCAAGAAATACCAGGTTTCCCCCTTCAAATAGGACCTTTTCACCCACAAATACCTGTCCCCAAAAGAGGACAGTTTCTTCCAGAAATGGCACATTTCTCCCAAACATATCACATCTCCTCCAAGAAATACCAGGATTCCTCCTGAAATAGGAACTTTTCTCCCTCAAATACCACCCTTCTCCCCCCAAATAGGACAGTTTCTTCCAGAAATGCCACATTTCTCCCAAATATATCACATCTTCTCCAAGAAATACCAGGTTTCCCCCTTCAAATAAGACCTTTTCACCCACAAATACCTGTTCTATCCCCATAAGAGGACAGTTTCTTCCAGAAATGCCACATTTCTCCCAAATAGATCACATCTTCTCCAAGAAATACCACGCTTCCCCCCTCAAATAGGACCTTTTCCCCAAAAAAACCTCTTTTATCCCCAAAAGAGGACAGTTTCTTCCAGGAATGCCACATTTCTCCCAAATATATCACATCTTCTCCAAGAAATACCAGGATTCCTCCTGAAAGAGGACCTTCTCACCCAAAACTACCAGCCTTCTCCCCCCAAATTGGACATTTTCTTCCAGACAGGCCACATTTCTCCCAAATATATCACATCTTCTCCAAGAAATACCAGGATTCCTCCTGAAATAGGACCTTTTCTCCAACAAATACCAGCCTTCTCCCCCCAAATAGGACAGTTTCTTCCAGAAATGCCAGATTTCCCCCAAACATATCACATCTTCTCCAAGAAATACCCGGTTTCCCCCTTCAAATAGGACCTTTTCAACCACAAATACCTGTTTTATCCCTCAAATTGGACATATTCTTCCAGAAATGCCACATTTCTCCCAAATATATCACATCTTCTCCAAGAAATACCACGTTTCCCCCTTCAAATAGGACCTTTTCACCCACAAATATCTGTTTTATCCCCAAAAGAGGACAGTTTCTTCCAGGAAGGCCACATTTCTCCCAAATATATCACATCTTCTCCAAGAAAAACCAGGATTCCTCCTGAAATACGACCTTTTCACCCACAAATACCTCTTTTATCCCCAAAAGAGGACAGCTTCTTCCAGACATGCCACATTTCTCCCAAATATATCACATCTTCTCCAAGAAATACCAGGTTTCCCCCATCAAATAGGACCTTTTCACACACAAATACCTCTTTTATCCCCAAAAGAGGACAGTTTCTTCCAGACATGCCACATTTCTCCCAAATAGATCACATCTTCTCCAAGAAATACCAGCTTTCCCCCTTCAAATAGGACCTTTTCACCCACAAATATCTCTTTTATCCCCCCAAAAGAGGACAGTTTCTTCCAGGAAGGCCACAATTCTCCCAAATATATCACATCTTCTCCAAGATATACCAGGATTCCTCCTGAAATACGACCTTTTCACCCACAAATACCTCTTTTATCCCCAAAATAGGACAGTTTCTGCCTGAAATGCCACATTTCTCCCAAATAGATCACATCTTCTCCAAGAAATACCAGGATTCCTCCTTCAAATAGGACCTTTTCTCCCACAAATACCAGCCTTCTCCCCCCAAAAGAGGACAGTTTCTTCCAGAAAGGCCACATTTTTCCCAAACATATCACATCTTCTCCAAGAAATACCAGCTTTCCCCCTTCAAATAGGACCTTTTCACCCACAAATACCTGTTTCATCCCCAAAATAGGACAGTTTCTTCCAGACATGCCACATTTCTCCCAAATAGATCACATCTTCTCCAAGAAATACCTGGTTTCCCCCTTCAAATAGGACCTTTTCACCCAAAAATACCTCTTTTATCCCCAAAAGAGGACAGTTTCTTCCAGAAATGCCAGATTTCTTCCGAATATATCACATCTTTTCAAAGAAATACCAGGTTTCCCTCTTCAAATAGGACCTTTTCACCCACAAATACCTCTTTTATCCCCAAAAGAGGACAGTTTCTTCCAGAAATGCCACATTTCTCCCAAATATATCACATCTCCAAGAAATACCAGGTTTCCTCCTGAAATAGGACCTTGTCACCCACAGATTCCTGTTTTATCCCTTCGTTCCGAGCGACTTTTTGTTTTGCAGTGTTTATCCGATGCTACACTTCAGCATTCTGTGACGAATAAAATAGAAGAGGAAAACCCCACTAATAAGGCAGCTAGAAGGTCCAGTAGCCACACACATTGTGCTTTCAGGGAGGACGTTCCATTAAGTCGAGATTTGTGGCTTCTTTCCTGCGGAGAAAAATACCCCTGTTTTCAGGCAATGTTGGACGCTGAATTCGCTCCTTCTCGGCATTTCAATACCGCTCCTTCGCTCTCGTGGCTCGAAAGCGGCACTCGCTCTGAACCGCTCCGGAGAGTCTGCAGTTGCTGTCCGGTCCATCGCGGTTCTGCCCGAGTGCCGCTTGCAGCCTTCAGCAGCGCTCTCGTTTCTCTCGGATGCCGGGAAAGAGCGACTTCAGCCGGATGCTTTGCTCCGACGAGTGAGCGGCTTCCTCTGCGCACATCGCAATGGAGCGCTTCTGACTTCTCCATGTGTCCATGCAGAATGCACTACGCTTCTCTCTCTTTCTTATCCCTTCCTTCCGAGCGACATTTCGTTTTGGAGTGTTTATCCGATGCTACACTTCAGCATTCTGTGACGAATAGAGTAGAAGTGGAAACCACACTAATAAGTGAGCTAGAAGTTCGAGGAGCGACACACGTAGTGCTTTCAGGGAGGACGTTCCAGAAAGTCGAGAGTTGTGGCTTCTTTCCTGCGGAGAAAAAAGCCCCTGTTTTCAGGCAATGCAGTAGGCTGAATTCGCTCGTTCTCGGCATAGGAATGCCGCTCCTCCTCTCTCGTGGCTCGAAAGCGGCATTTGCGCTGAACCACACCGGACAGTCTGCAGTTGCAGACTACTGAATAGCCTGAAAACAGGGGGTTTTTTCTCCGCAGGAAAGAAGCCACAACTCTCGACTTTCTGGAACGTCCTCCCCGAAAGCACTACGTGCGTTGCTCCTCGAACTTCTAGCAGCCTTATTAGTGGGGTTTTTCTCTTCTACTCTATTCGTCACAGAATGCTGAAGTGTAGCAGCGGATAAACACTCCAAAACGAAATGTCGCTCGGAAGAAAGGGATAAGAATGAGAGAGAAGCGTAGTGCATTCTGCATGGACACATGGAGAAGTCAGAAGCTCTCCATTGCGATGTGCGCAGAAGAAGCCGCTCACTCGTCGGAGCAAAGCATCCGGCTGAAGTCGCTCTTTCCCGGCATCCGAGAGAAACGAGAGCGCTGCTGAAGGCTGCAAGCGGCACTCGGGCAGAACCGCGATGGACCGGCCAGCAACTGCAGACTCTCCGGAGCGGTTCAGAGCGAGTGCCGCTTTCGAGCCACGAGAGCGAAGGAGCGGTATTGAAATGCCGAGAAGGAGCGAATTCAGCGTCCAACATTGCCTGAAAACAGGGGATTTTTTCTCCGCAGGAAAGAAGCCACAACTCTCGACTTTCTGGAACGTCCTCCCTGAAAGCACTACGTGTGTCGCTCCTCGAACTTCTAGCTCACTTATTAGTGTGGTTTCCACTTCTACTCTATTCGTCACAGAATGCTGAAGTGTAGCATCGGATAAACACTCCAAAACGAAATGTCGCTCGGAAGAAAGGGATAAGAATGAGAGAGAAGCGTAGTGCATTCTGCATGGACACATGGAGAAGTCAGAAGCGCTCCATTGCGATGTGCGCAGAAGAAGCCGCTCACTCGTCGGAGCAAAGCATCCGGCTGAAGTCGCTCATTCCCGGCATCCGAGAGAAACGAGAGCGCTGCTGAAGGCTGCAAGCGGCACTCGGGCAGAACCGCGATTGACCGGACAGCAACTGCAGACTCTCCGGAGCGGTTCAGAGCGAGTGCCGCTTTCGAGCCACGAGAGCGAAGGAGCGGTATTGAAATGCCGAGAAGGTGCGAATCCAGCGTCCTGCAATGCCTGAAAACAGGGGTATTTTTCTCCGCAGGAAAGAAGCCACAAATCTCGACTTAATGGAACGTCCTCCCTGAAAGCACAATGTGTGTGGCTACTGGACCTTCTAGCTGCCTTATTAGTGGGGCTTTCCTCTTCTATTTTATTCGTCACAGAATGCTGAAGTGTAGCATCGGATAAACACTGCAAAACAAAAAGTCGCTCGGAACGAAGGGATAAAACAGGAATCTGTGGGTGACAAGGTCCTATTTCAGGAGGAAACCTGGTATTTCTTGGAGATGTGATATATTTGGGAGAAATGTGGCATTTCTGGAAGAAACTGTCCTCTTTTGGGGATAAAAGAGGTATTTGTGGGTGAAAAGGTCCTATTTGAAGAGGGAAACCTGGTATTTCTTTGAAAAGATGTGATATATTCGGAAGAAATCTGGCATTTCTGGAAGAAACTGTCCTCTTTTGGGGATAAAAGAGGTATTTTTGGGTGAAAAGGTCCTATTTGAAGGGGGAAACCTGGTATTTCTTGGAGAAGATGTGATCTATTTGGGAGAAATGTGGCATGTCTGGAAGAAACTGTCCTATTTTGGGGATGAAACAGGTATTTGTGGGTGAAAAGGTCCTATTTGAAGGGGGAAAGCTGGTATTTCTTGGAGAAGATGTGATATGTTTGGGAAAAATGTGGCCTTTCTGGAAGAAACTGTCCTCTTTTGGGGGGAGAAGGCTGGTATTTGTGGGAGAAAAGGTCCTATTTGAAGGAGGAATCCTGGTATTTCTTGGAGAAGATGTGATCTATTTGGGAGAAATGTGGCATTTCAGGCAGAAACTGTCCTATTTTGGGGATAAAAGAGGTATTTGTGGGTGAAAAGGTCGTATTTCAGGAGGAATCCTGGTATATCTTGGAGAAGATGTGATATATTTGGGAGAATTGTGGCATGTCTGGAAGAAACTGTCCTCTTTTGGGGATACAAGAGGTATTAGTGGGTGAAAAGGTCCTATTTGAAGGGGGAACTCTGGTATTTCTTGGAGAAGATGTGATCTATTTGGGAGAAATGTGGCATTTCTGGAAGAAGCTGTCCTCTTTTGGGGATAAAAGAGGTATTTGTGGGTGATAAGGTCCTATTTGAAGGGGGAAAGCTGGTATTTCTTGGAGAAGATGTGATATATTTGGGAGAAATCTGGCATTTCTGGAAGAAACTGTCCTATTTGGGTGGAGAAGGCTGGTATTTGTGGGAGAAAAGGTCCTATTTCAGGAGGAATCCTGGTATTTCTTGGAGAAGATGTGATATATTTGGGAGAAATGTGGCCTTTCTATAAGAAACTGTCCTCTTTTGGGGATAAAAGAGGTATTTGTTGGTGAAAAGGTCCTATTTGAAGGGGGAAACCTGGTATTTCTTGGAGAAGATGTGATATATTTGGAGAAATGTGGCCTTTCTATAAGAAACTGTCCTCTTTTGGGGATAAAAGAGGTATTTGTGGGTGAAAAGGTCCTATTTGAAGGGGGAAACCTGGTATTTCTTGGAGAAGATGTGATCTATTTGGGAGAAATGTGGCATGTCTGGAAGAAACAGTCCTATTTGGGGGGATAAAACAGGTACTTGTGGGTGAAAAGGTCCTATTTGAAGGGGGTATCCTGGTATTTCTTGGAGAAGATGTGATATGTTTGGGTGAAATGTGGCATTTCTGGAAGAAACTGTTCTCTTTTGGGGATAAAAGAGGTACTTGTGGGTGAAAAGTTCCTATTTGAAGGGGGTATCCTGGTATTTCCTGGAGAAGATGTGATATTTTTGGGTGATATGTGGCATGTCTGGAAGAAAATGACCTATTTGGGGGGAGAAGGGTGGTACTTGTGGGAGAAAAGTTCCTATTTCAGGAGGAATCCTGGTATTTCTTGGAGAAGATGTGATCTATTTGGGAGAAATGTGGCATTTCTGGAAGAAACTGTCCTCTTTTGGGGATAAAACAGGTATTTGTGGGTGAAAAGGTCCTATTTGAAGGGGGAACCCTGGTATTTCTTGGAGAAGATGTGATCTATTTGGGAGAAATCTGGCATTTCTTGAAGAAACTGTCCTCTTTTGGGGATAAAACAGGTATTTGAGGGTGAAAATTTCCTATTTGAAGGGGGAAAGCTGGTATTTCTTCGAGAAGATATGATCTATTTGGGAGAAATGTGGCATTTCTGGAAGAAACTGTCCTCTTTTGGGGATAAAACAGGTATTTGTGGGTGAAAAGGTCCTATTTGAAGGGGGAACCCCGGTATTTCTTGGAGAAGATGTGATATATTTGGGAGAAATGTGGCATTTCTGGAAGAATATGTTCAATTTGAGGGATAAAACAGGTATTTGTGGTCGAAAAGGTCCTATTTGAGGGGGGAACCCTGGTATTTCTTGGAGAAGATGTGATTTATTTGGGAGAAATGTGGCATGTCTGGAAGAAACTGCCCTATTTTGGGGATAAAAGAGGTATTTGTGGGTGAAAAGGTCCTATTTGAAGGGGGAATCCTGGTATTTCTTGGAGAAGATGTGGTATATTTGGGAGAAATGTGGCATTTCTGGAAGAAACTGTCCTATTTTGGGGATAAAACAGGTATTTGTGGGTGAAAACGTTGTATTTGAAGGGGGAAAGCTGTTATTTCTTGGAGAAGATGTGATATATTTGGGAGAAATGTGGCATGTCTGGAAGAAACTGTCCTCTTTTGGGGATAAAAGAGGTATTTGTGGGTGAAAAGGTCCTATTTGAAGGGGGAACCCCGGTATTTCTTGGAGAAGATGTGATCTATTTGGGAGAAATGTGGCATGTCTGGTAGAAGCTGTCCTCTTTTGGGGATAAAAGAGGTATTTGTGGGTGAAAAGGTCCTATTTGAAGGGGGAACCCTGTTATTTCTTGGAGAAGATGTGATATATTTGGGAGAAATGTGGCATGTCTGGAAGAAAATGTCCAATTTGGGGGAAGAAGGCTGGTATTTTTGGGTGAGAAGGTCCTATTTCAGGAGGAATCCTGGTATTTCTTGGAGAAGATGTGATATATTTGGGAGAAATGTGGCATTTCTGGAAGAAACTGTCCAATTTGGGGGGAGAAGGCTGGTAGTTTTGGTTGAGAATGTCCTATTTCAGGAGGAATCCTGGCATTTCTTGGAGAAGATGTGATATATTTGGGAGAAATGTGGCATTTCTGGCAGAAACTGTCCAATTTGGGGGGAGAAGGCTGGTAGTTTTGGGTGAGAAGGTCCTATTTCAGGAGGAATCCTGGTATTTCTTGGAGAAGATGTGTTATATTTGGGAGAAATGTGGCATGTCTGGAAGAAACTGTCCTCTTTAGGGGATAAAAGAGGTATTAGTGGTTGAAAAGATCCTATTTCCCCGGGGAAACCTGGTATTTCTTGGAGAAGATGTGATCTATTTGGGAGAAATGTGGCATGTCTGGAAGAAAATGTCCTCTTTTGGGGATAAAAGAGGTATTTCATGGAGAAAAGGTCCTATTTGAAGGGGGAAACGTGGTATTTCTTGGAGAAGATGTGATATATTTGGGAGAAATGTGGCATTTCTGGAAGAAACTGTCGTATTTTGGGCATAAAACAGGTATTTGTGGTTGAAAAGGTCCTATTTGAAGGGGGAAAGCTGGTATTTCTTGGAGAAGATGTGATATATTTGGGAGAAATGTGGCCTTTCTGGAAGAAACTGTCCTCTTTTGGGGATAAAAGAGGTATTTGTGGGTGAAAAGGTCCTATTTCGAGGGGGAAACCTGGTATTTCTTGGAGAAGATGTGATCTATTTGGGAGAAATGTGGCATGTCTGGAAGAAAATGTCCAATTTGGGGGGAGAAGGCTGGTAGATTTGGGTGAGAAGGTCCTATTTCAGGAGGAATCCTGGTATTTCTTGGAGAAGATGTGATATATTTGGGAGAAATGTGGCCTTTCTGGAAGAAACTGTCCTCTTTTGGGGATAAAAGAGGTATTAGTGGTTGAAAAGATCCTATTTCCAGGGGGAAAACTGGAATTTCTAGTAGAAGATGTGATCTATTTGGGAGAAATGTGGCATTTCTGGAAGAAAATGTCCTCTTTTGGGGATAAAAGAGGTATTTCATGGAGAAAAGGTCCTAATTCAAGGGGGAAAGCTGGTATTTCTTGGAGAAGATGTGATATATTTGGGAGAAATGTGGCCTTTCTATAAGAAACTGTCCTCTTTTGGGGATCAAAGAGGTATTTGTGCGTGAAAAGGTCCTATTTGAAGGGGGAACCCCGGTATTTCTTGGAGAAGATGTGATATATTTGGGAGAAATGTGGCATTTCTGGAAGAAACTGCCCTATTTTGGGGATAAAACAGGTATTTGTGGGTGAAAAGGTCCTATTTGAAGGGGGAAACGTGGTATTTCTTGGAGAAGATGTGGTATATTTTGGAGAAATCAGGCATTTCTGGAAGAAACTGTCCTCTTTTGGGGATAAAACAGGTATTTGTGGGTGAAAACGTTGTATTTGAAGGGGGAAACCTGTTATTTCTTGGAGAAGATGTGATATATTTGGGAGAAATGTGGCATTTCTGGAAGAAACTGTCCTCTTTTGGGGATAAAAGAGGTATTTGTGGGTGAAAAGGTCATATTTGAAGGGGGAAAGCTGGTATTTCTTGGAGAAGATGTGATATATTTGGGAGAAATGTGGCATCTCTGGAAGAAACTGTCCTCTTTTGGGGATAAAAGAGGTATTTGTGGGTGATAAGGTCCTATTTGAAGGGGAACCCCGGTATTTCTTGGGGAAGAAGTGATCTATTTGGGAGAAATGTGGCATGTCTGGAAGAAACTGTCCTATTTTGGGGATAAAACAGGTATTTGTGGGAGAAAAGGTCCTATTTGAAGGGGGAAACCTGGTATTTCTTGGAGAAAATGTGATCTATTTGGGAGAAATGTGGGCTTTCTGGAAGAAAATGTCCAATTTGTGGGGAGAAGGCTGGTAGTTTTGGGTGAGAAGGTCCTATTTCAGGAGGAATCCTGGTATTTCTTGGAGAGGATATGATATATTTGGGAGAAATGTGGCATTTCTGGAAGAAAATGTCCAATTTGGGGGGAGAATGCTGGTAGTTTTGGGTGAGAAGGTCCTATTTCAGGAGGAATCCTGGCATTTCTTGGAGAAGATGTGATATATTTGGGAGAAATGTGGCCTTTCCGGAAGAAACTGTCCTCTTTTGGGGATAAAAGAGGTATTAGAGGTTGAAAAGATCCTATTTCCAGGGGGAAACGTGGTATTTCTTGGAGAAGATGTGATATATTTGGGAGAAATGTGGCATTTCTGGAAGAAACTGTCCTCTTTTGGGGATAAAAGAGGTATTTCATGGAGAAAAGGTCCTATTTGAAGGGGGAAAGCTGGTATTTCTTGGAGAAGATGTGATATATTTGGGAGAAATGTGGCATTTCTGGAAGAAACTGTCGTATTTTGGGCATAAAACAGGTATTTGTGGTTGAAAAGGTCCTATTTGAAGGGGGAAACCTGGTATTTCTTGGAGAAGATGTGATATATTTGGGAGAAATGTGGCCTTTCTGGAAGAAACTGTCCTCTTTTGGGGATAAAACAGGTATTTGTTGGTGAAAAGGTCCTATTTCGAGGGGGAAACCTGGTATTTCTTGGAGAAGATGTGATATATTTGGGAGAAATGAGGCATTTCTGGATGAAACTGTCCAATTTGTGGGGAGAAGCCTGGTATTAGTGGGTGAGAAGGTCCTATTTCAGGAGGAATCCTGGTATTTCTTGGAGAAGATGTGATATATTTGGGAGAAATGTGGCATTTCTGGAAGAAACTGTCCTCTTTTGGGGATAAAAGAGGTATTTGTGGGTGATAAGGTCCTATTTGAAGGGGGAACCCTGGTATTTCTTGGAGAAGATGTGATATATTTGGGAGAAATGTGGCATGTCTGGAAGAAGCTGTCCTCTTTTGGGGATAAAAGAGGTATTTGTGGGTGAAAAGGTCCTATTTGAAGGGGGAAAGCTGGTATTTCTTGGAGAAGATGTGATATATTTGGGAGAAATGTGGCCTTTCCGGAAGAAACTGTCCTCTTTTGGGGATAAAAGAGGTATTAGTGGTTGAAAAGGTCCTATTTGAAGGGGGAAACATGGTATTTCTTGGAGGAGATATGATATATTTGGGAGAACTGAGACATTCCTGGAAGAAACTGTCCTATTTTGGGGATAAAACAGGTATTTGTGGGTGAAAAGGTCCTATTTGAAGGGGGAAACATGGTGTATCTTGGAGAAGATGTGATATATTTGGGAGAAATCTGGCATTTCTGGAAGAATATGTTCAATTTGAGGGATAAAACAGGTATTTGTGGTTGAAATGGTCCTATTTGAAGGGGGAAACCTGGTATTTCTTGGAGAAGATGTGATATATTTGGGAGAAATGTGGCATGTCTGGAAGAAACTGTCGTATTTTGGGTATAAAACAGGTATTTGTGGGTGAAAAGGTCCTATTTGAAGGGGGGAAACGTGGTATCTCTTGGAGAAGATGTGATATATTTGGGAGAAATGTGGCATGTCTGGAAGAAACTGTCCTCTTTTGGGGATAAAAGAGGTATTTGTGGGTGAAAACGTTGTATTTGAAGGGGGAAACCTGTTATTTCTTGGAGAAGATGTGATATATTTGGGAGAAATGTGGCATTCCTGGAAGAAACTGTCCTCTTTTGGGGATCAAAGAGGTATTTGTGGGTGAAAAGGTCCTATTTGAAGGGGTAAACATGGTATTTCTTGGAGAAGATGTGATATATTTGGGAGAAATGTGGCATTTCTGGAAGAAACTGTCCTCTTTTGGGGATAAAAGTGGTATTTGTGGGTGATAAGGTCCTATTTGAAGGGGGAAACCTGGTATTTCTTGGAGAAGATGTGATCTATTTGGGAGAAATGTGGCATGTCTGGAAGAAGCTGTCCTCTTTTGGGGATAAAAGAGGTATTTCTGTGTGAAAAGTTCCTATTGGAAAGGGGAACCCTGGTATTTCTTGGAGAAGATGTGATCTATTTGGGAGAAATGTGGCATTTCTGGAAGAAAATGTCCAATTTGGGGGGAGAAGGCTGGTAGTTTTGTGTGAGAAGGTCCTATTTCAGGAGGAATCCTGGTATTTCTTGGAGAAGATGTGATATATTTGGGAGAAATGTGGCCTTTCTGGAAGAAACTGTCCTCTTTTGGGGATAAAACAGGTATTAGTGGTTGAGAAGGTCCTATTTCCAGGGGGAAACCTGGTATTTCTTGGAGAAGATGTGATCTATTTGGGAGAAATGTGGCATTTCTGGAAGAAACTGTCCTCTTTTGGGGATAAAAGAGGTATTTCATGGAGAAAAGGTCCAAATTCAAGGGGGAAACCTGGTATTTCTTGGAGAAGATGTGATATATTTGGGAGAAATCTGGCATTTCTGGAAGAAACTGTCCTCTTTTGGGGATAAAAGAGGTATGTGTGGGTGATAAGGTCCTATTTGAAGGGGGAACCCTGGTATATCTTGGTGAAGATGTGATATATTTGGGAGAAATGTGGCCTTTCTATAAGAAACTGTCCTCTTTTGGGGATAAAAGAGGAATTTGTGGGTGAAAAGGTCCTATTTGAAGGGGGAAACCTGGTATTTCTTGGAGAAGATGTGATATATTTGGGAGAAATGTGGCATGTCTGGAAGAAACTGTCCTATTTTGGGGATAAAACAGGTATTTGTGGGTGAAAAGGTCCTATTTGAAGGGGGAAACCTGGTATTTCTTGGAGAAGATGTGATCTATTTGGGAGAAATCAGGCATTTCTGGAAGAAACTGTCCTCTTTTGGGGATAAAACAGGTATTTGTGGGAGAAAACGTTGTATTTGAATGGGGAAACCTGTTATTTCTTGGAGAAGATGTGATATATTTGGGAGAAATCTGGCATTTCTGGAAGAAACTGTCCTCTTTTGGGGATAAAAGAGGTATTTGTGAGTGAAAAGGTCCTATTTGAAGGGGGAAACCTGGTATTTCTTGGAGAAGATGTGATATATTTGGGAGAAATGTGGCATTTCTGGAAGAAGCTGTGCTCTTTTGGGGATAAAAGAGGTATTTGTGGGTGATAAGGTCCTATTTGAAGGGGGAACCCCGGTATTTCTTGGAGAAGATGTGATCTATTTGGGAGAAATGTGGCATGTCTGGAAGAAACTGTCCTATTTTGGGGATAAAACAGGTATTTGTGGGTGAGAAGGTCCTATTTCAGGAGGAATCCTGGTATTTCTTGGAGAAGATGTGATATATTTGGGAGAAATGTGGCATTTCTGGAAGAAACTGTCCTCTTTTGGGGATAAAAGAGGTATTTGTGGGTGAAAAGGTCCTATTTGAAGGGGGAAACCTGGTATTTCTTGGAGAAGATGTGATCTATTTGGGAGAAATGTGGCATTTCTGGAAGAAAATGTCCAGTTTGGGGGGAGAAGGCTGGTAGTTTTGGGTGAGAAGGTCCTATTTCAGGAGGAATCCTGGTATTTCTTGGAGAAGATATGATATATTTGGGAGAAATGTGGCATTTCTGGAAGAAAATGTCCAATTTGGGGGGAGAAGGCTGGTAGTTTTGGGTGAGAAGGTCCTATTTCAGGAGGAATCCTGGCATTTCTTGGAGAAGATGTGATATATTTGGGAGAAATGTGGCCTTTCCGGAAGAAACTGTCCTCTTTTGGGGATAAAAGAGGTATTAGTGGTTGAAAAGATCCTATTTCCAGGGGGAAACCTGGTATTTCTTGGAGAAGATGTGATATATTTGGGAGAAATGTGGCATTTCTGGAAGAAACTGTCCTCTTTTGGGGATAAAACAGGTATTTGTGGTTGAAAAGGTCCTATTTGAAGGGGGAAAGCTGGTATTTCTTGGAGAAGATGTGATATATTTGGGAGAAATGTGGCATTCCTGGAAGAAACTGTCCTCTTTTGGGGATAAAACAGGTATTTGTGGGTGAAAAGGTCCTATTTCGAGGGGGAAACCTGGTATTTCTTGGAGAAGATGTGATATATTTGGGAGAAATGAGGCATTTCTGGGAGAAACTGTCCAATTTGTGGGGAGAAGCCTGGTATTAGTGGGTGAGAAGGTCCTATTTCAGGAGGAATCCTGGTATTTCTTGGAGAAGATGTGATATATTTGGGAGAAATGTGGCATTTCTGGAAGAAACTGTCCTCTTTTGGGGATAAAAGAGGTATTTGTGGGTGATAAGGTCCTATTTGAAGGGGGAAACCTGGTATTTCTTGGAGAAGATGTGATATATTTGGGAGAAATGTGGCATTTCTGGAAGAAACTGTCCTCTTTTGGGGATAAAAGAGGTATGTGTGGGTGAAAAGGTCCTATTTGAAGTGGGAAACGTGGTATTTCTTGGAGAAGATGTGATATGTTTGGGAGAAATGTGGCATTTCTGGAAGAAAATGTCCTATTTGGGGGGAGAAGGCTGGTAATTGTGGGAGAAAAGGTCCTATTTCAGGAGGAATCCTGGTATTTCTTGGAGGAGATGTGATATGTTTGGGAGAAATGTGGCATTTCTGGAAGAAACTGTCCTCTTTTGGGGATAAAACAGGTATTTGTGGGTGAAAAGGTCCTATTTGAAGGGGGAAAGCTGGTATTTCTTGGAGAAGATGTGGTATATTTGGGAGAAATGTGGCATTTCTGGAAGAAACTGTCCTATTTTGGGGATAAAACAGGTATTTGTGGGTGAAAATTTCCTATTTGAAGGGGGAAACCTGGTATTTCTTGGAGAAGATATGATATATTTGGGAGAACTGAGACATTTCTGGAAGAAACTGTCCTCTTTTGGGGATAAAACAGGTATTTGTGGTTGAAAAGGTCCTATTTGAAGGGGGAAAGCTGGTATTTCTTGGAGAAGATGTGATATATTTGTGAGAAATGTGTCATGTCTGGAAGAAACTGTCGTATTTTGGGCATAAAACAGGTATTTGTGGGTGAAAAGGTCCTATTTGAAGGGGGAAACCTGGTATTTCTTGGAGAAGATGTGGTATATTTGGGAGAAATGTGGCATTTTTGGAAGAAACTGTCCTCTTTTGGGGATAAAACAGGTATTTGTGGTTGAAAAGGTCCTATTTGAAGGGGGAAAGCTGGTATTTCTTGGAGAAGATGTGATATATTTGTGAGAAATGTGTCATGTCTGGAAGAAACTGTCGTATTTTGGGCATAAAACAGGTATTTGTGGGAGAAAAGGTCCTATTTGAAGGGAGAAAGCTGGTATTTCTTGGAGAAGATGTGATCTATTTGGGAGTAATGTGGCATGTCTGGAAGAATATGTCCAATTTGGGGGGAGAAGGCTGGTAGTTTTGGGTGTGAAGGATCTATTTCAGGAGGAATCCTGGTATTTCTTGGAGAAGATGTGATATGTTTGGGAGAAATGTGGCATTTCTGGAAGAAAATGCCCAATTTGGGGGGAGAAGGCTGGTAGTTTTGGGTGAGAAGGTCCTATTTCAGGAGGAATCCTGGCATTTCTTGGAGAAGATGTGATATATTTGGGAGAAATGTGGCCTTTCTGGAAGAAACTGTCCTCTTTTGGGGATAAAACAGGTATTTGTGGTAGAAAAGGTCCTATATCCCCGGGGAAACCTGGTATTTCTTGGAGAAGATGTGATATATTTGGGAGAAATGTGGCATTTCTGGAAGAAAATGTCCTCTTTTGGGGATAAAAGAGGTATTTCATGGAGAAAAGGTCCTAATTCAAGGGGGAAACCTGGTATTTCTTGGAGAAGATGTGATATATTTGGGAGAAATGTGGCATTTCCGGAAGAAACTGTCCTATTTTGGGGATAAAAGAGGTATTTGTGGGTGAAAAGGTCCTATTTGAAGGGGGAACCCTGTTATTTCTTGGAGAAGATGTGATATATTTGGGAGAAATGTGGCATGTCAGGAAAAAACTGTCCTCTATTGGGGATAAAAGAGGTATTTGTTGGTGAAAAGGTCCTATTTGAAGGGGGAAAGCTGGTATTTCTTGGAGAAGATGTGATATATTTGGGAGAAATGTGGCATTTCTGGAAGAAACTGTCCTGTTTTGGGGATAAAAGAGGTATTTGTGGGAGAAAAGGTCCTATTTGAAGGGGGAACCCTGGTATTTCTTGGAGAAGATGTGATCTATTTGGGAGTAATGTGGCATGTCTGGAAGAAAATGTCCAATTTGGGGGGAGAAGGCTGGTAGTTTTGGGTGAGAATGTCCTATTTCAGGAGGAATCCTGGTATTTCTTGGAGAAGATGTGATATGTTTGGGAGAAATGTGGCATTTCTGGAAGAAAATGTCCTCTTTTGGGGATAAAAAGGTATTTGTGGTTGAAAAGGTCCTATTTCCAGGGGGAAACCTGGTATTTCTTGGAGAAGATGTGATCTATTTGGGAGAAATGTGGCATTTCTGGAAGAAAATGTCCTCTTTTGGGGATAAAAGAGGTATTTCATGGAGAAAAGGTCCTATTTCAAGGGGGAAACCTGGTATTTCTTGGAGAAGATGTGATATATTTGGGAGAAATCTGGCATTTCTGGAAGAAACTGTCCTCTTTTGGGGATAAAAGAGGTATTTGTGGGTGATAAGGTCCTATTTGAAGGGGGAAACCTGGTATTTCTTGGGGAAGATGTGATATATTTGGGAGAAATGTGGCCTTTCTATACGAAACTGTCCTCTTTTGGGGATAAAAGAGGAATTTGTGGGTGAAAAGGTCCTATTTGAAGGGGGAAACCTGGTATTTCTTGGAGAAGATGTGATATATTTGGGAGAAATGTGGCATGTCTGGAAGAAACTGTCCTATTTTGGGGATAAAACAGGTATTTGTGGGTGAAAAGGTCCTATTTGAAGGGGGAAACCTGGTATTTCTTGGAGAAGATGTGATCTATTTGGGAGAAATCAGGCATTTCTGGAAGAAACTGTCCTCTTTTGGGGATAAAACAGGTATTTGTGGGTGAAAACGTTGTATTTGAATGGGGAAACCTGTTATTTCTTGGAGAAGATGTGATATATTTGGGAGAAATGTGGCATTTCTGGAAGAAACTGTCCTCTTTTGGGGATAAAAGAGGTATTTGTGGGTGAAAAGGTCCTATTTGAAGGCGGAAACCTGGTATTTCTTGGAGAAGATGTGATCTATTTGGGAGAAATGTGGCCTTTCTGGAAGAAAATGTCCAGTTTGGGGGGAGAAGGCTGGTAGTTTTGGGTGAGAAGGTCCTATTTCAGGAGGAATCCTGGCATTTCTTGGAGAAGATGTGATATATTTGGGAGAAATGTGGCCTTTCCGGATGAAACTGTCCTCTTTTGGGGATAAAAGAGGTATTAGTGGTTGAAAAGATCCTATTTCCAGGGGGAAACCTGGTATTTCTTGGAGAAGATGTGATATATTTGGGAGAAATTTGGCATTTCTGGAAGAAACTGTCCTCTTTTGGGGATAAAAGAGGAATTTCATGGAGAAAAGGTCCTATTTCCAGGGGGAAAGCTGGTATTTCTTGGAGAAGATGTGATATATTTGGGAGAAATGTGGCATTTCTGGAAGAAACTGTCCTCTTTTGGGGATAAAACAGGTATTTGTGGTTGAAAAGGTCCTATTTGAAGGGGGAAAGCTGGTATTTCTTGGAGAAGATGTGATATATTTGGGAGAAATGTGGCATTCCTGGAAGAAACGGTCCTCTTTTGGGGATAAAACAGGTATTTGTGGGTGAAAAGGTCCTATTTCGAGGGGGAAACCTGGTATTTCTTGGAGAAGATGTGATATATTTGGGTGAAATGAGGCATTTCTGGGAGAAACTGTCCAATTTGTGGGGAGAAGCCTGGTATTAGTGGGTGAGAAGGTCCTATTTCAGGAGGAATCCTGGTATTTCTTGGAGAAGATGTGATATATTTGGGAGAAATGTGGCATTTCTGGAAGAAACTGTCCTCTGTTGGGGATAAAAGAGGTATTTGTGGGTGAAAAGGTCCTATTTGAAGGGGGAAACGTGGTATTTCTTGGAGAAGATGTGATATATTTGGGAGAAATGTGGCATTTCTGGAAGAAACTGTCCTCTTTTGGGGATAAAAGAGGTATGTGTGGGTGAAAAGGTCCTATTTGAAGTGGGAAACCTGGTATTTCTTGGAGAAGATGTGATATGTTTGGGAGAAATGTGGCATTTCTGGAAGAAAATGACCTATTTGGGGGGAGAAGGCTGGTACTTGTGGGAGAAAAGGTCCTATTTCAGGAGGAATCCTGGTATTTCTTGGAGGAGATGTGATATGTTTGGGAGAAATGTGGCATTTCTGGAAGAAACTGTCCTCTTATGGGGATAAAACAGGTATTTGAGGGTGAAAAGGTCCTATTTGAAGGGGGAAAGCTGGTATTTCTTGGAGAAGATGTGGTATATTTGGGAGAAATGTGGCATTTCTGGAAGAAACTGTCCTATTTTGGGGATAAAACAGGTATTTGTGGGTGAAAATTTCCTATTTGAAGGGGGAAACCTGGTATTTCTTGGAGAAAATATGATATATTTGGGAGAACTGAGACATTTCTGGAAGAAACTGTCCTCTTTTGGGGATAAAACAGGTATTTGTGGGTGAAAAGGTCCTATTTGAAGGGGGAAACGTGGTATATCTTGGAGAAGATGTGATATATTTGGGAGAAATCTGGCATTTCTGGAAGAATATGTTCAATTTGAGGGATAAAACAGGTATTTGTGGGAGAAAAGGTCCTATTTGAAGGGGGAAACCTGGTATTTCTTGGAGAAGATGTGATATATTTGTGAGAAATGTGTCATGTCTGGAAGAAACTGTCGTATTTTGGGCATAAAACAGGAATTTGTGGGTGAAAAGGTCCTATTTTAAGGGGGAAACCTGGTATTTCTTGGAGAAGATGTGGTATATTTGGGAGAAATGTGGCATTTTTGGAAGAAACTGTCCTCTTTTGGGGATTAAACAGGTATTTGTGGGTGAAAACGTTGTATTTGAAGGGGGAAACCTGTTATTTCTTGGAGAAGATGTGATATATTTGGGAGAAATGTGGCATTCCTGGAAGAAACTGTCCTATTTTGGGGTTAAAAGAGGTATTTGTGGGTGAAAAGGTCCTATTTGAAGGGGGAAACACGGTATTTCTTGGAGAAGATGTGATCTATTTGGGAGAAATGTGGCATTTCTGGAAGAAACTGTCCTCTTTTGGGGATAAAAGAGGTATTTGTGGGTGATAAGGTCCTATTTGAAGGGGGAACCCTGTTATTTCTTGGAGAAGATGTGATATATTTGGGAGAAATGTGGCATGTCTGGAAGAAGCTGTCCTCTTTTGGGGATAAAAGAGGTATTTGTTGGTGAAAAGGTCCTATTGGAAGGGGGAAAGCTGGTATTTCTTGGAGAAGATGTGATATATTTGGGAGAAATGTGGCATTTCTGGAAGAAACTGTCCTGTTTTGGGGATAAAAGAGGTATTTGTGGGAGAAAAGGTCCTATTTGAAGGGGGAAAGCTGGTATTTCTTGGAGAAGATGTGATCTATTTGGGAGTAATGTGGCATGTCTGGAAGAATATGTCCAATTTGGGGGGAGAAGGCTGGTAGTTTTGGGTGAGAAGGATCTATTTCAGGAGGAATCCTGGTATTTCTTGGAGAAGATGTGATATGTTTGGGAGAAATGTGGCATTTCTGGAAGAAAATGCCCAATTTGGGGGGAGAAGGCTGGTAGTTTTGGGTGAGAAGGTCCTATTTCAGGAGGAATCCTGGCATTTCTTGGAGAAGATGTGATATATTTGGGAGAAATGTGGCCTTTCTGGAAGAAACTGTCCTCTTTAGGGGATAAAAGAGGTATTTGTGGGTGAAAAGGTCCTATTTGAAGGGGGAAACCTGGTATTTCTTGGAGAAGATGTGATATATTTGGGAGAAATGTGGCATTTCTGGACGAAAATGTCCTCTTTTGGGGATAAAAGAGGTATTTCATGGAGAAAAGGTCCTAATTCAAGGGGGAAACCTGTTATTTCTTGGAGAAGATGTGATATATTTGGGAGAAATGTGGCATTTCTGGAAGAAACTGTCCTATTTGAGGGTTAAAAGAGGTATTTGTGGGAGAAAAGGTCCTATTTGAAGGGGGAAAGCTGGTATTTCTTGGAGAAGATGTGATCTATTTGGGAGAAATGTGGCATATCTGGAAGAGACTGCCCTATTTTGGGGATAAAACAGGTATTTGTGGGTGAAAAGGTCCTATTTGAAGGGGGAAACCTGGTATTTCTTGGAGAAGATGTGGTATATTTGGGAGAAATCAGGCATTTCTGGAAGAAACTGTCCTCTTTTGGGGATAAAAGAGGTATTTGTGGGTGAAAACGTTGTATTTGAAGGGGGAAACCTGTTATTTCTTGGAGAAGATGTGATCTATTTGGGAGAAATGTGGCATGTCTGGAAGAAACTGTCCTCTTTTGGGGATAAAAGAGGTATTTGTGGGTGAAAAGGTCCTATTTGAAGGGGGAAACCTGGTATTTCTTGGAGAAGATGTGATATATTTGGGAGAAATGTGGCATTTCTGGAAGAAACTGTCCTCTTTTGGGGATAAAAGAGGTATTTGTGGGTGATAAGGTCCTATTTGAAGGGGGAACCCCGGTATGTCTTGGAGAAGATGTGATATATTTGGGAGAAATGTGGCATGTCTGGAAGAAACTGTCCTCTTTTGGGGATAAAAGAGGTATTTGTGGGTGAAAAGGTCCTATTTGAAGGGGGAAACCTGGTATTTCTTGGAGAAGATGTGATATATTTGGGAGAAATGTGGCATGTCTGGAAGAAAATGTCCTATTTGGGGGGAGAAGGGTGGTATTTGTGGGAGAAAAGGTCCTATTTGAAGGGTGAAACCTGGTATTTCTTGGAGAAGATGTGATATACTTGGGAGAAATGTGGCCTTTCTGGAAGAAAATGTCCAATTTGGGGGGAGAAGGCTGGTAGTTTTCGGTGAGAAGGTCCTATTACAGGAGGAATCCTGGTATTTCTTGGAGAAGATATGATATATTTGGGAGAAATGTGGCATTTCTGGAAGAAAATGTCCACTTTGGGGGGAGAAGGCTGGTAGTTTTGGGTGAGAAGGTCCTATTTCAGGAGGAATCCTGGCATTTCTTGGAGAAGATGTGATATATCTGGGAGATATGTGGCCTTTCCGGAAGAAACTGTCCTATTTTGGGGATAAAAGAGGTATTAGTGGTTGAAAAGATCCTATTTCCAGGGGGAAACCTGGTATTTCTTGGAGAAGATGTGATCTATTTGGGAGAAATGTGGCATTTCTGGAAGAAAATGTCCTCTTTTGGGGATAAAAGAGGTATTTCATGGAGAAAAGGTCCTATTTGAAGGGGGAAACGTGGTATTTCTTGGAGAAGATGTGATCTATTTGGGAGAAATGTGGCATTTCTGGAAGAAACTGTCGTATTTTGGGCATATAACAGGTATTTGTGGGTGAAAAGGTCCTATTTGAAGGGGAAAGCTGGTATTTCTTGGAGAAGATGTGATATATTTGGGAGAAATGTGGCATTTCTGGAAGAAACTGTCCTCTTTTGGGGATAAAAGAGGTATTTGTGGGTGAAAAGGTCCTATTTCGAGGGGGAAACCTGGTATTTCTTGGAGAAGATGTGATATATTTGGGAGAAATGAGGCATTTCTGGAAGAAACTGTCCAATTTGTGGGGAGAAGCCTGGTATTAGTGGGTGAGAAGGTCCTATTTCAGGAGGAATCCTGGTATTTCTTGGAGAAGATGTGATATATTTGGGAGAAATGTGGCCTTTCTGGAAGAAACTGTCCTCTTTTGGGGATAAAAGAGGTATTTGTGGGTGATAAGGTCCTATTTGAAGGGGTAAAGCTGATATTTCTTGGAGAAGATGTGATATATTTGGGAGAAATGTGGCATTTCTGGCAGAAACTGTGCTCTTTTGGAGATAAAAGAGGTATTTGTGTGTGAAAAGGTCCTATTTGAAGGGGGAAAGCTGGTATTTCTTGGAGAAGATGTGATATATTTGGGAGAAATGTGGCATGTCTGGAAGAAAATGTCCTATTTGGGGGGAGAAGGCTGGTACTTGTGGGAGAAAAGGTCCTATTTCAGGAGGAATCCTGGTATTTCTTGGAGGAGACGTGATATGTTTGGGAGAAATGTGGCCTTTCTGGAAGAAACTGTCCTCTTTTGGGGATAAAACAGGTATTTGTGGGTGAAAAGGTCCTATTTGAAGGGGGATAGCTGGTATTTCTTGGAGAAGATGTGATCTATTTGGGAGAAATGTGGCATTTCTGGAAGAAACAGTCCTCTTTTGGGGATAAAAGAGGTATTTGTGGGTGAAAAGGTCCTATTTGAAGGGGGAACCCTGGTATTTCTTGGAGAAGATATGATATATTTGGGTGAACTGTGGCATTTCTGGAAGAAACTGTCCTCTTTTGGGGATAAAAGAGGTATTTGTGTGTGAAAATGTCCTATTTGAAGGGGGAAACGTGGTATATCTTGGAGAAGATGTGATATATTTGGGTGAAATCTGGCATTTCTGGTAGAATAAGTTCAATTTGAGGGATAAAACAGGTATTTGTGGTTGAAAAGGTCCTATTTGAAGGGGGAAACCTGCTATTTCTTGGAGAAGATGTGATATATTTGGAAGAAATGTGGCATGTCTGGAAGAAACTGTCCTATTTTGGGGATAAAACAGGTATTTGTGGGTGAAAAGGTCCTATTTGAAGGGGGAAACGTGTTATTTCATGGAGAAGATGTGATATATTTGGGAGAAATCAGGCATTTCTGGAAGAAACTGTCCTCTTTTGGGGATAAAACAGGTATTTGTGGGTGAAAACGTTGTATTTGAAGGGGGAAACCTGTTATTTCTTGGAGAAGATGTGATATATTTGGGAGAAATGTGGCATTCCTGGAAGAAACTGTCCTCTTTTGGGGATAAAAGAGGTATTTGTGGGTGAAAAGGTCCTATTTGAAGGGGGAAACATGGTATTTCTTGGAGAAGATGTGATCTATTTGGGAGAAATGTGGCATTTCTTGAAGAAACTGTCCTATTTTGGGGATAAAAGAGGTATTTGTGGGTGATAAGGTCCTATTTGAAGGGGGAAACCTGGTATTTCTTGGAGAAGATGTGATATATTTGGGAGAAATGTGGCCTTTCTGGAAGAAACTGTCCTATTTTGGGGATAAAAGAGGTATTTGTTGGTGAGAAGGTCCTATTTGAAGGGGGAAACCTGTTATTTCTTGGAGAAGATGTGATATATTTGGGAGAAATGTGGCCTTTCTGGAAGAAACTGTCCTCTTTTGGGGATAAAACAGGTATATGTGGGTGATAAGGTCCTATTTGAAGGGGGAAAGCTGGTATTTCTTGGAGAAGATGTGATATATTTGGGAGAAATGTGGCATGTCTGGAAGAAACTGTCCTATTTTGGGGGGAGAAGGCTGGTATTTGTGGGAGAAAAGTTCCTATTTCAGGAGGAATCCTGGTATTTCTTGGAGAAGATGTGATCTATTTTGGAGAAATGTGGCATTTCTGGAAGAAACTGTCCTCTTTTGGGGATAAAAGAGGTATTTGTGGGTGAAAAGGTCCTATTTGAAGGGGGAAACGTGGTATTTCTTGAAGAAGA
The DNA here is from genome assembly GCA_030408155.1 of Lophura swinhoii. NCBI lineage: Eukaryota > Metazoa > Chordata > Aves > Galliformes > Phasianidae > Lophura > Lophura swinhoii. Next base: position 28,287,190 of record JASCYN010000149.1, on the reverse strand, counting down.
TGTGATATGTTTGGGAGAAAATTGGCATTTCTGGAAGAAACTGTCCTCTTTTGGGGATAAAACAGGTATTTGTGGGTGAAAAGGTCCTATTTGAAGGGGGAAACCTGGTATTTCTTGGAGAAGATGTGATATATTTGGGAGAAATGTGGCATTTCTGGAAGAAACTGTCCTCTTTTGGGGATAAAAGAGGTATTTGTAGGTGATAAGGTCCTATTTGAAGGGGGAAAGCTGATATTTCTTGGAGAAGATGTGATATATTTGGGAGAAATGTGGCATTTCTGGAAGAAACTGTCCTCTTTTGCGGATAAAAGAGGTATTTGTGGGTGAAAAGGTCCTATTTGAAGGGGGAAACCTGGTATTTCTTGGAGAAGATGTGATATATTTGGGAGAAATGTGGCATGTCTGGAAGAAAATGTCCTATTTGGGGGGAGAAGGCTGGTACTTGTGGGCTGAAAAGGTCCTATTTGAAGGGGGAATCCTGGTATTTCTTGGAGGAGATGTGATATGTTTGGGAGAAATGTGGCCTTTCCGGAAGAAACTGTCCTCTTTTGGGGATAAAAGAGGTATTTGTGGGTGAAAAGGTCCTATTTGAAGGGGGAAAGCTGGTATTTCTTGGGGAAGATGTGATCTATTTGGGAGAAATGTGGCATTTCTGGAAGAAACTGTCCTCTTTTGGGGATAAAACAGGTATTTGTGGGTGAAAATTTCCTATTTGAAGGGGGAAACCTGGTATTTCTTGGAGAAGATATGATATATTTGGGAGAACTGAGACATTTCTGGAAGAAACTGTCCTATTTTGGGGATAAAAGAGGTATTTGTGGGTGAAAAGGTCCTATTTGAAGGGGGAAACGTGGTATATCTTGGAGAAGATGTGATATATTTGGGAGAAATGTGGCATGTCTGGAAGAAACTGTCCTATTTTGGGGATAAAAGAGGTATTTGTGGGTGAAAAGGTCCTATTTGAAGGGGGAACCCTGGTATTTCTTGGAGAAGATGTGGTATATTTGGGAGAAATGTGGCATTTCTGGAAGAAACTGTCCTCTTTTGGGGATAAAACAGGTATTTGTGGGTGAAAAGGTCCTATTTGAAGGGGGAAACCTGTTATTTCTTGGAGAAGATGTGATATATTTGGGAGAAATGTGGCATTCCTGGAAGAAACTGTCCTATTTTGGGGTTAAAAGAGGTATTTGTGGGTGAAAAGGTCCTATTTGAAGGGGGAAACGTGGTATTTCTTGGAGAAGATGTGATCTATTTGGGAGAAATGTGGCATTTCTGGAAGAAACTGTCCTCTTTTGGGGATAAAAGAGGTATTTGTGGGTGATAAGGTCCTATTTGAAGGGGGAACCCTGTTATTTCTTGGAGAAGATGTGATCTATTTGGGAGAAATGTGGCATGTCTGGAAGAAGCTGTCCTCTTTTGGGGATAAAAGAGGTATTTGTGGGAGAAAAGGTCCTATTTGAAGGGGGAAAGCTGGTATTTCTTGGAGAAGATGTGATCTATTTGGGAGTAATGTGGCATGTCTGGAAGAAAATGTCCAATTTGGGGGGAGAAGGCTGGTAGTTTTGGGTGAGAAGGTCCTATTTCAGGAGGAATCCTGGTATTTCTTGGAGAAGATGTGATATGTTTGGGAGAAATGTGGCATTTCTGGAAGAAAATGTCCAATTTGGGGGGAGAAGGCTGGTAGTTTTGGGTGAGAAGGTCCTATTTCAGGAGGAATCCTGGCATTTCTTGGAGAAGATGTGATATATTTGGGAGAAATGTGGCCTTTCTGGAAGAAACTGTCCTCTTTTGGGGATAAAAGAGGTATTAGTGTTTGAAAAGGTCCTATTTCCCCGGGGAAACCTGGTATTTCTTGGAGAAGATGTGATATATTTGGGAGAAATGTGGCATTTCTGGAAGAAAATGTCCTCTTTTGGGGATAAAAGAGGTATTTCATGGAGAAAAGGTCCTATTTGAAGGGGGAAACGTGGTATTTCTTGGAGAAGATGTGATCTATTTGGGAGAAATGTGGCATTTCTGGAAGAAACTGTCGTATTTTGGGCATATAACAGGTATTTGTGGGTGAAAAGGTCCTATTTGAAGGGGGAAACCTGGTATTTCTTGGAGAAGATGTGATATATTTGGGAGAAATGTGGCATGTCTGGAAGAAAATGTCCTATTTGGGGGGAGAAGGGTGGTATTTGTGGGAGAAAACGTCCTATTTGAAGGGTGAAACCTGGTATTTCTTGGAGAAGATGTGATATATTTGGGAGAAATGTGGCCTTTCTGGAAGAAAATGTCCAATTTGGGGGGAGAAGGCTGGTAGTTTTCGGTGAGAAGGTCCTATTACAGGAGGAATCCTGGTATTTCTTGGAGAAGATATGATATATTTGGGAGAAATGTGGCATTTCTGGAAGAAAATGTCCACTTTGGGGGGAGAAGGCTGGTAGTTTTGGGTGAGAAGGTCCTATTTCAGGAGGAATCCTGGCATTTCTTGGAGAAGATGTGATATATCTGGGAGATATGTGGCCTTTCCGGAAGAAACTGTCCTATTTTGGGGATAAAAGAGGTATTAGTGGTTGAAAAGATCCTATTTGAAGGGGGAAACCTGGTATTTCTTGGAGAAGATGTGATATATTTGGGAGAACTGAGACATTTCTGGAAGAAACTGTCCTATTTTGGGGATAAAAGAGGTATTTGTGGGTGAAAAGGTCCTATTTGAAGGGGGAAACGTGGTATATCTTGGAGAAGATGTGATATATTTGGGAGAAATGTGGCATGTCTGGAAGAAACTGTCCTATTTTGGGGATAAAAGAGGTATTTGTGGGTGAAAAGGTCCTATTTGAAGTTGGAAACATGGTATTTCTTGGAGAAGATGTGATCTATTTGGGAGAAATGTGGCATTTCTGGAAGAAACGGTCCTCTTTTGGGGATAAAAGAGGTATTTGTGGGTGAAAAGGTCCTATTTGAAGGGGGAACCCTGGTATTTCTTGGAGAAGATGTGGTATATTTGGGAGAAATGTGGCATTTCTGGAAGAAACTGTCCTCTTTTGGGGATAAAACAGGTATTTGTGGGTGAAAAGGTCCTATTTGAAGGGGGAAACCTGTTATTTCTTGGAGAAGATGTGATATATTTGGGAGAAATGTGGCATTCCTGGAAGAAACTGTCCTATTTTGGGGTTAAAAGAGGTATTTGTGGGTGAAAAGGTCCTATTTGAAGGGGGAAACGTGGTATTTCTTGGAGAAGATGTGATCTATTTGGGAGAAATGTGGCATTTCTGGAAGAAACTGTCCTCTTTTGGGGATAAAAGAGGTATTTGTGGGTGATAAGGTCCTATTTGAAGGGGGAACCCTGTTATTTCTTGGAGAAGATGTGATCTATTTGGGAGAAATGTGGCATGTCTGGAAGAAGCTGTCCTCTTTTGGGGATAAAAGAGGTATTTGTGGGAGAAAAGGTCCTATTTGAAGGGGGAAAGCTGGTATTTCTTGGAGAAGATGTGATCTATTTGGGAGTAATGTGGCATGTCTGGAAGAAAATGTCCAATTTGGGGGGAGAAGGCTGGTAGTTTTGGGTGAGAAGGTCCTATTTCAGGAGGAATCCTGGTATTTCTTGGAGAAGATGTGATATGTTTGGGAGAAATGTGGCATTTCTGGAAGAAAATGTCCAATTTGGGGGGAGAAGGCTGGTAGTTTTGGGTGAGAAGGTCCTATTTCAGGAGGAATCCTGGCATTTCTTGGAGAAGATGTGATATATTTGGGAGAAATGTGGCCTTTCTGGAAGAAACTGTCCTCTTTTGGGGATAAAAGAGGTATTAGTGTTTGAAAAGGTCCTATTTCCCCGGGGAAACCTGGTATTTCTTGGAGAAGATGTGATATATTTGGGAGAAATGTGGCATTTCTGGAAGAAAATGTCCTCTTTTGGGGATAAAAGAGGTATTTCATGGAGAAAAGGTCCTATTTGAAGGGGGAAACGTGGTATTTCTTGGAGAAGATGTGATCTATTTGGGAGAAATGTGGCATTTCTGGAAGAAACTGTCGTATTTTGGGCATATAACAGGTATTTGTGGGTGAAAAGGTCCTATTTGAAGGGGGAAACCTGGTATTTCTTGGAGAAGATGTGATATATTTGGGAGAAATGTGGCATGTCTGGAAGAAAATGTCCTATTTGGGGGGAGAAGGGTGGTATTTGTGGGAGAAAAGGTCCTATTTGAAGGGTGAAACCTGGTATTTCTTGGAGAAGATGTGATATATTTGGGAGAAATGTGGCCTTTCTGGAAGAAAATGTCCAATTTGGGGGGAGAAGGCTGGTAGTTTTCGGTGAGAAGGTCCTATTACAGGAGGAATCCTGGTATTTCTTGGAGAAGATATGATATATTTGGGAGAAATGTGGCATTTCTGGAAGAAAATGTCCACTTTGGGGGGAGAAGGCTGGTAGTTTTGGGTGAGAAGGTCCTATTTCAGGAGGAATCCTGGCATTTCTTGGAGAAGATGTGATATATCTGGGAGATATGTGGCCTTTCCGGAAGAAACTGTCCTATTTTGGGGATAAAAGAGGTATTAGTGGTTGAAAAGATCCTATTTCCAGGGGGAAACCTGGTATTTCTTGGAGAAGATGTGATATATTTGGGAGAAATGTGGCATTTCTGGAAGAAAATGTCCTCTTTTGGGGATAAAAGAGGTATTTCATGGAGAAAAGGTCCTATTTGAAGGGGGAAACGTGGTATTTCTTGGAGAAGATGTGATCTATTTGGGAGAAATGTGGCATTTCTGGAAGAAACTGTCGTATTTTGGGCATATAACAGGTATTTGTGGGTGAAAAGGTCCTATTTGAAGGGGAAAGCTGGTATTTCTTGGAGAAGATGTGATATATTTGGGAGAAATGTGGCATTTCTGGAAGAAACTGTCCTCTTTTGGGGATAAAAGAGGTATTTGTGGGTGAAAAGGTCCTATTTCGAGGGGGAAACCTGGTATTTCTTGGAGAAGATGTGATATATTTGGGAGAAATGAGGCATTTCTGGAAGAAACTGTCCAATTTGTGGGGAGAAGCCTGGTATTAGTGGGTGAGAAGGTCCTATTTCAGGAGGAATCCTGGTATTTCTTGGAGAAGATGTGATATATTTGGGAGAAATGTGGCCTTTCTGGAAGAAACTGTCCTCTTTTGGGGATAAAAGAGGTATTTGTGGGTGATAAGGTCCTATTTGAAGGGGGAAAGCTGATATTTCTTGGAGAAGATGTGATATATTTGGGAGAAATGTGGCATTTCTGGCAGAAACTGTCCTCTTTTGGAGATAAAAGAGGTATTTGTGTGTGAAAAGGTCCTATTTGAAGGGGGAAAGCTGGTATTTCTTGGAGAAGATGTGATATATTTGGGAGAAATGTGGCATGTCTGGAAGAAAATGTCCTATTTGGGGGGAGAAGGCTGGTACTTGTGGGTGAAAAGGTCCTATTTCAGGAGGAATCCTGGTATTTCTTGGAGGAGACGTGATATGTTTGGGAGAAATGTGGCCTTTCTAGAAGAAACTGTCCTCTTTTGGGGATAAAACAGGTATTTGTGGGTGAAAAGGTCCTATTTGAAGGGGGATAGCTGGTATTTCTTGGAGAAGATGTGATCTATTTGGGAGAAATGTGGCATTTCTGGAAGAAACAGTCCTCTTTTGGGGATAAAAGAGGTATTTGTGGGTGAAAAGGTCCTATTTGAAGGGGGAACCCTGGTATTTCTTGGAGAAGATATGATATATTTGGGTGAACTGTGGCATTTCTGGAAGAAACTGTCCTCTTTTGGGGATAAAAGAGGTATTTGTGTGTGAAAATGTCCTATTTGAAGGGGGAAACGTGGTATATCTTGGAGAAGATGTGATATATTTGGGTGAAATCTGGCATTTCTGGTAGAATACGTTCAATTTGAGGGATAAAACAGGTATTTGTGGGTGAAAAGGTCCTATTTGAAGGGGGAAACGTGTTATTTCTTGGAGAAGATGTGATATATTTGGGAGAAATCAGGCATTTCTGGAAGAAACTGTCCTCTTTTGGGGATAAAACAGGTATTTGTGGGTGAAAACGTTGTATTTGAAGGGGGAAACCTGTTATTTCTTGGAGAAGATGTGATATATTTGGGAGAAATGTGGCATTCCTGGAAGAAACTGTCCTCTTTTGGGGATAAAAGAGGTATTTGTGGGTGAAAAGGTCCTATTTGAAGGGGGAAACATGGTATTTCTTGGAGAAGATGTGATCTATTTGGGAGAAATGTGGCATTTCTTGAAGAAACTGTCCTATTTTGGGGATAAAAGAGGTATTTGTGGGTGATAAGGTCCTATTTGAAGGGGGAAACCTGGTATTTCTTGGAGAAGATGTGATATATTTGGGAGAAATGTGGCCTTTCTGGAAGAAACTGTCCTATTTTGGGGATAAAAGAGGTATTTGTTGGTGAGAAGGTCCTATTTGAAGGGGGAAACCTGTTATTTCTTGGAGAAGATGTGATATATTTGGGAGAAATGTGGCCTTTCTGGAAGAAACTGTCCTCTTTTGGGGATAAAACAGGTATATGTGGGTGATAAGGTCCTATTTGAAGGGGGAAAGCTGGTATTTCTTGGAGAAGATGTGATATATTTGGGAGAAATGTGGCATGTCTGGTAGAAACTGTCCTATTTTGGGGGGAGAAGGCTGGTATTTGTGGGAGAAAAGTTCCTATTTCAGGAGGAATCCTGGTATTTCTTGGAGAAGATGTGATCTATTTTGGAGAAATGTGGCATTTCTGGAAGAAACTGTCCTCTTTTGGGGATAAAAGAGGTATTTGTGGGTGAAAAGGTCCTATTTGAAGGGGGAAACGTGGTATTTCTTGAAGAAGATGTGATATGTTTGGGAGAAAATTGGCATTTCTGGAAGAAACTGTCCTCTTTTGGGGATAAAACAGGTATTTGTGGGTGAAAAGGTCCTATTTGAAGGGGGAAAGCTGGTATTTCTTGGAGAAGATGTGATATATTTGGGAGAAATGTGGCCTTTCTGGAAGAAACTGTCCTCTTTTGGGGATAAAAGAGGTATTTGTGGGTGAAAAGGTCCTATTTGAAGGGGGAACCCTGGTATTTCTTGGAGAAGATGTGATCTATTTGGGAGAAATGTGGCATTTCTGGAAGAAACTGTCCTCTTTTGGGGATAAAAGAGGTATTTGTGGGTGATAAGGTCCTATTTGAAGGGGGAAAGCTGATATTTCTTGGAGAAGATGTGATATATTTGGGAGAAATGTGGCATTTCTGGAAGAAACTGTCCTCTTTTGCGGATAAAAGAGGTATTTGTGGGTGAAAAGGTCCTATTTGAAGGGGGAAACCTGGTATTTCTTGGAGAAGATGTGATATATTTGGGAGAAATGTGGCATGTCTGGAAGAAAATGTCCTATTTGGGGGGAGAAGGCTGGTACTTGTGGGCTGAAAAGGTCCTATTTGAAGGGGGAATCCTGGTATTTCTTGGAGGAGATGTGATATGTTTGGGAGAAATGTGGCCTTTCTGGAAGAAACTGTCCTCTTTTGGGGATAAAAGAGGTATTTGTGGGTGAAAAGGTCCTATTTGAAGGGGGAAAGCTGGTATTTCTTGGGGAAGATGTGATCTATTTGGGAGAAATGTGGCATTTCTGGAAGAAACTGTCCTCTTTTGGGGATAAAACAGGTATTTGTGGGTGAAAATTTCCTATTTGAAGGGGGAAACCTGGTATTTCTTGGAGAAGATATGATATATTTGGGAGAACTGAGACATTTCTGGAAGAAACTGTCCTATTTTGGGGATAAAAGAGGTATTTGTGGGTGAAAAGGTCCTATTTGAAGGGGGAAACGTGGTATATCTTGGAGAAGATGTGATATATTTGGGAGAAATGTGGCATGTCTGGAAGAAACTGTCCTATTTTGGGGATAAAAGAGGTATTTGTGGGTGAAAAGGTCCTATTTGAAGTTGGAAACATGGTATTTCTTGGAGAAGATGTGATCTATTTGGGAGAAATGTGGCATTTCTGGAAGAAACGGTCCTCTTTTGGGGATAAAAGAGGTATTTGTGGGTGAAAAGGTCCTATTTGAAGGGGGAAAGCTGGTATTTCTTGGAGAAGATGTGGTATATTTGGGAGAAATGTGGCATTACTGGAAGAAACTGTCCTCTTTTGGGGATAAAACAGGTATTTGTGGGTGAAAAGGTCCTATTTGAAGGGGGAAACCTGTTATTTCTTGGAGAAGATGTGATATATTTGGGAGAAATGTGGCATTCCTGGAAGAAACTGTCCTATTTTGGGGTTAAAAGAGGTATTTGTGGGTGAAAAGGTCCTATTTGAAGGGGGAAACGTGGTATTTCTTGGAGAAGATGTGATCTATTTGGGAGAAATGTGGCATGTCTGGAAGAAACTGTCCTCTTTTGGGGATAAAAGAGGTATTTGTGCGTGATAAGGTCCTATTTGAAGGGGGAACCCTGTTATTTCTTGGAGAAGATGTGATCTATTTGGGAGAAATGTGGCATGTCTGGAAGAAGCTGTCCTCTTTTGGGGATAAAAGAGGTATTTGTGGGAGAAAAGGTCCTATTTGAAGGGGGAAAGCTGGTATTTCTTGGAGAAGATGTGATCTATTTGGGAGTAATGTGGCATGTCTGGAAGAAAATGTCCAATTTGGGGGGAGAAGGCTGGTAGTTTTGGGTGAGAAGGTCCTATTTCAGGAGGAATCCTGGTATTTCTTGGAGAAGATGTGATATGTTTGGGAGAAATGTGGCATTTCTGGAAGAAAATGTCCAATTTGGGGGGAGAAGGCTGGTAGTTTTGGGTGAGAAGGTCCTATTTCAGGAGGAATCCTGGCATTTCTTGGAGAAGATGTGATATATTTGGGAGAAATGTGGCCTTTCTGGAAGAAACTGTCCTCTTTTGGGGATAAAAGAGGTATTAGTGTTTGAAAAGGTCCTATTTCCCCGGGGAAACCTGGTATTTCTTGGAGAAGATGTGATATATTTGGGAGAAATGTGGCATTTCTGGAAGAAAATGTCCTCTTTTGGGGATAAAAGAGGTATTTCATGGAGAAAAGGTCCTAATTCTAGGGGGAAACCTGGTATTTCTAGGAGAAGATGTGATATATTTGGGAGAATTGTGGCATTTCTGGAAGAAACTGTCCTATTTGAGGGATAAAAGAGGTATTTGTGGGTGAAAAGGTCCTATTTCAGGAGGAATCCTGGTATTTCTTGGAGAAGATGTGATATATTTGGGAGAAATGTGGCCTTTCTATAAGAAACTGTCCTGTTTTGGGGATAAAAGAGGGGAGAAAAGGTCCTATTTGAAGGGGGAAACATGGTATTTCTTGGAGAAGATGTGATCTATTTGGGAGAAATGTGGCATTTCTTGAAGAAACTGTCCTATTTTGGGGATAAAAGAGGTATTTGTGGGTGATAAGGTCCTATTTGAAGGGGGAAACCTGGTATTTCTTGGAGAAGATGTGATATATTTGGGAGAAATGTGGCCTTTCTGGAAGAAACTGTCCTATTTTGGGGATAAAAGAGGTATTTGTTGGTGAGAAGGTCCTATTTGAAGGGGGAAACCTGTTATTTCTTGGAGAAGATGTGATATATTTGGGAGAAATGTGGCCTTTCTGGAAGAAACTGTCCTCTTTTGGGGATAAAACAGGTATATGTGGGTGATAAGGTCCTATTTGAAGGGGGAAAGCTGGTATTTCTTGGAGAAGATGTGATATATTTGGGAGAAATGTGGCATGTCTGGAAGAAACTGTCCTATTTTGGGGGGAGAAGGCTGGTATTTGTGGGAGAAAAGTTCCTATTTCAGGAGGAATCCTGGTATTTCTTGGAGAAGATGTGATCTATTTTGGAGAAATGTGGCATTTCTGGAAGAAACTGTCCTCTTTTGGGGATAAAAGAGGTATTTGTGGGTGAAAAGGTCCTATTTGAAGGGGGAAACGTGGTATTTCTTGAAGAAGATGTGATATGTTTGGGAGAAAATTGGCATTTCTGGAAGAAACTGTCCTCTTTTGGGGATAAAACAGGTATTTGTGGGTGAAAAGGTCCTATTTGAAGGGGGAAAGCTGGTATTTCTTGGAGAAGATGTGATATATTTGGGAGAAATGTGGCCTTTCTGGAAGAAACTGTCCTCTTTTGGGGATAAAAGAGGTATTTGTGGGTGAAAAGGTCCTATTTGAAGGGGGAACCCTGGTATTTCTTGGAGAAGATGTGATCTATTTGGGAGAAATGTGGCATTTCTGGAAGAAACTGTCCTCTTTTGGGGATAAAAGAGGTATTTGTGGGTGATAAGGTCCTATTTGAAGGGGGAAAGCTGATATTTCTTGGAGAAGATGTGATATATTTGGGAGAAATGTGGCATTTCTGGAAGAAACTGTCCTCTTTTGCGGATAAAAGAGGTATTTGTGGGTGAAAAGGTCCTATTTGAAGGGGGAAACCTGGTATTTCTTGGAGAAGATGTCATATATTTGGGAGAAATGTGGCATGTCTGGAAGAAAATGTCCTATTTGGGGGGAGAAGGCTGGTACTTGTGGGCTGAAAAGGTCCTATTTGAAGGGGGAATCCTGGTATTTCTTGGAGGAGATGTGATATGTTTGGGAGAAATGTGGCCTTTCTGGAAGAAACTGTCCTCTTTTGGGGATAAAAGAGGTATTTGTGGGTGAAAAGGTCCTATTTGAAGGGGGAAAGCTGGTATTTCTTGGGGAAGATGTGATCTATTTGGGAGAAATGTGGCATTTCTGGAAGAAACTGTCCTCTTTTGGGGATAAAACAGGTATTTGTGGGTGAAAATTTCCTATTTGAAGGGGGAAACCTGGTATTTCTTGGAGAAGATATGATATATTTGGGAGAACTGAGACATTTCTGGAAGAAACTGTCCTATTTTGGGGATAAAAGAGGTATTTGTGGGTGAAAAGGTCCTATTTGAAGGGGGAAACGTGGTATATCTTGGAGAAGATGTGATATATTTGGGAGAAATGTGGCATGTCTGGAAGAAACTGTCCTATTTTGGGGATAAAAGAGGTATTTGTGGGTGAAAAGGTCCTATTTGAAGTTGGAAACATGGTATTTCTTGGAGAAGATGTGATCTATTTGGGAGAAATGTGGCATTTCTGGAAGAAACGGTCCTCTTTTGGGGATAAAAGAGGTATTTGTGGGTGAAAAGGTCCTATTTGAAGGGGGAAAGCTGGTATTTCTTGGAGAAGATGTGGTATATTTGGGAGAAATGTGGCATTTCTGGAAGAAACTGTCCTCTTTTGGGGATAAAACAGGTATTTGTGGGTGAAAAGGTCCTATTTGAAGGGGGAAACCTGTTATTTCTTGGAGAAGATGTGATATATTTGGGAGAAATGTGGCATTCCTGGAAGAAACTGTCCTATTTTGGGGTTAAAAGAGGTATTTGTGGGTGAAAAGGTCCTATTTGAAGGGGGAAACGTGGTATTTCTTGGAGAAGATGTGATCTATTTGGGAGAAATGTGGCATTTCTGGAAGAAACTGTCCTCTTTTGGGGATAAAAGAGGTATTTGTGGGTGATAAGGTCCTATTTGAAGGGGGAACCCTGTTATTTCTTGGAGAAGATGTGATCTATTTGGGAGAAATGTGGCATGTCTGGAAGAAGCTGTCCTCTTTTGGGGATAAAAGAGGTATTTGTGGGAGAAAAGGTCCTATTTGAAGGGGGAAAGCTGGTATTTCTTGGAGAAGATGTGATCTATTTGGGAGTAATGTGGCATGTCTGGAAGAAAATGTCCAATTTGGGGGGAGAAGGCTGGTAGTTTTGGGTGAGAAGGTCCTATTTCAGGAGGAATCCTGGTATTTCTTGGAGAAGATGTGATATGTTTGGGAGAAATGTGGCATTTCTGGAAGAAAATGTCCAATTTGGGGGGAGAAGGCTGGTAGTTTTGGGTGAGAAGGTCCTATTTCAGGAGGAATCCTGGCATTTCTTGGAGAAGATGTGATATATTTGGGAGAAATGTGGCCTTTCTGGAAGAAACTGTCCTCTTTTGGGGATAAAAGAGGTATTAGTGTTTGAAAAGGTCCTATTTCCCCGGGGAAACCTGGTATTTCTTGGAGAAGATGTGATATATTTGGGAGAAATGTGGCATTTCTGGAAGAAAATGTCCTCTTTTGGGGATAAAAGAGGTATTTCATGGAGAAAAGGTCCTAATTCTAGGGGGAAACCTGGTATTTCTAGGAGAAGATGTGATATATTTGGGAGAATTGTGGCATTTCTGGAAGAAACTGTCCTATTTGAGGGATAAAAGAGGTATTTGTGGGTGAAAAGGTCCTATTTCAGGAGGAATCCTGGTATTTCTTGGAGAAGATGTGATATATTTGGGAGAAATGTGGCCTTTCTATAAGAAACTGTCCTGTTTTGGGGATAAAAGAGGGGAGAAAAGGTCCTATTTGAAGGGGGAAACCTGGTATTTCTTGGAGAAGATGTGATATATTTGGGAGAAATGTGGCATTTCTGGAAGAAACTGTCCTCTTTTGGGGATAAAAGAGGTATTTGTGGGGGAAAACGTTGTATTTGAAGGGGGAAACCTGTTATTTCTTGGAGAAGATGTGATCTATTTGGGAGAAATCTGGCATTTCTGGAAGAAACTGTCCTCTTTTGGGGATAAAAGAGGTATTTGTGGGTGAAAAGGTCCTATTTGAAGGGGGAAACCTGGTATTTCTTGGAGAAGATGTGATCTATTTGGGAGAATTGTGGCATTTCTGGAAGAAACTGTCCTCTTTTGGGGATAAAAGAGGTATTTGTGGGTGATAAGGTCCTATTCGAAGGGGGAACCCCGGTATGTCTTGGAGAAGATGTGATATATTTGGGAGAAATGTGGCATGTCTGGAAGAAACTGTCGTATTTTGGGCATAAAACAGGTATTTGTGGGTGAAAAGGTCCTATTTGAAGGGGGAAAGCTGGTATTTCTTGGAGAAGATGTGATATATTTGGGAGAAATGTGGCATTTCTGGAAGAAACTGTCCTATTTTGGGGATAAAACAGGTATTTGTGGGTGAAAAGGTCCTATTTGAAGTTGGAAACCTGGTATTTCTTGGAGAAGATGTGATATATTTGGGAGAAATGAGGCATTTCTGGAAGAAACTGTCCAATTTGTGGGGAGAAGCCTGGTATTAGTGGGTGAGAAGGTCCTATTTCTGGAGGAATCCTGGTATTTCTTGGAGAAGATGTGATATATTTGGGAGAAATGTGGCATGTCTAGAAGAAAATGTCCTATTTGGGGGGAGAAGGCTGGTACTTGTGGGAGAAAAGGTCCTATTTCAGGAGGAATCCTGGTATTTCTTGGAGGAGATGTGATATGTTTGGGAGAAATGTGGCCTTTCTGGAAGAAACTGTCCTCTTTTGGGGATAAAACAGGTATTTGTGGGTGAAAAGGTCCTATTTGAAGGGGGATAGCTGGTATTTCTTGGAGAAGATGTGATCTATTTGGGAGAAATGTGGCATGTCTGGAAGAAACTGTCCTCTTTTGGGGATAAAAGAGGTATTTGTGGGTGAAAAGGTCCTATTTGAAGGGGGAACCCTGGTATTTCTTGGAGAAGATATGATATATTTGGGAGAACTGTGGCATTTCTGGAAGAAACTGTCCTCTTTTGGGGATAAAAGAGGTATTTGTGTGTGAAAATGTCCTATTTGAAGGGGGAAACGTGGTATATCTTGGAGAAGATGTGATATATTTGGGTGAAATGTGGCATTTCTGGAAGAATAAGTTCAATTTGAGGGATAAAACAGGTATTTGTGGTTGAAAAGTTCTTATTTGAAGGGGGAAACCTGGTATTTCTTGGAGAAGATGTGATATATTTGGGAGAAATGTGGCATGTCTGGAAGAAACTGTCCTATTTTGGGGATAAAAGAGGTATTTGTGGGTGAAAAGGTCCTATTTGAAGGGGGAAACCTGGTATTTCTTGGAGAAGATGTGGTATATTTGGGAGAAATGTGGCATTTCTGGAAGAAACTGTCCTCTTTTGGGGATAAAACAGGTATTTGTGGGTGAAAACGTTGTATTTGAAGGGGGAAACCTGTTATTTCTTGGAGAAGATGTGATCTATTTGGGAGAAATGTGGCATTCCTGGAAGAAACTGTCCTCTTTTGGGGATAAAAGAGGTATTTGTGGGTGAAAAGGTCCTATTTGGAGGGGGAAACATGGTATTTCTTGGAGAAGATGTGATATATTTGGGAGAAATGTGGCATTTCTGGAAGAAACTGTCCTCTTTTGGGGATAAAAGAGGTATTTGTGGGTGAAAAGGTCCTATTTCAGGAGGAATCCAGGTATTTCTTGGAGAAGATGTGATATATTTGGGAGAAATGTGGCCTTTCTGGAAGAAACTTTCCACTTTTGGGGATCAAAGAGGTATTTGTGGGAGAAAAGGTCCTATTTAAAGGGGGAACCCCGGTATTTCTTGGAGAAGATGTGATATATTTGGGAGAAATCTGGCATTTCTGGAAGAAACTGCCCTATTTGGGGGGAGAAGGGTGGTATTTGTGGGAGAAAAGTTCCTATTTCAGGAGGAATCCTGGTATTTCTTGGAGAAGATGTGATATGTTTGGGAGAAATGTGCCATTTCTGGACACATTTCAACACAAATATATCATTTCTCCCAAATATATCACATCTTCTCCAAGAAATACCAGGGTTCCCCCTTCAAATAGGACCTTTTCACCCACAAATACTTCTTTTATCCCCAAAAGAGGACAGTTTCTTCCAGAAATGCCACATTTCTCCCAAATTTATCATATCTTCTCAAAGAAATACCAGGTTTCCCCCTTCAAATAGGACCTTATCACCCACTAATACCACTTTTATCCCCAAAATAGGACACTTTCTGCCAGAAATGCCACATTTCTCCCAAACATATCACATCTTCTCCAAGAAATACCACGTTTCCCCCTTCAAATAGGACCTTTTCTCCCACAAATACCTCTTTTATCCCCAAAAGAGGACATTTTCTTCCAGACATGCCACATTTCTCCCAAATAGATCACATCTCCTCCAAGAAATACCACGGTTCCCCCTTCAAATAGGACATTTTCTCCCACAAATACCTGTTTTATCCCCAAAACAGGACATTTTCTTCCTGACATGCCACATTTCTCCCAAATATATCACATCTTCTCCAAGAAATACCAGGTTTCCCCCTTCAAATAGGACCTTATCACCCACAAATACCTCTTTTATCCTCAAAAGAGGACAGTTTCTTCCAGAAATGCCACATTTCTCCCAAATATATCACATCTTCTCCAAGAAATACCAGTTTTCCCCCTTCAAAAGGACCTTTTCACCCACAAATACCTGTTTTGTCCCCAAAAGAGGACAGTTTCTTCCAGAAAGGCCACATTTCTCCCAAATAGATCACATCTTCTCCAAGAAATACCAGGTTTCCCCCTTCAAATAGGACCTTTTCACCCACAAATACCTCTTTTATCCCCAAAAGAGGACAGTTTCTTCCAGAAAGGCCAAATTTCACCCAAATATATCACATCTTCTCCAAGAAATACCAGGTTTCCCCCTTCAAATAGGACCTTTTCACCCACAAATACCTCTTTTATCCCCAAAATAGGACAGTTTCTTCCAGAAATGCCACATTTCTCCCAAACATATCACATCTTCTCCAAGAAATACCACGTTTCCCCCTTCAAATAGGACCTTTTCACCCACAAATACCTCTTTTATCCCCAAAAGAGGACAGTTTCTTCCAGAAAGGCCACATTTCTCCCAAATATATCACATCTTCTCCAAGAAATACCAGCTTTCCCCCTTCAAATAGGACCTTTTCACCCACAAATACCACTTTTATCCCCAAAATACGACAGTTTCTTCCAGAAATGCCACATTTCTCCCAAATAGATCACATCTTCTCCAAGAAATACCAGGTTTCCCCCTTCAAATAGGACCTTTTCACCCACAAATACCTCTTGTATCCCCAAAAGAGGACAGTTTCTTCCAGACATGCCACATTTCTCCCAAATAGATCACATCTTCTCCAAGAAATACCAGGTTTCCCCCTTCAAATAGGACCTTTTCACCCACAAGTACCTGTTTTATCCCCAAAAGAGGACAGTTTCTTCCAGAAAGGCCACATTTCTCCCAAATATATCACATCTTCTCCAAGAAATACCAGCTTTCCCCCTTCAAATAGGACCTTTTCACCCACAAGTACCTCTTTTATCCCCAAAATAGGACATTTTCTTCCAGAAAGGCCACATTTCTCCCAAATATATCACATCTTCTCCAAGAAATACCAGGATTCCTCCAGAAATAGGACCTTCTCACCCACAACTACCAGCCTTCTCCCCGCAAATTGGACATTTTCTTCCAGAAATGCCACATTTCTCCCAAATATATCACATCTTCTCCAAGAAATACCACGTTTCCCCCTTCAAATAGGACCTTTTCACCCACAAATACCTCTTTTATCCCCAAAAGAGGACAGTTTCTTCCAGAAATGCCACATTTCTCCCAAATAGATCACATCTTCTCCAAGTAATACCAGGGTTCCCCCTTCAAATAGGACCTTTTCACCCACAAATACCTCTTTTATCCCCAAAAGAGGACAGTTTCTTCCAGAAAGGCCACATTTCTCCCAAATATATCACATCTTCTCCAAGAAATACCAGCTTTCCCCCTTCAAATAGGACCTTTTCACCCACAAATACCTCTTTTATCCCCCAAATAGGACAGTTTCTTCCAGAAATGCCACATTTCTCCCAAATATATCACATCTTCTCCAAGAAATACCAGGATTCCTCCTGAAATAGGACCTTCTCACCGACAACTACCAGCCTTCTTCCCACAAATTGGACATTTTCTTCCAGAAATGCCTCATTTCTCCCAAATATATCACATCTTCTCCAAGAAATACCACGTTTCCCCCTTCAAATAGGACCTTCTCACCCACAAATACCTCTTTTATCCCCAAAAGAGGACAGTTTCTTCCAGACATGCCACATTTCTCCCAAATATATCACATCTTCTCCAAGAAATAACAGCTTTCCCCCTTCAAATAGGACCTTTTCACACAGAAATACCTGTTTTATCCCCAAAATACGACAGTTTCTTCCAGAAATGCCACATTTCTCCCAAATATATCACATCTTCTCCAAGAAATACCAGGTTTCCCCCTTGAATTAGGACCTTTTCTCCATGAAATACCTCTTTTATCCCCAAAATACGACAGTTTCTTCCAGAAATGCCACATTTCTCCCAAATATATCACATCTTCTCCAAGAAATACCAGGTTTCCCCCTTCAAATAGGACCTTTTCTACCACAAATACCTGTTTTATCCCCAAAAGAGGACAGTTTCTTCCAGAAATGCCACATTTCTCCCAAATATATCACATCTCCTCCAAGAAATACCTGGATTCCTCCTGAAATAGAACCTTTTCTCCCACAAATACCAGCCTTCTCCCCCCAAATTGGACATTTTCTTCCAGAAAGGCCACATTTCTCCCAAATATATCACATCTTCTCCAAGAAATACCAGCTTTCCCCCTTCAAATAGGTCCTTTTCACCCACAAATACCTCTTTTATCCCCAAAATAGAGCAGTTACGTCCGGAAATGCCACATTTCACCCGAACACATCACATCTTCTCCAAGAAATACCAGGATACCCCCTTCAAATAGGACCTTATCACCCACAAATACCTGTTTTATCCCCAAAAGAGGACAGTTTCTTCCAGAAATGCCACATTTCTCCCAAATATATCACATCTTCTCCAAGAAATACCAGGGTTCCCCCTTCAAATAGGACCTTTTCACCCACAAATACCTCTTTTATCCCCAAAAGAGGACAGTTTCTTCCAGACATGCCACATTTCTCCCAAATATATCACATCTTCTCCAAGAAATACCAGGTTTCCCCCTTCAAATAGGACCTTTTCACCCACAAATACCACTTTTATCCCCAAAATACGACAGTTTCTGCTAGAAATGCCACATTTCTCCCAAACATATCACATCTTCTCCAAGAAATACCACGTTTCCTCCTTGAAATAGGACCTTTTCACCCACAAATACCTCTTGTATCCCCAAAATAGGACAGTTTCTTCCAGACATGCCACATTTCTCCCAAATAGATCACATCTTCTCCAAGAAATACCATGTTTCCAACTTCAAATTGGACCTTTTCACCCACAAGTACCTGTTTTATCCCCAAAAGAGGACAGTTTCTTCCAGACATGCCACATTTCTCCCAAATAGATCACATCTCCTCCAAGAAATACCACGGTTCCCCCTTCAAATAGGACATTCTCTCCCACAAATACCTGTTTTGTCCCCAAAAGAGGACAGTTTCTTCCAGAAAGGCCACATTTCTCCCAAATATATCACATCTTCTCCAAGAAATACCAGGTTTCCCCCTTCAAATAGGACCTTTTCACCCACAAATACCTCTTTTAACCCCAAAAGAGGACAGTTTCTGCCAGAAATGCCACATTTCTCCCAAATATATCACATCTTCTCCAAGAAATACCAGCTTTCCCCCTTCAAATAGGACCTTTTCACCCACAAATACCTCTTTTATCCCCAAAATAGGACATTTTCTTCCAGAAATGCCACATTTCTCCCAAATATATCACCTCTTCTCCAAGAAATACCAGGATTCCTCCTGAAATAGGACCTTCTCACCCACAACTACCAGCCTTCTCCCCGCAAATTGGACATTTTCTTCCAGAAATGCCTCATTTCTCCCAAATATATCACATCTTCTCCAAGAAATACCAGGTTTCCCCCTTCAAATAGGACCTTTTCACCCACAAATACCTCTTTTATCCCCAATAGAGGACAGTTTCTTCCAGAAATGCCACATTTCTCCCAAATATATCACATCTTCTCCAAGAAATACCAGCTTTCCCCCTTCAAATAGGACCTTTTCACCCACAAATACCTCTTTTATCCCCAAAAGAGGACAGTTTCTTCCAGAAAGGCCACATTTCTCCCAAATATATCACATCTTCTCCAAGAAATACCAGCTTTCCCCCTTCAAATAGGACCTTTTCACCCACAAATACCTGTTTTATCCCCCAAATAGGACAGTTTCTTCCAGAAATGCCACATTTCTCCCAAATATATCACATCTTCACCAAGAAATACCAGGATTCCTCCTGAAATAGGACCTTCACACCCACAACTACCAGCCTTCTTCCCACAAATTGGACATTTTCTTCCAGAAATGCCTCATTTCTCCCAAATATATCAAATCTTCTCCAAGAAATACCACGTTTCCCCCTTCAAAAAGGACCTTCTCACCCACAAATACCTCTTTTATCCCCAAAAGAGGACAGTTTCTTCCAGAAAGGCCACATTTCTCCCAAATAGATCACATCCTCTCCAAGAAATAACAGCTTTCCCCCTTCAAATAGGACCTTTTCTCCCACAAATACCTGTTTTATCCCCAAAATACGACAGTTTCTTCCTGAAATGCCACATTTCTCCCAAATAGATCACATCTTCTCCAAGAAATACCACGTTTCCCCCTTGAATTAGGACCTTTTCTCCATGAAATACCTCTTTTATCCCCAAAATACGACAGTTTCTTCCAGAAAGGCCACATTTCTCCCAAATATATCACATCTTCTCCAAGAAATACCAGGTTTCCCCCTTCAAATAGGAAATTTTCACCCACAAGTACCTTTTTTATCCCCAAAAGAGGACAGTTTCTTCCAGAAATGCCACATTTCTCCCAAATATATCACATCTTCTCCAAGAAATGCCAGGATTCCTCCTGAAATAGGACCTTCTCACCCAAAACTACCAGCCTTCTCCCCCGAAATTGGACATTTTCTTCCACAAATGCCACATTTCTCCCAAATATATCACATCTTCTCCAAGAAATACCAGGATTCCTCTTGAAATAGGACCTTCTCACCGAAAACTACAAGCCTTCTCCCCCCCAAATTGGACATTTTCTTCCAGACATGCCACATTTCTCCCAAATATATCACATCTTCTCCAAGAAATACCAGCTTTCCCCCTTCAAATAGGACCTTTTCACCCACAAATACCTGTTTTATCCCCAAAATAGGACATTTTCTTCCAGAAAGGCCACATTTCTCCCAAATATATCACATCTTCTCCAAGAAATACCAGCTTTCCCCCTTCAAATAGGACCTTTTCACCCACTAATACCTCTTTTATCACCAGAAGAGGACAGTTTCTTCCAGACATGCCACATTTCTCCCAAATATATCACATCTCCTCCAAGAAATACCAGGGTTCCCCCTTCAAATAGGACCTTATCACCCACAAATACCTCTTTTATCCCCAAAAGAGGACAGTTTCTTCCAGAAATGCCACATTTCTCCCAAATAGATCACATCTTCTCCAAGAAATACCATGTTTCCAACTTCAAATTGGACCTTTTCACCCACAAATACCTGTTTAATCCCCAAAAGAGGACAGTTTCTTCCAGAAATGCCAGATTTCTCCCAAATATAACACATCTTCTCCAAGAAATACCAGGGTTCCCCCTTCAAATAGGACCTTTTCACCCACAAATACCTCTTTTATCCCCAAAAGAGGACAGTTTCTTCCAGAAATGCCACATTTCTCCCAAATAGATCACATCTTCTCCAAGAAATACCAGGGTTCCCCCTTCAAATAGGACCTTTTCACACAGAAATACCTGTTTTATCCCCAAAATACGACAGTTTCCTCCAGAAATGCCACATTTCTCCCAAACACATCACATCTTCTCCAAGAAATACCAGCTTTCCCCCTTCAAATAGGACCTTTTCACCCACAAATACCTCTTTTATCCCCAAAAGAGGACAGTTTCTTCCAGACATGCCACATTTCTCCCAAATATATCACATATTCTCCAAGAAATACCAGGGTTCCCCCTTCAAATAGGACCTTATCACCCACAAATACCTGTTTTATCCCCAAAAGAGGACAGTTTCTTCCAGAAATGCCACATTTCTCCCAAATAGATCACATCTTCTCCAAGAAATACCATGTTTCCAACTTCAAATAGGACCTTTTCACCCACAAATACCTGTTTTATCCCCAAAATAGAACAGTTTCTTCCAGAAATGCCAGATTTCTCCCAAATATAACACATCTTCTCCAAGAAATACCAGGTTTCCCCCTTCAAATAGGACCTTTTCACCCACACATACCTGTTTTATCCCCAAAAGAGGACAGTTTCTTCCAGAAATGCCACATTTCTCCCAAATAGATCACATCTTCTCCAAGAAATACCACGGTTCCCCCTTCAAATAGGACCTTTTCACCCACAAATACCTCTTTTATCCCCAAAATAGGACAGTTTCTTCCAGACATGCCACATTTCTCCCAAATAGATCACATCTTCTCCAAGAAATACCGGGATTCCTCCTGAAATAGGACCTTCTCACCCACAACTACCAGCCCTCTCCCCACAAATTGGACATTTTCTTCCAGAAATGCCTCATTTCTCCCAAATAGATCACATCTTCTCCAGGAAATACCAGGCTTCCCCCTTCATATAGGACCTTTTCTCCATGAAATACCTCTTTTATCCCCAAAAGAGGACAGTTTCTTCCAGACATGCCACATTTCTCCCAAATAGATCACATCTTCTCCAAGAAATACCAGGTTTTCCCCTTCAAATAGGACCTTTTCACCCACAAATACCTGTTTTATCCCCAAAAGAGGACAGTTTCTTCCAGAAATGCCACATTTCTCCCAAATAGATCACATCTTCTCCAAGAAATACCAGCTTTCCCCCTGGAAATAGGACCTTTTCTCCAAGAAATACCTGTTTTATTCCCAAGATACGACAGTTTCTTCCTGAAATGCCACATTTCTCCCAAATAGATCACATCTTCTCCAAGAAATACCAGGTTTCCCCCTTCAAATAGGACCTTTTCAACCACTAATACCTCTTTTATCCCCAAAAGAGGACAGTTTCTTCCGGAAAGGCCACATTTCTCCCAAATATATCACATCTTCTCCAAGAAATGCCAGGATTCCTCCTGAAATAGTACCGTCTCACCCAAAACTACCAGCCTTCTCCCCCCAAATTGGACATTTTCTTCCAGAAAGGCCACATTTCTCCCAAATATATCACATCTTCTCCAAGAAATACCAGGATTCCTCCAGAAATAGGACCTTCTCACCCACAACTACCAGCCTTCTCCCCGCAAATTGGACATTTTCTTCCAGAAATGCCTCATTTCTCCCAAATATATCACATCTTCTCCAAGAAATACCACGTTTCCCCCTTCAAATAGGACCTTTTCACCCACAAATACCTCTTTTATCCCCAAAAGAGGACAGTTTCTTCCAGAAATGCCACATTTCTCCCAAATATATCACATCTTCTCCAAGAAATACCAGGGTTCCCCCTTCAAATAGGACCTTTTCACCCACAAATACCTCTTTTATCCCCAAAAGAGGACAGTTTCTTCCAGAAAGGCCACATTTCTCCCAAATATATCACATCTCCTCCTAGAAATACCAGCTTTCCCCCTTCAAATAGGACCTTTTCACCCACAAATACCTCTTTTATCCCTCAAATAGGACAGTTTCTTCCAGAAATGCCACATTTCTCCCAAATATATCATATCTTCTCCAAGAAATACCAGGATTCCTCCTGAAATAGGACCTTCTCACCCACAGCTACCAGCCTTCTTCCCACAAATTGGACATTTTCTTCCAGACATGCCACATTTCTCCCAAATATATCACATCTTCTCCAAGAAATACCACGTTTCCCCCTTCAAATAGGACCTTCTCACCCACAAATACCTCTTTTATCCCCAAAAGAGGACAGTTTCTTCCAGAAATGCCACATTTCTCCCAAATATATCACATCTTCTCCAAGAAATAACAGCTTTCCCCCTTCAAATAGGACCTTTTCACACAGAAATACCTGTTTTATCCCCAAAATACGACAGTTTCTTCCTGAAATGCCACATTTCTCCCAAATATGTCACATCTTCTCCAAGAAATACCAGGTTTCCCCCTTGAATTAGGACCTTTTCTCCATGAAATACCTCTTTTATCCCCAAAATACGACAGTTTCTGCCAGAAATGCCACATTTCTCCCAAATATATCACATCTTCTCCAAGAAATACCAGCTTTCCCCCTTCAAATAGGACCTTTTCTACCACAAATACCTGTTTTATCCCCAAAAGAGGACAGTTTCTTCCAGAAATGCCACATTTCTCCCAAATATATCACATCTTCTCCAAGAAATGCCAGGATTCCTCCTGAAATAGGACCTTCTCACCCAAAACTACCAGCCTTCTCCCCCGAAATTGGACATTTTCTTCCACAAATGCCACATTTCTCCCAAATATATCACATCTTCGACAAGAAATACCAGGATTCCTCTTGAAATAGGACCTTCTCACCGAAAACTACAAGCCTTCTCCCCCCAAATTGGACATTTTCTTCCAGACATGCCACATTTCTCCCAAATATATCACATCTTCTCCAAGAAATACCAGGTTTCCCCCTTCAAATAGGACCTTTTCACCCACAAATACCTGTTTTATCCCCAAAATAGGACATTTTCTTCCAGAAAGGCCACATTTCTCCCAAATATATCACATCTTCTCCAAGAAATACCAGATTTCCCCCTTCAAATAGGACCTTTTCACCCACAAATACCTGTTTTATCCCCAAAAGAGGACAGTTTCTTCCAGACATGCCACATTTCTCCCAAATATATCACATCTCCTCCAAGAAATACCAGCTTTCCCCCTTCAAATAGGACCTTTTCACCCACAAATACCTCTTTTATCCCCAAAAGAGGACAGTTTCTTTCAGAAATGCCACAATTCTCCCAAATAGATCACATCTTCTCCAAGAAATACCATGTTTCCAACTTCAAATAGGACCTTTTCACCCACAAATACCTGTTTTATCCCCAAAATAGAACAGTTTCTTCCAGAAATGCCAGATTTCTCCCAAATATAACACATCTTCTCCAAGAAATACCAGGTTTCCCCCTTCAAATAGGACCTTTTCACCCACACATACCTGTTTTATCCCCAAAAGAGGACAGTTTCTTCCAGAAATGCCACATTTCTCCCAAATATACCACATCTTCTCCAAGAAATACCAGGGTTCCCCCTTCAAATAGGACCTTTTCACCCACAAATACCTCTTTTATCCCCAAAAGAGGACCGTTTCTTCCAGAAATGCCACATTTCTCCCAAATATATCACATCTTCTCCAAGAAATACCAGCTTTCCCCCTTCAAATAGGACCTTTTCACCCACAAATACCTCTTTTATCCCCAAAATAGGACAGTTTCTTCCAGACATGCCACATTTCTCCCAAATAGATCACATCTTCTCCAAGAAATACCGGGATTCCTCCTGAAATAGGACCTTCTCACCCACAACTACCAGCCCTCTCCCCACAAATTGGACATTTTCTTCCAGAAATGCCTCATTTCTCCCAAATAGATCACATCTTCACCAGGAAATACCAGGCTTCCCCCTTCAAATAGGACCTTTTCTCCATGAAATACCTCTTTTATCCCCAAAAGAGGACAGTTTCTTCCAGACATGCCACATTTCTCCCAAATAGATCACATCTTCTCCAAGAAATACCAGGTTTTCCCCTTCAAATAGGACCTTTTCACCCACAAATACCTGTTTTATCCCCAAAAGAGGACAGTTTCTTCCAGAAATGCCACATTTCTCCCAAATATATCACATCTTCTCCAAGAAATACCAGCTTTCCCCCTGGAAATAGGACCTTTTCTCCAAGAAATACCTGTTTTATTCCCAAGATACGACAGTTTCTTCCTGAAATGCCACATTTCTCCCAAATAGATCACATCTTCTCCAAGAAATACCAGGGTTCCCCCTTCAAATAGGACCTTTTCAACCACTAATACCTCTTTTATCCCCAAAAGAGGACAGTTTCTTCCGGAAAGGCCACATTTCTCCCAAATATATCACATCTTCTCCAAGAAATGCCAGGATTCCACCTGAAATAGGACCGTCTCACCCAAAACTACCAGCCTTCTCCCCCCAAATTGGACATTTTCTTCCAGAAAGGCCACATTTCTCCCAAATATATCACATCTTCTCCAAGAAATACCACGTTTCCCCCTTCAAATAGGACCTTCTCACCCACAAATACCTCTTTTATCCCCAAAAGAGGACAGTTTCTTCCAGAAATGCCACATTTCTCCCAAATATATCACATCTCCTCCTAGAAATACCAGCTTTCCCCCTTCAAATAGGACCTTTTCACCCACAAATACCTCTTTTATCCCTCAAATAGGACAGTTTCTTCCAGAAATGCCACATTTCTCCCAAATATATCATATCTTCTCCAAGAAATACCAGGATTCCTCCTGAAATAGGACCTTCTCACCCACAACTGCCAGCCTTCTTCCCACAAATTGGACATTTTCTTCCAGAAATGCCTCATTTCTCCCAAATATATCACATCTTCTCCAAGAAATACCACGTTTCCCCCTTCAAATAGGACCTTCTCACCCACAAATACCTCTTTTATCCCCAAAAGAGGACAGTTTCTTCCAGAAATGCCACATTTCTCCCAAATATATCACATCTTCTCCAAGAAATAACAGCTTTCCCCCTTCAAATAGGACCTTTTCACACAGAAATACCTGTTTTATCCCCAAAATACGACAGTTTCTTCCTGAAATGCCACATTTCTCCCAAATAGATCACATCTTCTCCAAGAAATACCAGGTTTCCCCCTTGAATTAGGACCTTTTCTCCATGAAATACCTCTTTTATCCCCAAAATACGACAGTTTCTGCCAGAAATGCCACATTTCTCCCAAATATATCACATCTTCTCCAAGAAATACCAGGTTTCCCCCTTCAAATAGGACCTTTTCTACCACAAATACCTGTTTTATCCCCAAAAGAGGACAGTTTCTTCCAGAAATGCCACATTTCTCCCAAATATATCACATCTTCTCCAAGAAATGCCAGGATTCCTCCTGAAATAGGACCTTCTCACCCAAAACTACCAGCCTTCTCCCCCGAAATTGGACATTTTCTTCCACAAATGCCACATTTCTCCCAAATATATCACATCTTCGCCAAGAAATACCAGGATTCCTCTTGAAATAGGACCTTCTCACCGAAAACTACAAGCCTTCTCCCCCCAAATTGGACATTTTCTTCCAGACATGCCACATTTCTCCCAAATATATCACATCTTCTCCAAGAAATACCAGGTTTCCCCCTTCAAATAGGACCTTTTCACCCACAAATACCTGTTTTATCCCCAAAATAGGACATTTTCTTCCAGAAAGGCCACATTTCTCCCAAATATATCACATCTTCTCCAAGAAATACCAGATTTCCCCCTTCAAATAGGACCTTTTCACCCACAAATACCTCTTTTATCCCCAAAAGAGGACAGTTTCTTCCAGACATGCCACATTTCTCCCAAATATATCACATCTCCTCCAAGAAATACCAGGTTTCCCCCTGGAAATAGGACCTTATCAACCACAAATACCTCTTTTATCCCCAAAAGAGGACAGTTTCTTCCAGAAATGCCACATTTCTCCCAAATAGATCACATCTTCTCCAAGAAATACCAGGTTTCCAACTTCAAATAGGACCTTTTCACCCACAAATACCTGTTTTATCCCCAAAATAGAACAGTTTCTTCCAGAAATGCCAGATTTCTCCCAAATATAACACATCTTCTCCAAGAAATACCAGGTTTCCCCCTTCAAATAGGACCTTTTCACCCACACATACCTGTTTTATCCCCAAAAGAGGACAGTTTCTTCCAGAAATGCCACATTTCTCCCAAATATACCACATCTTCTCCAAGAAATACCAGGGTTCCCCCTTCAAATAGGACCTTTTCACCCACAAATACCTCTTTTATCCCCAAAAGAGGACCGTTTCTTCCAGAAATGCCACATTTCTCCCAAATAGATCACATCTTCTCCAAGAAATACCATGTTTCCAACTTCAAATAGGACCTTTTCACCCACAAATACCTCTTTTATCCCCAAAAGAGGACAGTTTCTTCCAGAAAGGCCAAATTTCACCCAAATAGATCACATCTTCTCCAAGAAATACCAGGTTTCCCCCTTCAAATAGGACCTTTTCACCCACAACTACCAGCCCTCTCCCCAGAAATTGGACATTTTCTTCCAGAAATGCCTGATTTCTCCCAAATAGATCACATCTTCTCCAGGAAATACCAGGCTTCCCCCTTCAAATAGGACCTTTTCTCCATGAAATACCTCTTTTATCCCCAAAAGAGGACAGTTTCTTCCAGACATGCCACATTTCTCCCAAATAGATCACATCTTCTCCAAGAAATACCAGGTTTTCCCCTTCAAATAGGACCTTTTCACCCACAAATACCTGTTTTATCCCCAAAAGAGGACAGTTTCTTCCAGAAATGCCACATTTCTCCCAAATAGATCACATCTTCTCCAAGAAATACCAGCTTTCCCCCTGGAAATAGGACCTTTTCTCCAAGAAATACCTGTTTTATTCCCAAGATACGACAGTTTCTTCCTGAAATGCCACATTTCTCCCAAATAGATCACATCTTCTCCAAGAAATACCAGGTTTCCCCCTTCAAATAGGACCTTTTCAACCACTAATACCTCTTTTATCCCCAAAAGAGGACAGTTTCTTCCGGAAAGGCCACATTTCTCCCAAATATATCACATCTTCTCCAAGAAATGCCAGGATTCCTCCTGAAATAGGACCGTCTCACCCAAAACTACCAGCCTTCTCCCCCCAAATTGGACATTTTCTTCCAGAAAGGCCACATTTCTCCCAAATATATCACATCTTCTCCAAGAAATACCAGGATTCCTCCAGAAATAGGACCTTCTCACCCACAACTACCAGCCTTCTCCCCGCAAATTGGACATTTTCTTCCAGAAATGCCTAATTTCTTCCAAATATATCACATCTTCTCCAAGAAATACCAGGTTTCCCCCTTCAAATAGGACCTTTTCTACCACAAATACCTGTTTTATCCCCAAAAGAGGACAGTTTCTTCCAGAAATGCCACATTTCTCCCAAATATATCACATCTTCGCCAAGAAATGCCAGGATTCCTCCTGAAATAGGACCTTCTCACCCAAAACTACCAGCCTTCTCCCCCGAAATTGGACATTTTCTTCCACAAATGCCACATTTCTCCCAAATATATCACATCTTCGCCATGAAATACCTGGATTCCTCTTGAAATAGGACCTTCTCACCGAAAACTACAAGCCTTCTCCCCCCAAATTGGACATTTTCTTCCAGACATGCCACATTTCTCCCAAATATATCACATCTTCTCCAAGAAATACCAGGTTTCCCCCTTCAAATAGGACCTTTTCACCCACAAATACCTGTTTTATCCCCAAAATAGGACATTTTCTTCCAGAAAGGCCACATTTCTCCCAAATATATCACATCTTCTCCAAGAAATACCAGATTTCCCCCTTCAAATAGGACCTTTTCACCCACAAATACCTGTTTTATCCCCAAAAGAGGACAGTTTCTTCCAGACATGCCACATTTCTCCCAAATATATCACATCTCCCCCAAGAAATACCAGGGTTCCCCCTTCAAATAGGACCTTATCACCCACAAATACCTCTTTTATCCCCAAAAGAGGACAGTTTCTTCCAGAAATGCCACATTTCTCCCAAATAGATCACATCTTCTCCAAGAAATACCATGTTTCCAACTTCAAATAGGACCTTTTCACCCACAAATACCTCTTTTATCCCCAAAATAGGACAGTTTCTTCCAGAAATGCCAGATTTCTCCCAAATATAACACATCTTCTCCAAGAAATACCAGGTTTCCCCCTTCAAATAGGACCTTTTCACCCACAAATACCTGTTTTATCCCCAAAATAGAACAGTTTCTTCCAGAAATGCCAGATTTCTCCCAAATATAACACATCTTCTCCAAGAAATACCAGGTTTCCCCCTTCAAATAGGACCTTTTCACCCACACATACCTGTTTTATCCCCAAAAGAGGACAGTTTCTTCCAGAAATGCCACATTTCTCCCAAATATACCACATCTTCTCCAAGAAATACCAGGGTTCCCCCTTCAAATAGGACCTTTTCACCCACTAATACCTCTTTTATCCCCAAAAGAGGACCGTTTCTTCCAGAAATGCCACATTTCTCCCAAATATATCACATCTTCTCCAAGAAATACCAGCTTTCCCCCTTCAAATAGGACCTTTTCACCCACAAATACCTCTTTTATCCCCAAAATAGGACAGTTTCTTCCAGACATGCCACATTTCTCCCAAATAGATCACATCTTCTCCAAGAAATACCGGGATTCCTCCTGAAATAGGACCTTCTCACCCACAACTACCAGCCCTCTCCCCACAAATTGGACATTTTCTTCCAGAAATGCCTCATTTCTCCCAAATAGATCACATCTTCACCAGGAAATACCAGGCTTCCCCCTTCAAATAGGACCTTTTCTCCATGAAATACCTCTTTTATCCCCAAAAGAGGACAGTTTCTTCCAGACATGCCACATTTCTCCCAAATAGATCACATCTTCTCCAAGAAATACCAGGTTTTCCCCTTCAAATAGGACCTTTTCACCCACAAATACCTGTTTTATCCCCAAAAGAGGACAGTTTCTTCCAGGAATGCCACATTTCTCCCAAATATATCACATCTTCTCCAAGAAATACCAGCTTTCCCCCTGGAAATAGGACCTTTTCTCCAAGAAATACCTGTTTTATTCCCAAGATACGACAGTTTCTTCCTGAAATGCCACATTTCTCCCAAATAGATCACATCTTCTCCAAGAAATACCAGGGTTCCCCCTTCAAATAGGACCTTTTCAACCACTAATACCTCTTTTATCCCCAAAAGAGGACAGTTTCTTCCGGAAAGGCCACATTTCTCCCAAATATATCACATCTTCTCCAAGAAATGCCAGGATTCCACCTGAAATAGGACCGTCTCACCCAAAACTACCAGCCTTCTCCCCCCAAATTGGACATTTTCTTCCAGAAAGGCCACATTTCTCCCAAATATATCACATCTTCTCCAAGAAATACCACGTTTCCCCCTTCAAATAGGACCTTCTCACCCACAAATACCTCTTTTATCCCCAAAAGAGGACAGTTTCTTCCAGAAATGCCACATTTCTCCCAAATATATCACATCTCCTCCTAGAAATACCAGCTTTCCCCCTTCAAATAGGACCTTTTCACCCACAAATACCTCTTTTATCCCTCAAATAGGACAGTTTCTTCCAGAAATGCCACATTTCTCCCAAATATATCATATCTTCTCCAAGAAATACCAGGATTCCTCCTGAAATAGGACCTTCTCACCCACAACTGCCAGCCTTCTTCCCACAAATTGGACATTTTCTTCCAGAAATGCCTCATTTCTCCCAAATATATCACATCTTCTCCAAGAAATACCACGTTTCCCCCTTCAAATAGGACCTTCTCACCCACAAATACCTCTTTTATCCCCAAAAGAGGACAGTTTCTTCCAGAAATGCCACATTTCTCCCAAATATATCACATCTTCTCCAAGAAATAACAGCTTTCCCCCTTCAAATAGGACCTTTTCACACAGAAATACCTGTTTTATCCCCAAAATACGACAGTTTCTTCCTGAAATGCCACATTTCTCCCAAATAGATCACATCTTCTCCAAGAAATACCAGGTTTCCCCCTTGAATTAGGACCTTTTCTCCATGAAATACCTCTTTTATCCCCAAAAGAGGACAGTTTCTTCCAGAAATGCCACATTTCTCCCAAATATATCACATCTTCTCCAAGAAATACCAGGTTTCCCCCTTCAAATAGGACCTTTTCTACCACAAATACCTGTTTTATCCCCAAAAGAGGACAGTTTCTTCCAGAAATGCCACATTTCTCCCAAATATATCACATCTTCTCCAAGAAATGCCAGGATTCCTCCTGAAATAGGACCTTCTCACCCAAAACTACCAGCCTTCTCCCCCGAAATTGGACATTTTCTTCCACAAATGCCACATTTCTCCCAAATATATCACATCTTCGCCAAGAAATACCAGGATTCCTCTTGAAATAGGACCTTCTCACCGAAAACTACAAGCCTTCTCCCCCCAAATTGGACATTTTCTTCCAGACATGCCACATTTCTCCCAAATATATCACATCTTCTCCAAGAAATACCAGGTTTCCCCCTTCAAATAGGACCTTTTCACCCACAAATACCTGTTTTATCCCCAAAATAGGACATTTTCTTCCAGAAAGGCCACATTTCTCCCAAATATATCACATCTTCTCCAAGAAATACCAGATTTCCCCCTTCAAATAGGACCTTTTCACCCACAAATACCTCTTTTATCCCCAAAAGAGGACAGTTTCTTCCAGACATGCCACATTTCTCCCAAATATATCACATCTCCTCCAAGAAATACCAGGTTTCCCCCTGGAAATAGGACCTTATCAACCACAAATACCTCTTTTATCCCCAAAAGAGGACAGTTTCTTCCAGAAATGCCACATTTCTCCCAAATAGATCACATCTTCTCCAAGAAATACCAGGTTTCCAACTTCAAATAGGACCTTTTCACCCACAAATACCTGTTTTATCCCCAAAATAGAACAGTTTCTTCCAGAAATGCCAGATTTCTCCCAAATATAACACATCTTCTCCAAGAAATACCAGGTTTCCCCCTTCAAATAGGACCTTTTCACCCACACATACCTGTTTTATCCCCAAAAGAGGACAGTTTCTTCCAGAAATGCCACATTTCTCCCAAATATACCACATCTTCTCCAAGAAATACCAGGGTTCCCCCTTCAAATAGGACCTTTTCACCCACAAATACCTCTTTTATCCCCAAAAGAGGACCGTTTCTTCCAGAAATGCCACATTTCTCCCAAATAGATCACATCTTCTCCAAGAAATACCATGTTTCCAACTTCAAATAGGACCTTTTCACCCACAAATACCTCTTTTATCCCCAAAAGAGGACAGTTTCTTCCAGAAAGGCCAAATTTCACCCAAATAGATCACATCTTCTCCAAGAAATACCAGGTTTCCCCCTTCAAATAGGACCTTTTCACCCACAACTACCAGCCCTCTCCCCAGAAATTGGACATTTTCTTCCAGAAATGCCTGATTTCTCCCAAATAGATCACATCTTCTCCAGGAAATACCAGGCTTCCCCCTTCAAATAGGACCTTTTCTCCATGAAATACCTCTTTTATCCCCAAAAGAGGACAGTTTCTTCCAGACATGCCACATTTCTCCCAAATAGATCACATCTTCTCCAAGAAATACCAGGTTTTCCCCTTCAAATAGGACCTTTTCACCCACAAATACCTGTTTTATCCCCAAAAGAGGACAGTTTCTTCCAGAAATGCCACATTTCTCCCAAATAGATCACATCTTCTCCAAGAAATACCAGCTTTCCCCCTGGAAATAGGACCTTTTCTCCAAGAAATACCTGTTTTATTCCCAAGATACGACAGTTTCTTCCTGAAATGCCACATTTCTCCCAAATAGATCACATCTTCTCCAAGAAATACCAGGTTTCCCCCTTCAAATAGGACCTTTTCAACCACTAATACCTCTTTTATCCCCAAAAGAGGACAGTTTCTTCCGGAAAGGCCACATTTCTCCCAAATATATCACATCTTCTCCAAGAAATGCCAGGATTCCTCCTGAAATAGGACTGTCTCACCCAAAACTACCAGCCTTCTCCCCCCAAATTGGACATTTTCTTCCAGAAAGGCCACATTTCTCCCAAATATATCACATCTTCTCCAAGAAATACCAGGATTCCTCCAGAAATAGGACCTTCTCACCCACAACTACCAGCCTTCTCCCCGCAAATTGGACATTTTCTTCCAGAAATGCCTAATTTCTTCCAAATATATCACATCTTCTCCAAGAAATACCAGGTTTCCCCCTTCAAATAGGACCTTTTCTACCACAAATACCTGTTTTATCCCCAAAAGAGGACAGTTTCTTCCAGAAATGCCACATTTCTCCCAAATATATCACATCTTCGCCAAGAAATGCCAGGATTCCTCCTGAAATAGGACCTTCTCACCCAAAACTACCAGCCTTCTCCCCCGAAATTGGACATTTTCTTCCACAAATGCCACATTTCTCCCAAATATATCACATCTTCGCCATGAAATACCTGGATTCCTCTTGAAATAGGGCCTTCTCACCGAAAACTACAAGCCTTCTCCCCCCAAATTGGACATTTTCTTCCAGACATGCCACATTTCTCCCAAATATATCACATCTTCTCCAAGAAATACCAGGTTTCCCCCTTCAAATAGGACCTTTTCACCCACAAATACCTGTTTTATCCCCAAAATAGGACATTTTCTTCCAGAAAGGCCACATTTCTCCCAAATATATCACATCTTCTCCAAGAAATACCAGATTTCCCCCTTCAAATAGGACCTTTTCACCCACAAATACCTCTTTTATCCCCAAAAGAGGACAGTTTCTTCCAGACATGCCACATTTCTCCCAAATATATCACATCTCCCCCAAGAAATACCAGGGTTCCCCCTTCAAATAGGACCTTATCACCCACAAATACCTCTTTTATCCCCAAAAGAGGACAGTTTCTTCCAGAAATGCCACATTTCTCCCAAATAGATCACATCTTCTCCAAGAAATACCATGTTTCCAACTTCAAATAGGACCTTTTCACCCACAAATACCTCTTTTATCCCCAAAATAGGACAGTTTCTTCCAGAAATGCCAGATTTCTCCCAAATATAACACATCTTCTTCAAGAAATACCAGGTTTCCCCCTTCAAATAGGACCTTTTCACCCACTAATACCTGTTTTATCCCCAAAATAGGACAGTTTCTTCCAGAAATGCCACATTTCTCCCAAATATATCACATCTTCTCCAAGAAATACCACGTTTCCCCCTTCAAATAGGACCTTTTCACCCACAAATACCTCTTTTATCCCCAAAACAGGACAGTTTCTTCCAGAAATGCCACATTTCTCCCAAATAGATCACATCTTCTCCAAGAAATACCAGGGTTCCCCCTTCAAATAGGACCTTTTCACACAGAAATACCTGCTTTATCCCCAAAATACGACAGTTTCTTCCAGAAATGCCACATTTCTCCCAAATATATCACATCTTCTCCAAGAAATACCAGCTTTCCCCCTTCAAATAGGACCTTTTCAACCACAAATACCTCTTTATCCCCAAAATAGGACAGTTTCTTCCAGAAAGGCCACATTTCTCCCAAATAGATCACATCTCCTCCAAGAAATACCAGGATTCCTCCTGAAATAGAACCTTTTCTCCCACAAATACCAGCCTTCTCCCCCCAAATAGGACATTTTCTTCCAGAAAGGCCACTTATCACCCAAATAGATCACATCTTCTCCAAGAAATACCAGCTTTCCCCCTTCAAATAGGTCCTTTTCACCCACAAATACCTCTTTTATCCCCAATATAGAACAGTTACGTCCAGAAATGCCACATTTCTCCCAAATATATCACATCTTCTCCAAGAAATACCAGGGTTCCCCCTTGAAATAGGACCTTTTCACCCACAAATACCTCTTTTATCCCCAAAAGAGGACAGTTTCTTCCAGAAATGCCACATTTCTCCCAAATATACCACATCTTCTCCAAGAAATTCCACGGTTCCCCCTTCAAATAGGACCTTTTCACCCACAAATACCTCTTTTATCCCCAAAAGAGGACAGTTTCTTCCAGACATGCCACATTTCTCCCAAATATATCACATCTTCTCCAAGAAATACCAGGTTTCCCCCTTCAAATAGGACCTTTTCACCCACAAATACCACTTTTATCCCCAAAATACGACAGTTTCTGCCAGAAATGCCACATTTCTCCCAAATAGATCACATCTTCTCCAAGAAATACCACGTTTCCTCCTTGAAATAGGACCTTTTCACCCACAAATACCTCTTGTATCCCCAAAAGAGGACAGTTTCTTCCAGAAATGCCACATTTCTCCCAAATAGATCACATCTTCTGCAAGAAATACCAGGTTTCCCCCTTCAAATAGGACCTTTTCACCCACAAGTACCTGTTTTATCCCCAAAAGAGGACAGTTTCTTCCAGACATGCCACATTTCTCCCAAATAGATCACATCTCCTCCAAGAAATACCAAGGTTCCCCCTTCAAATAGGACATTTTCTCCCAGAAATACCTGTTTTGTCCCCAAAAGAGGACAGTTTCTTCCAGAAAGGCCACATTTCTCCCAAATATATCACATCTTCTCCAAGAAATACCAGATTTCCCCCTTCAAATAGGACCTTTTCACCCACAAATACCTCTTTTAACCCCAAAAGAGGACAGTTTCTTCCAGAAAGGCCACATTTCTCCCAAATAGATCACATCTTCTCCAAGAAATAACAGCTTTCCCCCTTCAAATAGGACCTTGTCACCCACAAATACCTCTTTTGTCCCCAAAATTGGACATTTTCTTCCAGAAATGCCACATTTCTCCCAAATATATCACCTCTTCTCCAAGAAATACCAGGATTCCTCCAGAAATAGGACCTTCTCACCCACAAATACCAGCCTTCTTCCCACAAATTGGACATTTTCTTCCAGAAATGCCTCATTTCTCCCAAATATATCACATCTTCTCCAAGAAATACCAGGTTTCCCCCTTCAAATAGGACCTTTTCACCCACAAATACATCTTTTATCCCCAAAAGAGGACAGTTTCTTCCAGAAATGCCACATTTCTCCCAAATATATCACATCTTCTCCAAGAAATAACAGCTTTCCCCCTTCAAATAGGACCTTTTCAACCACTAATACCTCTTTATCCCTAAAATAGGACAGTTTCTTCCGGAAAGGCCACATTTCTCCCAAATATATCACATCTTCTCCAAGAAATGCCAGGATTCCTCCTGAAATAGGACCTTCTCACCCAAAACTACCAGCCTTCTCCCCCCAAATTGGACATTTTCTTCCAGAAAGGCCACATTTCTCCCAAATATATCACATCTTCTCCAAGAAATACCAGGATTCCTCCAGAAATAGGACCTTCTCACCCAAAACTACCAGCCTTCTCCCCCCAAATTGGACATTTTCTTCCAGAAAGGCCACATTTCTCCCAAATATATCACATCTTCTCCAAGAAATACCAGCTTTCCCCCTTCAAATAGGACCTTTTCACCCGCAAATGCCTGTTTGATCCCCAAAATAGGACAGCTTCTTCCAGACATGCCACATTTCTCCCAAATATATCACATCTTCTCCAAGAAATACCAGGGTTCCCCCTTCAAATACGACCTTATCACCCACAAATACCTCTTTTATGCCCAAAAGAGGACAGTTTCTTCCAGACATGCCACATTTCTCCCAAATATATCACATCTTCTCCAAGAAATACCAGCTTTCCCCCTTCAAATAGGACCTTTTCACCCACAAATACCTCTTTTATCCCCAAAAGAGGACAGTTTCTTCCTGACATGCCACATTTCTCCCAAATATATCACATCTTCTCCAAGAAATACCAGCTTTCCTTTTTCAAATAGGACCTTTTCAACCACTAATACCTCTTTTATCCCCAAAAGAGGACAGTTTCTTCCAGAAATGCCACATTTCTCCCAAATAGATCACATCTTCTCCAAGAAATACCAGGATTCCTAGTGAAATAGGACCTTCTCACCACTAATACCAGGCTTCTCCCCCCAGATAGGAGAGTTTCTTCCAGAAATGCCTAATTTCTTCCAAATATATCACATCTTCTCCAAGAAATACCAGCTTTCCCCCTTCAAATAGGACATTTTCACCCACAGATACCTCTTTTATCCCCAAAAGAGGACAGTTTCTTCCAGAAATGCCACATTTCTCCCAAATATATCACATCTTCTCCAAGAAATACCAGGTTTCCCCCTGGAAATAGGACCTTTTCCACCACAAATACCTGTTTTATGCCCAAAATAGGACAGTTTCTTCCTGAAATGCCACATTTCTCCCAAATATATCACATCTTCTCCAAGAAATACCAGGTTTCCCCCTTGAATTAGGACCTTTTCTCCATGAAATACCTCTTTTATCCCCAAAAGAGGACAGTTTCTTCCAGAAATGCCACATTTCTCCCAAATATATCACATCTTCTCCAAGAAATACCAGGTTTCCCCCTTCAAATAGGACCTTTTCAACCACTAATACCTCTTTTATCCCCAAAAGAGGACAGTTTCTTCCGAAAAGGCCACATTTCGCCCAAATATATCACATCTTCTCCAAGAAATACCAGGATTCCTCCTGAAATAGGACCTTCTCACCCAAAACTACCAGCCTTCTCCCCGCAAATTGGACATTTTCTTCCAGAAAGGCCACATTTCTCCCATATAGATCACATCTTCTCCAAGAAATACCACCTTTCCCCCTTCAAATAGGACCTTTTCACCCACAAATACCTGTTTTATCCCCAAAAGATGACACTTTCCTCCAGAAATGCCAAATTTCTCTCAAATAGATCACATCTTCTCCAAGAAATGCCTGGTTTCCCCCTTGAAATAGGACCTTTTCAACCACAAATACCTGTTTTATCCCTCAAATTGGACATATTCTTCCAGAAATGCCAGATTTCTCCCAAATATATCACATCTTCTCCAAGAAATACCACGTTTCCCCCTTCAAATAGGACCTTTTCACCCACAAATACCTCTTTTATCCCCAAAAGAGGACAGTTTCTTCCAGAAATGCCACATTTCTCCCAAATATATCATATCTTCTCCAAGAAATACCAGGTTTCCCCCTTCAAAAATGAAATTTTCACCCACAAATACCTGTTTTATCCCCAAAATAGGACAGTTTCTTCCAGAAATGCCACATTTCTCCCAAGTATATCACATCTTCTCCAAGAAATAACAGGGTTCCCCCTTCAAATAGGACCTTTTCACCCACAAATACGTCCTTCATCCCCAAAATAGGACACTTTCTGCCAGAAATAACATATTTCTCCCAAATAGATCACATCTCCTCCAAGAAATACCAGGATTCCTCCTGAAATAGGACCTTTTCTCCCACAAATACCAGCCTTCTCCCCCCAAATAGGACATTTTCTTTCAGAAAGGCCACATATCACACAAATGTATCACATCTTCTAAAAGAAATAACAGCTTTCCCCCTTCAAATAGGACCTTTTCTCCCACAAATACCTGTTTTATCCCGAAATGAGGACAGTTTCTTCCAGAAAGGCCACATTTCTCCCAAACATATCACATCTTCTCCAAGAAATACCAGGATTCCCCCTTCAAATAGGACCTTTTCAACCACAAATACCTGTTTTATCCCTCAAATTGGACATATTCTTCCAGAAATGCCAGATTTCTCCCAAATATATCACATCTTCTCCAAGAAATACCAGCTGTCCCCCTTCAAATAGGACCTTTTCACCCACAAATACCTGTTTTATCCCCAAAAGAGGACAGTTTCTTCCAGACATGCCACATTTCTCCCAAATATATCACATCTCCTCCAAGAAATACCAGGTTTCCCCCTTCAAATAGGACCTTATCACCCACAAATACCTGTTTTATCCCCAAAAGAGGACAGTTTCTTCCAGAAATGCCACATTTCTCCCAAATAGATCACATCTTCTCCAAGAAATACCAAGTTTCCAACTTCAAATAGGAGCTTTTCACCCACAAATACCTCTTTTATCCCCAAAAGAGGACAGTTTCTTCCAGAAATGCCACATTTCTCCCAAATAGATCACATCTTCTCCAAGAAATACCAGGATTCCTAGTGAAATAGGACCTTCTCACCCACTAATACCAGGCTTCTCCCGCCAGATAGGACAGTTTCTTCCAGAAATGCCTCATTTCTCCCAAATATATCACAACTTCTCCAAGAAATACCAGCTTTCCCCCTTCAAATAGGACCTTTTCTCCCACAAATACCTGTTTTATCCCGAAAAGAGGACAGTTTCTTCCAGAAATGCCACATTTCTCCCAAATAGATCACATCTTCTCCAAGAAATACCAGGTTTCCCCCTTCAAATAGGACCTTTTCCAACACAAATACCTGTTTTATGCCCAAAATACGACAGTTTCTTCCTGAAATGCCACATTTCTCCCAAATATATCACATCTTCTCCAAGAAATACCAGGTTTCCCCCTTGAATTAGGACCTTTTCTCCATGAAATACCTCTTTTATCCCCAAAAGAGGACATTTTCTTCCAGAAATGCCACATTTCTCCCAAATATATCACATCTTCTCCAAGAAATACCAGGTTTCCCCCTGGGAATAGGACCTTTTCAACCACTAATACCTCTTTTATCCCCAAAAGAGGACAGTTTCTTCCGAAAAGGCCACATTTCGCCCAAACATATCACATCTTCTCCAAGAAATGCCAGGATTCCTCCTGAAATAGGACCTTCTCACACAAAACTACCAGCCTTCTCCCCGCAAATTGGACATTTTCTTCCAGAAAGGCCACATTTCTCCCAAATATATCACATCTTCTCCAAGAAATACCAGGATTCCTCCTGAAATAGGACCTTCTCACCCACAACTACCAGCCTTCTCCCCCCAAATTGGACATTTTCTTCCAGAAATGCCACATTTCTCCCATATAGATCACATCTTCTCCAAGAAATACCAGCTTTCCCCCTTCAAATAGGACCTTTTCACCCACAAATACCTCTTTTATCCCCAAATAGGACATTTTCTTCCAGACATGCCACATTTCTCCCAAATATATCACATCTTCTCGAAGAAATAACAGGTTTCCCCCTTCAAATCGGACCTTTTCACCCACAAATACCTGTTTTATCCCCAAAAGAGGACAGTTTCTTGCAGAAATGCCACATTTCTCCCAAATATATCACATCTTCTCCAAGAAATACCAGGTTTCCCCCTTCAAATACAACGTTTTCACCCACAAATACCTGTTTTATCCCCAAAAGAGGACAGTTTCTTCCAGAAATGCCACATTTCTCCCAAATACATCACATCTTCTCCAAGAAATACCAGGGTTCCCCCTTCAAATAGGACCTTTTCACCCACAAGTACCTATTTTATCCCCAAAAGAGGACAGTTTCTTCCAGACATGCCACATTTCTCCCAAATAGATCACATCTCCTCCAAGAAATACCAGGATTCCTCCTGAAATAGGACCTTTTCTCCCACAAATACCAGCCTTCTCCCCCCAAATAGGACATTTTCTTTCAGAAAGGCCACATATCACCCAAATATATCACATCTTCTAAAAGAAATAACTGCTTTCCCCCTTCAAATAGGACCTTTTCTCCCACAAATACCTGTTTTATCCCGAAAAGAGGACAGTTTCTTCCAGAAAGGCCACATTTCTCCCAAACATATCACATCTTCTCCAAGAAATACCAGGATTCCCCCTTCAAATAGGACCTTTTCAACCACAAATACCTGTTTTATCCCTCAAATTGGACATATTCTTCCAGAAATGCCAGATTTCGCCCAAATATATCACATCTTCTCCAAGAAATACCAGGTTTCCCCCTTCAAATAGGACCTTTTCACCCACAAATACCTCTTTTATCCCCAAAAGAGGACAGTTTCTTCCAGAAATGCCACATTTCTCCCAAATAGATCATATCTTCTCCAAGAAATACCAGGTTTCCCCCTTCAAATAGGACATTTTCTCCCACAAATACCTGTTTTATCCCCAAAAGAGGACAGTTTCTTCCAGAAAGGCCACATTTCTCCCAAATATATCACATCTTCTCCAAGAAATACCAGGCTTCCCCCTTCAAATAGGACCTTTTCACCAACAAATACCTGTTTTATCCCTCAAATTGGACATATTCTTCCAGAAATGCCACATTTCTCCCAAATATATCACATCTTCTCCAAGAAATACCAGGTTTCCCCCTTCAAATAGGACCTTTTCACCCACAAATACCTCTTTTATCCCCAAAAGAGGACAGTTTCTTCCAGAAATGCCACATTTCTCCCAAATATATCATATCTTCTCCAAGAAATACCAGGTTTCCCCCTTCAAATAGGACCTAATCACCCACAAATACCACTTTTATCCCCAAAATACGACAGTTTCTGCCAGAAATGCCACATTTCTCCCAAACATATCACATCTTCTCCAAGAAATACCACGTTTCCCCCTTCAAATAGGACCTTTTCACCCACAAATACGTCTTGTATCCCCAAACTAGGACAGTTTCTACCAGACATGCCACATTTCTCCCAAATAGATCACATCTTCTCCAAGAAATACCAGTTTTCCCCCTTCAAAAGGACCTTTTCACCCACAAATACCTGTTTTGTCCCCAAAATAGGACAGTTTCTGCCAGAAATGCCACATTTCTCCCAAATAGATCACATCTCCTCCAAGAAATACCAGGATTCCTCCTGAAATAGAACCTTTTCTCCCACAAATACCAGCCTTCTCCCCCCAAATAGGACATTTTCTTCTAGAAACGCAACATATCACCCAAATATATCACATCTTCTCCAAGAAATACCAGGTTTCCCCCTTCAAATAGGTCCTTTTCACCCACAAATACCTCTTTTATCCCCAAAATAGAACAGTTACGTCCAGAAATGCCACATTTCACCCAAACATATCACATCTTCTCCAAGAAATACCAGGATACCCCTTTCAAATAGGACCTTATCACCCACAAATACCTGTTTTATCCCCAAAAGAGGACAGTTTCTTCCAGAAATGCCACATTTCTCCCAAATATACCACATCTTCTCCAAGAAATACCAGGGTTCCCCCTTCAAATAGGACCTTTTCACGCACAAATACCTCTTTTATCCCCAAAAGAGGACAGTTTCTTCCAGACATGCCACATTTCTCCCAAATATATCACATATTCTCCAAGAAATGCCACGTTTCCCCCTTCAAATAGGACCTTTTCACCCACAAATACCTCTTGTATCCCCAAAATAGGACAGTTTCTTCCAGACATGCCACATTTCTCCCAAATAGATCACATCTTCTCCAAGAAATACCAGGTTTCCCCCTTCAAATAGGACCTTTTCACCCACAAGTACCTGTTTTATCCCCAAAAGAGGACAGTTTCTTCCAGAAAGGCCACATTTCTCCCAAATAAATCACATCTTCTCCAAGAAATACCAGGATTCCTCCTGAAATAGGACCTTCTCACCCACAACTACCAGCCTTCTCCCCACAAATTGGACATTTTCTTCCAGAAATGCCTCATTTCTCCCAAATATATCACATCTTCTCCAAGAAATACCACGTTTCCCCCTTCAAATAGGACCTTTTCACCCACAAATACCTCTTTTATCCCCAAAATAGGACAGTTTCTTCCAGAAATGCCACATTTCTCCCAAATATATCACATCTTCTCCAAGAAATACCAGGGTTCCCCCTTCAAATAGGACCTTTTCACCCACAAATACCTCTTTTATCCCCAAAAGAGGACAGTTTCTTCCAGAAATGCCACATTTCTCCCAAATAGATCACATCTTCTCCAAGAAATACCAGCTTTCCCCCATCAAATAGGACCTTTTCACCCACAAATACCTCTTTTATCCCCAAAAGAGGACAATTTCTTCCAGAAATGGCACATTTCTACCAAATATATCACCTCTTCTCCAAGAAATACCACCTTTCCCCCTTCAAATAGGACCTTTTCACCCACAAATACCTGTTTTATCCCCAAAAGAGGACAGTTTCTTCCAGACATGCCACAT
The DNA here is from genome assembly GCA_030408155.1 of Lophura swinhoii. Classification (NCBI taxonomy): domain Eukaryota; kingdom Metazoa; phylum Chordata; class Aves; order Galliformes; family Phasianidae; genus Lophura; species Lophura swinhoii. The sequence continues at coordinate 28,244,612 of JASCYN010000149.1, read as the reverse complement.
TTCTCCCAAATATATCACATCTCCTCCAAGAAATACCAGGGTTCCCCCTTCAAATAGGACCTTATCACCCACAAATACCTGTTTTATCCCCAAAAGAGGACAGTTTCTTCCAGAAATGCCACATTTCTCCCAAATATATCACATCTTCTCCAAGAAATACCACGTTTCCAACTTCAAATAGGAGCTTTTCACCCACAAATACCTCTTTTATCCCCAAAAGACGACAGTTTCTTCCAGAAATGCCACATTTCTCCCAAATAGATCACATCTTCTCCAAGAAATAACAGGTTTCCCCCTTGAATTAGGACCTTTCCTCCATGAAATACCTCTTTTATCCCCAAAAGAGGACATTTTCTTCCAGAAATGCCACATTTCTCCCAAATATATCACATCTTCTCCAAGAAATACCAGGTTTCCCCCTTCAAATAGGACCTTTTCAACCACTAATACCTCTTTTATCCCCAAAAGAGGACAGTTTCTTCCGAAAAGGCCACATTTCGCCCAAATATATCACATCTTCTCCAAGAAATGCCAGGATTCCTCCTGAAATAGGACCTTCTCACCCAAAACTACCAGCCTTCTCCCCCCAAATTGGACATTTTCTTCCAGAAAGGCCACATTTCTCCCAAATAGATCACATCTTCTCCAAGAAATACCAGGATTCCTCCTGAAATAGGATCTTCTCACCCAAAACTACCTGCCTTCTCCCCCCAAATTGGACATTTTCTTCCAGACATGCCACATTTCTCCCATATAGATCACATCTTCTCCAAGAAATACCAGCTTTCCCCCTTCAAATAGGACCTTTTCACCCACAAATACCTCTTTTATCCCCAAATAGGACATTTTCTTCCAGACATGCCACATTTCTCCCAAATAGATCACATCTTCTCCAGGAAATAGCAGATTTCCCCCTTCAGATAGGACCTTTTCTCCCACAAATACCTGTTTTATCCCCAAAAGAGGACAGTTTCTTCCAGACATGCCACATTTCTCCCAAATATATCACATCTTCTCCAAGAAATACCAGGTTTCCCCCTTCAAATACAACGTTTTCACCCACAAATACCTCTTTTATCCCCAAAAGAGGACAGTTTCTTCCAGAAATGCCACATTTCTCCCAAATATACCACATCTTCTCCAAGAAATACCAGGGTTCCCCCTTCAAATAGGACCTTTTCACCCACAAATACCTGTTTTATCCCCAAAAGAGGACAGTTTCTTCCAGACATGCCACATTTCTCCCAAATAGATCACATCTCCTCCAAGAAATACCAGGATTCCTCCTGAAATAGGACCTTTTCTCCCACAAATACCAGCCTTCTCCCCCCAAATAGGACATTTTCTTTCAGAAAGGCCACATATCACCCAAATATATCACATCTTCTAAAAGAAATAACTGCTTTCCCCCTTCAAATAGGACCTTTTCTCCCACAAATACCTGTTTTATCCCGAAAAGAGGACAGTTTCTTCCAGAAAGGCCACATTTCTCCCAAACATATCACATCTTCTCCAAGAAATACCAGGATTCCCCCTTCAAATAGGACCTTTTCAACCACAAATACCTGTTTTATCCCTCAAATTGGACATATTCTTCCAGAAATGCCAGATTTCGCCCAAATATATCACATCTTCTCCAAGAAATACCAGGTTTCCCACTTCAAATAGGACCTTTTCACCCACAAATACCTCTTTTATCCCCAAAAGAGGACAGTTTCTGCCAGAAATGCCACATTTCTCCCAAATAGATCATATCTTCTCCAAGAAATACCAGGTTTCCCCCTTCAAATAGGACATTTTCTCCCACAAATACCTGTTTTATCCCCAAAAGAGGACAGTTTCTTCCAGAAAGGCCACATTTCTCCCAAATATATCACATCTTCTCCAAGAAATACCAGGCTTCCCCCTTCAAATAGGACCATTTCACCAACAAATACCTGTTTTATCCCTCAAATTGGACATATTCTTCCAGAAATGCCACATTTCTCCCAAATATATCACATCTTCTCCAAGAAATACCACGTTTCCCCCTTCAAATAGGACCTTTTCACCCACAAATACCTCTTTTATCCCCAAAAGAGGACAGTTTCTTCCAGAAATGCCACATTTCTCCCAAATATATCATATCTTCTCCAAGAAATACCAGGTTTCCCCCTTCAAATAGGACCTAATCACCCACAAATACCACTTTTATCCCCAAAATACGACAGTTTCTGCCAGAAATGCCACATTTCTCCCAAACATATCACATCTTCTCCAAGAAATACCACGTTTCCCCCTTCAAATAGGACCTTTTCACCCACAAATACGTCTTGTATCCCCAAACTAGGACAGTTTCTACCAGACATGCCACATTTCTCCCAAATAGATCACATCTTCTCCAAGAAATACCAGTTTTCCCCCTTCAAAAGGACCTTTTCACCCACAAATACCTGTTTTGTCCCCAAAATAGGACAGTTTCTGCCAGAAATGCCACATTTCTCCCAAATAGATCACATCTCCTCCAAGAAATACCAGGATTCCTCCTGAAATAGAACCTTTTCTCCCACAAATACCAGCCTTCTCCCCCCAAATAGGACATTTTCTTCCAGAAACGCAACATATCACCCAAATATATCACATCTTCTCCAAGAAATACCAGCTTTCCCCCTTCAAATAGGTCCTTTTCACCCACAAATACCTCTTTTATCCCCAAAATAGAACAGTTACGTCCAGAAATGCCACATTTCACCCAAACATATCACATCTTCTCCAAGAAATACCAGGATACCCCTTTCAAATAGGACCTTATCACCCACAAATACCTGTTTTATCCCCAAAAGAGGACAGTTTCTTCCAGAAATGCCACATTTCTCCCAAATATACCACATCTTCTCCAAGAAATACCAGGGTTCCCCCTTCAAATAGGACCTTTTCACGCACAAATACCTCTTTTATCCCCAAAAGAGGACAGTTTCTTCCAGAAAGGCCACATTTCTCCCAAATATATCACATCTTCTCCAAGAAATGCCACGTTTCCCCCTTCAAATAGGACCTTTTCACCCACAAATACCTCTTGTATCCCCAAAATAGGACAGTTTCTTCCAGACATGCCACATTTCTCCCAAATAGATCACATCTTCTCCAAGAAATACCAGGTTTCCCCCTTCAAATAGGACCTTTTCACCCACAAGTACCTGTTTTATCCCCAAAAGAGGACAGTTTCTTCCAGACATGCCACATTTCTCCCAAATAGATCACATCTCCTCCAAGAAATACCACGGTTCCCCCTTCAAATAGGACATTTTCTCCCACAAATATCTGTTTTTGTCCCCAAAAGAGGACAGTTTCTTCCAGAAAGGCCACATTTCTCCCAAATATATCACATCTTCTCCAAGAAATACCAGGTTTCCCCCTTCAAATAGGACCTTTTCACCCACAAATACCTCTTTTATCCCCAAAATAGGACAGTTTCTTCCAGAAATGCCACATTTCTCCCAAATATATCACATCTTCTCCAAGAAATACCAGGGTTCCCCCTTCAAATAGGACCTTTTCACCCACAAATACCTCTTTTATCCCCAAAAGAGGACAGTTTCTTCCAGAAATGCCACATTTCTCCCAAATAGATCACATCTTCTCCAAGAAATACCAGCTTTCCCCCTTCAAATAGGACCTTTTCACCCACAAATACCTCTCTTATCCCCAAAAGAGGACAATTTCTTCCAGAAATGGCACATTTCTCCCAAATAGATCACATCTTCTCCAAGAAATACCAGCTTTCCCCCTTCAAATAGGACCTTTTCACCCACAAATACCTCTTATATCCCCAAATAGGACATTTTCTTCCAGACATGCCACATTTCTCCCAAATAGATCACATCTTCTCCTAGAAATAGCAGATTTCCCCCTTCAAATAGGACCTTTTCTCCCACAAATACCTGTTTTATCCCCAAAAGAGGACAGTTTCTTCCAGACATGCCACATTTCTCCCAAATATATCACATCTTCTCCAAGAAATACCAGGTTTCCCCCTTCAAATACAACGTTTTCACCCACAAATACCTCTTTTATCCCCCCAAATAGGACAGTTTCTTCCAGAAATGCCACATTTCTCCCAAATATACCACATCTTCTCCAAGAAATACCAGGGTTCCCCCTTCAAAAGGACCTTTTCACCCACAAATACCTGTTTTGTCCCCAAAATAGGACAGTTTCTGCCAGAAATGCCACATTTCTCCCAAATAGATCACATCTCCTCCAAGAAATACCAGGATTCCTCCTGAAATAGAACCTTTTCTCCCACAAATACCAGCCTTCTCCCCCCAAATAGGACATTTTCTTCCAGAAACGCAACATATCACCCAAATATATCACATCTTCTCCAAGAAATACCAGCTTTCCCCCTTCAAATAGGTCCTTTTCACCCACAAATACCTCTTTTATCCCCAAAATAGAACAGTTACGTCCAGAAATGCCACATTTCACCCAAACATATCACATCTTCTCCAAGAAATACCAGGATACCCCTTTCAAATAGGACCTTATCACCCACAAATACCTGTTTTATCCCCAAAAGAGGACAGTTTCTTCCAGAAATGCCACATTTCTCCCAAATATACCACATCTTCTCCAAGAAATACCAGGGTTCCCCCTTCAAATAGGACCTTTTCACGCACAAATACCTCTTTTATCCCCAAAAGAGGACAGTTTCTTCCAGAAAGGCCACATTTCTCCCAAATATATCACATCTTCTCCAAGAAATGCCTGGTTTCCCCCTTCAAATAGGACCTTTTCAACCACAAATACCTGTTTTATCCCTCAAATTGGACATATTCTTCCAGAAATGCCAGATTTCTCCCAAATATATCACATCTTCTCCAAGAAATACCACGTTTCCCCCTTCAAATAGGACCTTTTCACCCACAAATACCTCTTTTATCCCCAAAAGAGGACAGTTTCTTCCAGAAATGCCACATTTCTCCCAAATATATCATATCTTCTCCAAGAAATACCAGGTTTCCCCCTTCAAAAATGAAATTTTCACCCACAAATACCTGTTTTATCCCCAAAATAGGACAGTTTCTTCCAGAAATGCCACATTTCTCCCAAGTATATCACATCTTCTCCAAGAAATAACAGGGTTCCCCCTTCAAATAGGACCTTTTCACCCACAAATACGTCCTTCATCCCCAAAATAGGACACTTTCTGCCAGAAATAACATATTTCTCCCAAATAGATCACATCTCCTCCAAGAAATACCAGGATTCCTCCTGAAATAGGACCTTTTCTCCCACAAATACCAGCCTTCTCCCCCCAAATAGGACATTTTCTTTCAGAAAGGCCACATATCACACAAATGTATCACATCTTCTAAAAGAAATAACAGCTTTCCCCCTTCAAATAGGACCTTTTCTCCCACAAATACCTGTTTTATCCCGAAATGAGGACAGTTTCTTCCAGAAAGGCCACATTTCTCCCAAACATATCACATCTTCTCCAAGAAATACCAGGATTCCCCCTTCAAATAGGACCTTTTCAACCACAAATACCTGTTTTATCCCTCAAATTGGACATATTCTTCCAGAAATGCCAGATTTCTCCCAAATATATCACATCTTCTCCAAGAAATACCAGCTGTCCCCCTTCAAATAGGACCTTTTCACCCACAAATACCTGTTTTATCCCCAAAAGAGGACAGTTTCTTCCAGACATGCCACATTTCTCCCAAATATATCACATCTCCTCCAAGAAATACCAGGTTTCCCCCTTCAAATAGGACCTTATCACCCACAAATACCTGTTTTATCCCCAAAAGAGGACAGTTTCTTCCAGAAATGCCACATTTCTCCCAAATATATCACATCTTCTCCAAGAAATACCAGGTTTCCAACTTCAAATAGGAGCTTTTCACCCACAAATACCTCTTTTATCCCCAAAAGAGGACAGTTTCTTCCAGAAATGCCACATTTCTCCCAAATAGATCACATCTTCTCCAAGAAATACCGGGATTCCTAGTGAAATAGGACCTTCTCACCCACTAATACCAGGCTTCTCCCGCCAGATAGGACAGTTTCTTCCAGAAATGCCTCATTTCTCCCAAATATATCACATCTTCTCCAAGAAATACCAGCTTTCCCCCTTCAAATAGGACATTTTCACCCACAGATACCTGTTTTATCCCCCAAAGAGGACAGTTTCTTCCAGAAATGCCACATTTCTCCCAAATAGATCACATCTTCTCCAAGAAATACCAGGTTTCCCCCTTCAAATAGGACCTTTTCCAACACAAATACCTGTTTTATGCCCAAAATACGACAGTTTCTTCCTGAAATGCCACATTTCTCCCAAATATATCACATCTTCTCCAAGAAATACCAGGTTTCCCCCTTGAATTAGGACCTTTTCTCCATGAAATACCTCTTTTATCCCCAAAAGAGGACATTTTCTTCCAGAAATGCCACATTTCTCCCAAATATATCACATCTTCTCCAAGAAATACCAGGTTTCCCCCTGGGAATAGGACCTTTTCAACCACTAATACCTCTTTTATCCCCAAAAGAGGACAGTTTCTTCCGAAAAGGCCACATTTCGCCCAAACATATCACATCTTCTCCAAGAAATGCCAGGATTCCTCCTGAAATAGGACCTTCTCACCCAAAACTACCAGCCTTCTCCCCGCAAATTGGACATTTTCTTCCAGAAAGGCCACATTTCTCCCAAATATATCACATCTTCTCCAAGAAATACCAGGATTCCTCCTGAAATAGGACCTTCTCACCCACAACTACCAGCCTTCTCCCCCCAAATTGGACATTTTCTTCCAGAAATGCCACATTTCTCCCATATAGATCACATCTTCTCCAAGAAATACCAGCTTTCCCCCTTCAAATAGGACCTTTTCACCCACAAATACCTCTTTTATCCCCAAATAGGACATTTTCTTCCAGACATGCCACATTTCTCCCAAATATATCACATCTTCTCGAAGAAATAACAGGTTTCCCCCTTCAAATCGGACCTTTTCACCCGCAAATACCTCTTTTATCCCCAAAATAGGACAGTTTCTTCCAGAAAGGCCACATTTCTCCCAAATATATCACATCTTCTCCAAGAAATACCACGTTTCCCCCTTCAAATAGGACCTTTTCACCCTCAAATACCTCTTTTATCCCCAAAAGAGGACAGTTTCTTCCAGAAATGCCAGATTTCTCCCAAATATATCACATCTTCTCCAAGAAATAACAGGATTCCCCCTTCAAATACAGTGTTTTCACCCACAAATACCTGTTTTATCCCCAAAAGAGGACAGTTTCTTCCTGAAATGCCACATTTCTCCCAAATAGATCACATCTTCTCCAAGAAATACCAGCTTTCCCCCTTCAAATAGGACATTTTCACCCACTAATACCAGGCTTCTCCCCCCAAATAGGACATTTTCTTCCAGAAATGCCACATTTCTCCCAAATATATCACATCTTCTCCTAGCAATACCAGGGTTCCCCCTTCAAATAGGACCTTTTCACCCACAAATACCTCTTTTATCCCCAAAAGAGGACAGTTTCTTCCAGAAATGCCACATTTCTCCCAAATATATCACATCTCCTCCAAGAAATACCAGGATTCCTCCTTGAAATAGGACCTTTTCTCCCACAAATACCAGCCTTCCCCCCCCAAATAGGACATTTTCTTCCAGACATGCCACATATCACCCAAATATATCACATCTTCTCCAAGAAATACCAGCTTTCCCCCTTCAAATAGGACCTTTTCACCTACAAATACCTCTTTTATCCCCAAAATAGAACAGTTTCTTCCAGAAATGCCACATTTCACCCAAACATATCACATCTTCTCCAAGAAATACCAGGATACCTCCTTCAAATAGGACCTTTTCACCCACAAGTACCTGTTTTATCCCCAAAAGAGGACAGTTTCTTCCAGAAAGGCCACATTTCTCCAAAATAGATCACATCTCCTCCAAGAAATACCCGGATTTCTCCTGTAATAGGACCTTTTCTCCCACAAATACCAGCATTTTCCCCCCAAAAGAGGACAGTTTCTTCCAGAAATGCCATATTTCTCCCAAATATATCACATCTTCTCCAAGAAATACCAGGTTTTCCCCTGGAAATACGACCTTTTCACCCACAAATACCTCTTTTATCCCCAAAAGAGGACAGTTTCTTCCAGAAAGGCCACATAACTCCCAAACATATCACATCTTCTCCAAGAAATACCAGGTTTCCCCCTTCAAATAGGACCTTTTCCCCCCAAAAAACTCTTTTATCCCCAAAAGAGGACAGCTTCTTCCAGAAAGGCCAGATTTCTCCCAAATATATCACATCTTCTCCAAGAAATACCAGGTTTTCCCCCTTCAAATACGACCTTTTCACCCACAAATACTTCCTTTATCCCTCAAAATTGGACAGTTTCTTCCAGAAATGCCACATTTCTCCCAAATATATCACATCTTCTCCAAGAAATACCAGGATTCCTCCTGAAATAGGACCTTTTCTCCCACAAATACCAGCCTTCTCCCCCCAAAATAGGACAGTTTCTTCCAGAAATGCCAGATTTCTCCCAAATAGATCACATCTTCTCCAAGAAATAACAGCTTTCCCCCTTCAAATAGGACCTTATCACCCACAAATACCTCTTTTGTCCCCAAAATAGAACAGTTATGTCCAGAAATGCCACATTTCTCCCAAACATATCACATCTTCTCCAAGAAATTCCAGCTTTCCTTTTTCAAATAGGACCTTTTCACCCACAAATACCTCTTTTATCCCCAAAAGAGGACAGTTTCTTCCAGACATGCCACATTTCTCCCAAATATATCACATCTTCTCCAAGAAATACCACGTTTCCCCCTTCAAATAGGTCCTTTTCACCCACAAATACCTCTTTTATCCCCAAAAGAGGACATTTTCTTCCAGAAAGGCCACATTTCTCCCAAATACATCACATCTTCTCCAAGAAATACCAGGTTTCCCCCTTCAAATAGGACCTTTTCACCCACAAATACCTCTTTTATCCCCAAAAGAGGACAGTTTCTTCCAGAAATGCCAGATTTCTCCCAAATATATCACATCTTCTCCAAGAAATACCACGTTTCCCCCTTCAAATAGGACCTATTCACCCACAAATACCTGTTTTATCCCCAAAATAGGACAGTTTCTTCCAGAAAGGCCACATTTCTCCCAAATAGATCACATCTTCTCCAAGAAATACCAGGTTTCCCCCTTCAAATAGGACCTTTTCACCCAAAAATACCTGTTTTATCCCCACAATAGGACATTTTCTTCCAGAAAGGCCACATTTCTCCCAAATATATCACATCTTCTCCAAGAAATACCAGGTTTCCCCCTTCAAATAGGACCTTTTCACCCACAAATACCTGTTTTATCCCCAAAACAGGACAGTTTCTTCCAGAAATGCCACATTTCTCCCAAATATATCACATCTTCTCCAAGAAATACCAGGTTTCCCCCTTCAAATAGGACCTTTTCACCCACTTATACCAGGCTTTTCCCGCCAAATAGGACATTTTCTTCCAGAAATGCCACATTTCTCCCAAATATATCACATCTTCTCCAAGAAATACCAGGTTTCCCCCTTCATATAGGAAATTTTCACCCACAAGTACCTGTTTTATCCCCATAAGAGGACAGTTTCCTCCAGAAATGCCACATTTCTCCCAAATAGATCACATCTTCTCCAAGAAATACCAGGTTTCCCCCTTCAAATAGGACCTTTTCACCCACAAATACCTCTTTTAACCCCAAAATAGGACAGTATCTGCCAGAAATGCCACATTTCTCCCAAACATATCACATCTCCTCCAAGAAATACCAGGATTCCTCCTGAAATAGGAACTTTTCTCCCACAAATACCAGCCTTCTCCCCCCAAATAGGACATTTTCTTCCAGACATGCCACATATCACCCAAATATATCACATCTTCTCCAAGAAATACCAGGTTTCCCCCTTCAAATAGGACCTTTTCACCCACAAATACCTCTTTTGTCCCCAAAAGAGGACAGTTTCTTCCAGACATGCCACATTTCACCCAAACATATCACATCTTCTTCAAGAAATACCAGGATACCTCCTTCAAATAGGACCTTTTCACCCACAAGTACCTGTTTTATCCCCAAAATAGAACAGTTTCCTCCAGACATGCCACATTTCTCCCAAACATATCACATCTCCTCCAAGAAATACCAGGATTCCTCCTGAAATACGACCTTTTCTTCCACAAATACCAGCCTTTTCCCCCCAAAAGAGGACAGTTTCTACCAGAAATGCCATATTTCTCCCAAATATATCACATCTTCTCCAAGAAATACCAGGTTTTCCCCTGGAAATACGACCTTTTCACCCGCAAATACCTCTTTTATCCCCAAAAGAGGACAGTTTCTTCCAGAAAGGCCACATTACTCCCAAACATATCACATCTTCTCCCAGAAATACCAGGGTTCCCCCTTCAAATTGGACCTTTTCCCCCCAAAAAACTCTTTTATCCCCAAAAGAGGACAGTTTCTTTCAGAAATGCCACATTTCTCCCAAATAGATCATATCTTCTCCAAGAAATACCAGGTTTCCTCCTTCAAATAGGACCTTTTCACCTACAAATACCTCTTTTATCCCCAAAATAGAACAGTTTCTTCCTGACATGCCACATATCACCCAAATATATCACATCTTCTCCAAGAAATACCAGCTTTCCCCCTTCAAATAGGACCTTTTCACCTACAAATACCTCTTTTATCCCCAAAATAGAACAGTTTCTTCCAGAAATGCCACATTTCACCCAAACATATCACATCATCTCCATGAAATACCAGGGTACCTCCTTCAAATAGGACCTTTTCACCCACAAGTACCGGTTTTATCCCCAAAAGAGGACAGTTTCTTCCAGAAAGGCCACATTTCTCCCAAATAGATCACATCTCCTCCAAGAAATACCAGGATTTCTCCTGTAATAGGACCTTTTCTCCCACAAATACCAGCATTTTCCCCCCAAAAGAGGACAGTTTCTGCCAGAAATGCCACATTTCTCCCAAATAGATCACATCTTCTCCAAGAAATAACAGGTTTTCCCCTGGAAATAGGACCTTTTCACCCACAAATACCTCCTTTATCCCCAAAAGAGGACAGTTTCTTCCAGAAATGCCACATTTCTCCCAAACATATCACATCTTCTCCAAGAAATACCAGCTTTCCCCCTTCAAATAGGACCTTTTCCCCCAAAAAAACTCTTTTATCCCCATAAGACGTCAGTTTCTTCCAAAAATGCCACATTTCTCCCAAATAGATCACATCTTCTCCAAGAAATACCAGGTTTCCCCCTTCAAATAGGACCTTTTCACCCACTTATACCAGGCTTTTCCCGCCAAATAGGACATTTTCTTCCAGAAATGCCACATTTCTCCCAAATATATCACATCTTCTCCAAGAAATACCAGGTTTCCCCCTTCATATAGGAAATTTTCACCCACAAGTACCTGTTTTATCCCCATAAGAGGACAGTTTCCTCCAGAAATGCCACATTTCTCCCAAATAGATCACATCTTCTCCAAGAAATACCAGGTTTCCCCCTTCAAATAGGACCTTTTCACCCACAAATACCTCTTTTAACCCCAAAATAGGACAGTATCTGCCAGAAATGCCACATTTCTCCCAAACATATCACATCTCCTCCAAGAAATACCAGGATTCCTCCTGAAATAGGAACTTTTCTCCCACAAATACCAGCCTTCTCCCCCCAAATAGGACATTTTCTTCCAGACATGCCACATATCACCCAAATATATCACATCTTCTCCAAGAAATACCAGGTTTCCCCCTTCAAATAGGACCTTTTCACCCACAAATACCTCTTTTGTCCCCAAAAGAGGACAGTTTCTTCCAGACATGCCACATTTCACCCAAACATATCACATCTTCTTCAAGAAATACCAGGATACCTCCTTCAAATAGGACCTTTTCACCCACAAGTACCTGTTTTATCCCCAAAATAGAACAGTTTCCTCCAGACATGCCACATTTCTCCCAAACATATCACATCTCCTCCAAGAAATACCAGGATTCCTCCTGAAATACGACCTTTTCTTCCACAAATACCAGCCTTTTCCCCCCAAAAGAGGACAGTTTCTACCAGAAATGCCATATTTCTCCCAAATATATCACATCTTCTCCAAGAAATACCAGGTTTTCCCCTGGAAATACGACCTTTTCACCCGCAAATACCTCTTTTATCCCCAAAAGAGGACAGTTTCTTCCAGAAAGGCCACATTACTCCCAAACATATCACATCTTCTCCCAGAAATACCAGGGTTCCCCCTTCAAATTGGACCTTTTCCCCCCAAAAAACTCTTTTATCCCCAAAAGAGGACAGTTTCTTTCAGAAATGCCACATTTCTCCCAAATAGATCATATCTTCTCCAAGAAATACCAGGTTTCCTCCTTCAAATAGGACCTTTTCACCTACAAATACCTCTTTTATCCCCAAAATAGAACAGTTTCTTCCTGACATGCCACATATCACCCAAATATATCACATCTTCTCCAAGAAATACCAGCTTTCCCCCTTCAAATAGGACCTTTTCACCTACAAATACCTCTTTTATCCCCAAAATAGAACAGTTTCTTCCAGAAATGCCACATTTCACCCAAACATATCACATCATCTCCATGAAATACCAGGGTACCTCCTTCAAATAGGACCTTTTCACCCACAAGTACCGGTTTTATCCCCAAAAGAGGACAGTTTCTTCCAGAAAGGCCACATTTCTCCCAAATAGATCACATCTCCTCCAAGAAATACCAGGATTTCTCCTGTAATAGGACCTTTTCTCCCACAAATACCAGCATTTTCCCCCCAAAAGAGGACAGTTTCTGCCAGAAATGCCACATTTCTCCCAAATAGATCACATCTTCTCCAAGAAATACCAGGTTTTCCCCTGGAAATAGGACCTTTTCACCCACAAATACCTCCTTTATCCCCAAAAGAGGACAGTTTCTTCCAGAAATGCCACATTTCTCCCAAACATATCACATCTTCTCCAAGAAATACCAGCTTTCCCCCTTCAAATAGGACCTTTTCCCCCAAAAAAACTCTTTTATCCCCATAAGACGTCAGTTTCTTCCAAAAATGCCACATTTCTCCCAAATAGATCACATCTTCTCCAAGAAATACCAGGTTTCCCCCTTCAAATAGGACCTTTTCACCCACAAATACCTCTTTTATCCCCAAAATAGGACAGCTTCTTCCAGAAAGGCCAGATTTCTCCCAAATATATCACATCTTCTCCAAGAAATACCAGGATTCCTCCTGAAATACGACCTTTTCACCCACAAATACCTCTTTTATCCCTCAAATAGGACAGTTTCTTCCAGAAATGCCACATTTCTCCCAAATATATCACATCTTCTCCAAGAAATACCAGCTTTCCCCCTTCAAATAGGTCCTTATCACCCACAAATACCTCTTTTCTCCCCAAAATAGAACAGTTACGTCCAGAAATGCCACATTTCTCCCAAACATATCACATCTTCTCCAAGAAATACCAGCTTTCCTTTTTCAAATAGGACCTTTTCACCCACAAATACCTCTTGTATCCCCAAAAGAGGACAGTTTCTTCCAGACATGCCACATTTCTCCCAAATATATCACATCTTCTCCAAGAAATACCAGGTTTCCCCCTTCAAATAGGACCTTTTCACCCACAAATACCTCTTTTATCCCCACAATAGGACATTTTCTTCCAGAAAGGCCACATTTCTCCCAAATATATCACATCTTCTCCAAGAAATACCAGCTTTCCCCCTTCAAATAGGACCTTTTCACCCACAAATACCTCTTTTATACCCAAAATAGGACAGTTTCTTCAAGAAATGCCACATTTCTCCCAAATATATCACATCTTCTCCAAGAAATAACAGGTTTCCCCCTTCAAATAGGACCTTTTCGCCCACAAATACCTCTTGTATCCCCAAAAGAGGACAGTTTCTTCCAGAAATGCCACATTTCTCCCAAATATACCTCATCTTCTCCAAGAAATACCAGCTTTCCCCCTTCAAATAGGATCTTTTCACCCACAAATACCTGTTTCAACCCCAAAAGAGGACAGTTTCTTCCAGACATGCCACATTTCTCCCAAATATATCACATCTTCTCCAAGAAATTCCAGGTTTCCCCCTTCAAATAGGACCTTTTCAACCACAAATACCGGTATTATCCCTCAAACTGGACATATTCTTCCAGAAATGCCAGATTTCTCCCAAATATATCACATCTTCTCCAAGAAATACCAGGTTTCCCCCTTCAAATAGGAACTTTTCACCCACAAATACCTCTTTTATCCCCAAAACAGGACAGTTTCTTCCAGAAATGCCACATTTCTCCCAAATAGATCACATCTTCTCCAAGAAATACCACGTTTCCCCCTTCAAATAGGAAATTTTCACCCACAAATACCTCTTTTATCCCCAAAAGAGGACAGTTTCTTCCAGAAATGCCTGATTTCTCCCAAATAGATCACATCTTCTCCAAGAAATACCACGTTTCCCCCTTCAAATAGGACCTTTTCAACCACAAATACCTGTTTTATCCCTCAAATTGGACATATTCTTCCAGAAAGGCCACATTTCTCCCAAATATATCACATCTTCTCCAAGAAATACCAGCTTTCCCCCTTCAAATTGGACTTCTTCACCCACAAATACCTCTTTTATCCCCAAAATAGAACAGTTTCTTCCAGAAATGCCACATTTCTCCCAAATAGATCACATCTTCTCCAAGAAATACCAGGTTTCCCCCTTCAAATAGGACCTTTTCACCCACTAATACCAGGCTTCTCCCCACAAATAGGACATTTTCTTCCAGAAATGCCACATTTCTCCCAAATATATCACATCTTCTCCAAGAAATGCCAGGTTTCCCCCTTCAAATACGAACTTTTCACCCACAAATACCTCTTTTATCCCCAAAATAGGACAGTTTCTGCCAGAAATGCCACATTTCTCCCAAATAGATCACATCTCCTCCAAGAAATACCAGGATTCCTCCTGAAATAGGACCTTTTATCCCACAAATACCAGCCTTCTCCCCCCAAATAGGACATATTCTTCCAGACATGCCACATATCACCCAAATATATCACATCTTCTCCAAGAAATACCAGGTTTCCCCCTTCAAATAGGACCTTTTCACCTGCAAATTCCTCTTTTATCCCCAAAATAGAACAGTTTCTTCCAGAAATGCCACATTTCACCCAAACATATCACATCTTCTTCAAGAAATACCATGTTTCCCCCTTCAAATAGGACCTTTTCACCCACAAGTACCTGTTTTATCCCCAAAAGAGGACAGTTTCTTCCAGAAAGGCCACATTTCTCCCAAACATATCACATCTCCTCCAAGTAATACCAGGATTTCTCCTGTAATAGGACCTTTTCTCCCACAACTACCAGCCTTTTCCCCCCAAAAGAGGACAGTTTCTTCCAGAAATGCCAGATTTCTCCCAAATAGATCACATCTCCTCCAAGAAATACCAGGTTTTACCCTTCAAATAGGACCTTTTCACCCACAAATACCTCTTTTATCCCCAAAAGAGGACAGTTTCTTCCAGAAAGGCCACATTACTCCCAAACATATCACATCTTCTCCAAGAAATACCAGGTTTTCCCCTTCAAATAGGACCTTTTCACCCACAAATACCTCTTTTATCCCCAAAAGAGGACAGTTTCTTCCAGAAAGGCCACATTACTCCCAAACATATCACATCTTCTCCAAGAAATACCAGGTTTCCCCCTTCAAATAGGACCTTTTCCCCCCAAAAAACTCTTTTATCCCCAAAAGACGACAGTTTCTTCCAGAAATGCCACATTTCTCCCAAATATATCATATCTTCTCCAAGAAATACCAGCTTTCCTCCTTGAAATAGGAACTTTTCACCCACAAATACCTGTTTTATCCCCAAAATAGGACAGCTTCTTCAAGAAATGCCACATTTCTCCCAAATATATCACATCTTCTCCAAGAAATACCAGGATTACTCCTGAAATACGACCTTTTCACCCACAAATACCTCTTTTATCCCTCAAATAGGACAGTTTCTTCCAGACATGCCACATTTCTCCCAAATATATCACATCTTCTCCAAGAAATACCAGGATTCCTCCTGAAATACGACCTTTTCTCCCACAGATACCAGCCTTCTCCCCCCAAATAGGACAGTTTCTTCCAGAAATGCCACATTTCTCCCAAATATATCACATCTTCTCCAAGAAATACCAGCTTTCCCCCTTCAAATAGGACCTTATCACCCACAAATACCTCTTTTGTCCCCAAAATAGAACAGTTTCTTCCAGACATGCCACATTTCTCCCAAACATATCACATCTTCTCCAAGAAATAACAGGTTTCCCCCTTGAAATAGGACCGTTTCACCCACAAATACCTCTTGTATCCCCGAAAGAGGTCAGTTTCTTCCTGACATGCTACATTTCTCCCAAATATATCACATCTTCTCCAAGAAATACCAGGTTTCCCCCTTCAAATAGGACCTTTTCAACCACAAATACTGGTATTATCCCTCAAATTGGACATATTCTTCCAGAAATGCCAGATTTCTCCCAAATATATCACATCTTCTCCAAGAAATACCACGTTTCCCCCTTCCAATAGGACCTTTTCACCCACAAATACCTCTTTTATCCCCAAAACAGGACAGTTTCTTCCAGAAATGCCACATTTCGCCCAAATAGATCACATCTTCTCCAAGAAATACCTGGGTTCCCCCTACAAATAGGAAATTTTCACCCACAAATACCTCTTTTATCCCTCAAATAGGACATTTTCCTCCAGAAATGCCAGATTTCTCCCAAATAGATCACATCTTCTCCAAGAAATACCACGTTTCCCCCTTCAAATAGGACCTTTTCAACCACAAATACCTGTTTTATCCCCAAAATAGGACAGTTTCTGCCAGAAATGCCACATTTCTCCCAAATAGATCACATCTCCTCCAAGAAATACCAGGATTCCTCCTGAAATAGGACCTTTTCTCCCACAAATACCTCTTTTATCCCCAAAATATAACAGTTTCTTCCAGACATGCCACATTTCTCCCAAATAGATCACATCTTCTCCAAGAAATACCAGGTTTCCCCCTTCAAATAGGACCTTTTCACCCACTAATACCAGGCTTCTCCCCACAAATAGGACATTTTCTTCCAGAAATGCCACATTTCTCCCAAATATATCACATCTTCTCCAAGAAATGCCAGGTTTCCCCCTTCAAATAGGAACTTTTCACCCACAAATACCTCTTTTATCCCCAAAAGAGGACAGTTTCTTCCAGACATGCCACATTACTCCCAAACATATCACATCATCTCCAAGAAATACCAGGTTTCCCCCTTCAAATAGGACCTTTTCCCCCAAAAAAACTCTTTTATCCCCAAAAGAGGACAGTTTCTTCCAGAAATGCCACATTTCTCCCAAATATATCATATCTTCTCCAAGAAATACCAGCTTTCCTCCTTGAAATAGGAACTTTTCACCCACAAATACCTGTTTTATCCCCAAAAGAGGACAGCTTCTTCCAGAAATGCCACATTTCTCCCAAATATATCACATCTTCTCCAAGAAATACCAGCTTTCCCCCTTCAAATAGGACCTTTTCACCTACAAATACCTCTTTTATCCCCAAAATAGAACAGTTTCTTCCAGAAATGCCACATTTCACCCAAACATATCACATCTTCTCCAAGAAAAACCAGGGTTCCCCCTTCAAATAGGACCTTTTCACCCACAAGTACCTGTTTTATCCCCAAAAGAGGACAGTTTCTTCCAGAAAGGCCACATTTCTCCCAAATATATCACATCTTCTCCAAGAAATACCAGGATTCCTCCTGAAATACGACCTTTTCACCCACAAATACCTCTTTTATCCCTCAAATAGGACAGTTTCTTCCAGACATGCCACATTTCTCCCAAATATATCACATCTTCTCCAAGAAATACCAGCTTTCCTCCTGAAATACGACCTTTTCTCCCACAAATACCAGCCTTCTCCCCCCAAATAGGACAGTTTCTTCCAGAAATGCCACATTTCTCCCAAATATATCACATCTTCTCCAAGAAATACCAGCTTTCCCCCTTCAAATAGGACCTTATCACCCACAAATACCTCTTTTGTCCCCAAAATAGAACAGTTACGTCCAGAAATGCCACATTTCTCCCAAACATATCACATCTTCTCCAAGAAATACCAGCTTTCCTCCTTGAAATAGGACCTTTTCACCCACAAATACCTCTTGTATCCCCAAAAGAGGTCAGTTTCTTCCTGACATGCTACATTTCTCCCAAATATATCACATCTTCTCCAAGAAATACCAGGTTTCCCCCTTGTAATAAGACCTTTTCACCCACAAATACCTCTTTTATCCCCAAAAGAGGACAGTTTCTTCCAGAAATGCCACATTTCTCCCAAATATATCACATCTTCTCCAAGAAATACCAGGTTTCCCCCTTCAAATAGGACCTTTTCAACCACAAATACCTCTCTTATCCCCAAAATAGGACAGTTTCTTCCAGAAAGGCCACATTTCTCCCAAATATATCACATCTTCTCCAAGAAATACCAGCTTTCCCCCTTCAAATAGGACCTTTTCACCCACAAATACCTCTTTTATCCCCAAAAGAGGACAGTTTCTTCCAGAAAGGCCACATTACTCCGAAACATATCACATCTTCTCCAAGAAATACCAGCTTTCCCCCTTCAAATAGGACCTTTTCACCCACTTATACCAGGCTTCTCCCCCCAAATAGGACATTTTCTTCCAGAAATGCCACATTTCTCCCAAATATATCACATCTTCTCCAAGAAATGCCAGGTTTCCCCCTTCAAATAGGAAATTTTCACCAAAAAGTACCTGTTTTATCCCCAAAAGAGGACAGTTTCTTCCAGAAATGCCACATTTCTCCCAAATATATCACATCTCCTCCTAGAAATACCAGGTTTTTCCCTGGAAATTGGACCTTTTCACCCACAAATACCTCTTTTATCCCCAAAATAGGTCAGTATCTGCCAGAAATGCCACATTTCTCCCAAACATATCACATCTCCTCCAAGAAATACCAGGATTCCTCCTGAAATAGGAACTTTTCTCCCACAAATACCAGCCTTCTCCCCCCAAATAGGATATTTTCTTCCAGACATACCACATATCACCCAAATATATCACATCTTCTCCAAGAAATACCACTTTACCCCCCTTCAAATAGGACCTTTTCACCTACAAATACCTCTTTTATCCCCAAAATAGAACAGTTTCTTCCAGAAATGCCACATTTCACCCAAACATATCACATCTTCTTCAAGAAATACCAGGATACCTCCTTCAAATAGGACCTTTTCACCCACAAGTACCTGTTTTATCCCCAAAATAGAACAGTTTCTTCCAGACATGCCACATTTCTCCCAAACATATCACATCTCCTCCAAGAAATACCAGGATTTCTCCTGTAATAGGACCTTTTCTCCCACAAATACCAGCCTTTTCCCCCCAAAAGAGGACAGTTTCTTCCAGAAATGCCATATTTCTCCCAAATATATCACATCTCCTCCAAGAAATACCAGGTTTTCCCCTGGAAATACGACCTTTTCACCCACAAATACCTCTTTTATCCCCAAAAGAGGACAGTTTCTTCCAGAAAGGCCACATTACTCCCAAACATATCACATCTTCTCCAAGAAATACCAGGGTTCCCCCTTCAAATTGGACCTTTTCCCCCCAAAAAACTCTTTTATCCCCAAAAGAGGACAGTTTCTTTCAGAAATGCCAATTTTCTCCCAAATAGATCACATCTTCTCCAAGAAATACCAGGTTTCCTCCTTCAAATAGGACCTTTTCACCCACAAATACCTGTTTTATCCCCAAAAGAGGACAGTTTCTTCCAGAAAGGCCACATTTCTCCCAAATATATCACATCTTCTCCAAGAAATACCAGGATTCCTCCTGAAATACGAACTTTTCACCCACTAATACCTCTTTTATCCCTCAAATAGGACAGTTTCTTCCAGAAATGAAAGATTTCCCCCAAATATATCACATCTTCTCCAAGAAATACCAGCTTTCCCCCTTCAAATAGGACCTTTTCACCTACAAATACCTCTTTTGTCCCCAAAATAGAACAGTTACGTCCAGAAATGCCACATTTCTCCCAAACATATCACATCTTCTCCAAGAATTACCAGGTTTCCTCCTTGAAATAGGAACTTTTCACCCACAAATACCTCTTGAATCCCCAAAAGAGGACAGTTTCTTCCTGACATGCCACATTTCTCCCAAACATATCACATCTTCTCCAAGAAATACCACGTTTCCCCCTTCAAATAGGACCTTCTCACCCACAAATACCTCTTTTATGCCCAAAATACGACAGTTTCTTCCAGAAATGCCACATTTCTCCCAAATATATCACATCTTCTCCAAGAAATACCAGGGTTTCCCCTTCAAATAGGACCTTTTCACCCACAAATACTTCTTTTATCCCCAAAAGAGGACAGTTTCTTCCAGACATGCCACATTTCTCCCAAACATATCACATCTTCTCCATGAAATACCAGGTTTCCCCCTTCAAATAGGACCTTTTCACCCACAAATACCTGTTTTATCCCCAAAATAGAACAGTTTCTTCCAGAAATGCCACATTTCTCCCAAATATATCACATCTTCTCCAAGAAATAACAGGTTTCCCCCTTCAAATACAACGTTTTCACCCACACATACCTCTTTTATCCCCAAAATAGGACATTTTCTTCCAGAAATGCCACATTTCTCCCAAATAGATCACATCTTCTCCAAGAAATACCAGGTTTCCCCCTTCAAATAGGACCTTTTCACCCACAAATACCTCTTTTATCCCCAAAAGAGGACATTTTCTTCCAGACATGCCAGATTTCTCCCAAATATATCACATCTTCTCCAAGAAATACCATGTTTCCCCCTTCAAATAAGACCTTTTCACCCACAAATACCTGTTCTATCACCATAAGAGGACAGTTTCTTCCAGAAATGCCACATTTCTCCCAAATACATCACATCTTCTCCAAGAAATACCACGCTTCCCCCTTCAAATAGGACCTTTTCCCCAAAAAAACCTCTTTTCTCCCCAAAAGAGGACAGTTTCTTCCAGGAATGCCAGATTTCTCCCAAATAGATCACATCTTCTCCAAGAATTACCAGGATTCCTCCTGAAAGAGGACCTTCTCACCCAAAACTACCAGCCTTCTCCCCCCAAATTGGACATTTTCTTCCAGAAAGGCCACATTTCTCCCGAATATATCACATCTTCTCCAAGAAATACCAGGATTCCTCCTGAAATAGGACCTTTTCTCCCACAAATACCAGCCTTCTCCCCCCAAATACGACAGTTTCGTCCAGAAATGCCAGATTTCCCCCAAACATATCACATCTTCTCCAAGAAATACCCGGTTTCCCCCTTCAAATAGGACCTTTTCACCCACAAATACCTGTTTTATCCCTCAAACTGGACATATTCTTCCAGAAATGCCACATTTCTCCCAAATATATCACATCTTCTCCAAGAAATACCAGGTTTCCCCCTTCAAATAGGACCTTTTCACCCACAAATATCTGTTTTATCCCCAAAAGAGGACAGTTTCTTCCAGGAAGTCCACATTTCTCACAAATATATCACATCTTCTCCAAGAAATACCAGCTTTCCCCCTTCAAATAGGACCTTTTCTCCATGAAATACCTCTTATATCCCCAAAAGAGGACAGTTTCTTCCAGAAATGGCACATTTCTCCCAAATAGATCACATCTTCTCCAAGAAATACCAGGTTTCCCCCTTCAAATAGGACCTTTTCACCCACAAATACTTCTTTTATCCCCAAAAGAGGACAGTTTCTTCCAGACATGCCACATTTCTCCCAAATATATCACATCTTCTCAAAGAAATACCAGGTTTCCCCCTTCAAATAGGACCTTTTCACCCACAAATACCTCTTTTATCCCCAAAATACGACAGTTTCTTCCAGAAATGCCACATTTCTCCCAAATAGATCACATCTTCTCCAAGAAATACCAGGTATCCCCCTTCAAATAGGACCTTTTCACCCACAAATACCTCTTTTATCCCCAAAAGAGGACAGTTTCTTCCAGACATGCCACATTTCTCCCAAATAGATCACATCTTCTCCAAGAAATACCACGTTTCCCCCTTCAAATAGGACCTTTTCAACCACACATACCTGTTCTATCCCTCAAATTGGACATATTCTTCCAGAAATGCCTCATTTCTCTCAAATATATCACATCTTCTCCAAGAAATTTCAGGTTTTCCCCTGGAAATAGGACCTTTTCACCCACAAATATCTCTTTTATCCCCAAAATAGGACAGTTTCTTCCAGAAAGGCCACATTTCTCCCAAATATATCACATCTTCTCCAAGAAATACCAGCTTTCCCCCTTCAAATAGGACCTTTTCACCCACAAATACCTCTTTTATCCCCAAAATAGGTCAGTTTCTTCCAGAAATGCCACATTTCTCCCAAATATATCACATCTTCTCCAAGAAATACCACGCTTCCTTCTTCAAATAGGACCTTTTCTCCCACAAATACCTCTTTTATCCCCAAAAGAGGACAGTTTCTTCCAGACATGCCACATTTCTCCCAAATATATCACATGTTCTCCAAGAAATACCAGGGTTCCCCCTTCAAATAGGACCTTTTCACCCACAAATACCTCTTTTATCCCCAAAATAGGACAGTTTCTTCCAGGAATGCCAAATTTCTCCCAAATATATCACATCTTCTCCAAGAAATACCACGTTTCCCCCTTCAAATAGGACCTTTTCACCCACAAATACCTCTTTTATCCCCAAAAGAGGACAGCTTCTTCAAGACATGCCACATTTCTCCCAAATATATCACATCTTCTCCAAGATATAACACGTTTCCCCCTTCAAATAGGACCTTTTCACCCACAAATACCTCTTGTATCCCAAAAAGAGGACAGTTTCTTCCAGAAATGCCACATTTCTCCCAAATATATCACATCTTCTCCAAGAAATAACAGGTTTCCCCCTTCAAATAGGACCTTTGCACCCACAAATACCTCTTTTATCCCCAAAAGAGGACAGTTTCTTCCAGACATGCCACATTTCTCCCAAATATATCACATCTTCTCCAAGAAATACCAGGTTTCCCCCTTCAAAAGGACCTTTTCACCCACAAATACTTGTTTTATCCCCAAAAGAGGACAGTTTCTTCCAGAAATGCCACATTTCTCCCAAATATATCACATCTTTTCAAGGAAATACCAGGTTTCCCTCTTCAAATAGGACCTTTTCACCCACAAATACCTGTTTTATCCCCAAAAGAGGACAGTTTCTTCCAGAAATGCCACATTTCTCCCAAATATATCACATCTCCAAGAAATACCAGGTTTCCTCCTGAAATAGGTCCTTGTCACCCACAGATTCCTGTTTTATCCCTTTGTTCCGAGCGACTTTTCGTTTTGGTGTGTTTATCCGCTGCTACACTTCAGCATTCTGTGACGAATAAAATAGAAGAGGAAAGCCCCACTAATAAGGCAGCTAAAAGGTCCAGTAGCCACACACGTTGTGCTTTCAGGGAGGACGTTCCAGAAAGTCGAGAGTTGTGGCTTCTTTCCTGCGGAGAAAAATCCCCCTGTTTTCAGGCATTGCAGGACGCTGAATTCGCACCTTCTCGGCATTTCAATACCGCTCCTTCGCTCTCGTGGCTCGAAAGCGGCACTCGCTCTGAACCGCTCCGGAGAGTCTGCAGTTGCTGTCCGGTCCATCGCGGTTCTGCCCGAGTGCCGCTTGCAGCCTTCAGCAGCGCTCTCGTTTCTCTCGGATGCCGGGAAAGAGCGACTTCAGCCGGATGCTTTGCTCCGACGAGTGAGCGGCTTCTTCTGCGCACATCGCAATGGAGCGCTTCTGACTTCTCCATGTGTCCATGCAGAATGCACTACGCTTCTCTCTCATTCTTATCCCTTTCTTCCGAGCGACATTTCGTTTTGGAGTGTTTATCCGATGCTACACTTCAGCATTCTATGACGAATAGAGTAGAAGTGGAAACCACACTAATAAGTAAGCTAGAAGTTCGAGGAGCGACACACGTTGTGCTTTAAGGGAGGACGTTCCAGAAAGTCGAGAGTTGTGGCTTGTTTCCTTCGGAGAATAAACCCCCTGTTTTCAGGCAATGCAGTAGGCTGAATTCGCTCGTTCTCGGCATAGGAATGCCGCTCCTCCTCTCTCGTGGCTCGAAAGCGGCATTTGCGCTGAACCACACCGGACAGTCTGCAGTTGCAGACTACTGAATAGCCTGAAAACAGGGGGTTTTTTCTCCGCAGGAAACAAGCCACAACTCTCGACTTTCTGGAACGTCCTCCCTGAAAGCACTATGTGTGTCGCTCTTCGAACTTCTAGCTGCCTTATTAGTGGGGCTTTTCCCTTCTACTCTATTCGTCACAGAATGCTAAAGTGTAGCATCGGATAAACACTCCAAAACGAAATGTCGCTCGGAAAAAGTGATAAGAATGAGAGAGAAGCGTAGTGCATTCTGCATGGACACATGGAGAAGTCAGAAGCTCTCCATTGCGATGTGCGCAGAAGAAGCCGCTCACTCGTCGGAGCAAAGCATCCGGCTGAAGTCGCTCTTTCCCGGCATCCGAGAGAAACGAGAGCGCTGCTGAAGGCTGCAAGCGGCACTCGGGCAGAACAGCGATGGACCGGCCAGCAACTGCAGACTCTCCGGAGCGGTTCAGCGCGAGTGCCGCTTTCGAGCCACGAGAGCGAAGGAGCGGTATTGAAATGCCGAGAAGGTGCGAATTCAGCGTCCAGCATTGCCTGAAAACAGGGGTTTTTTTCTCCGCAGGAAAGAAGCCACAACTCTCGACTTTCTGGAACGTCCTCCCTGAAAGCACAACGTGTGTGGCTACTGGACCTTCTAGCTGCCTTATTAGTGGGGCTTTTCTCTTCTATTTTATTCGTCACAGAATGCTGAAGTGTAGCACAGGATAAACACTCCAAAACGAAAAGTCGCTCGGAACAAAGGGATAAAACAGGAATCTGTGGGTGACAAGATCCTATTTCAGGAGGAAACCTGGTATTTCTTGGAGATGTGATATATTTGGGAGAAATGTGGCCTTTCTGGAAGAAACTGTCCTCTTTTAGGGATAAAAGAGGTATTTGTGGGTGAAAAGGTCCTATTTGAAGAGGGAAACCTGGTATTTCTTGGAGAAGATGTGATATATTTGGGAGAAATCTGGCCTTTCTGGAAGAAACTGTCCTCTTTTGGGGACAAAACATGTATTTGTGGGCGAAAAGGTCCTTTTGAAGGGGGAAAACTGGTATTTCTTGGAGAAGATGTGATATATTTGGGAGAAATGTGGCATGTCTGGAAGAAACTGTCCTCTTTTGGTGATAAAAGAGGCATTTGTGGGTGATAAGGTCCTATTACAAGGAGGAAACCTGGTATTTCTTGGAGAAGATGTGATATATTTGGGAGAAATGTGGCATTTCTGGACGTAACTGTCCTCTTTTGGGGATAAAAGAGGTATTTGTGGGTGATAAGGTCCTATTTGAAGGGGGAAACGTGGTATTTCTTGGAGAAGATGTGATCTATTTGGGAGAAATCTGGCATTTCCGGAAGAAACTGTCCTATTTGGGGGGGGAAAGGCTGGTATTTGTGTGAGAAAAGGTCCTATTTGAAGGAGGAATCCTGGTATTTCTTGGAGAAGATGTGATCTATTTGGGAAAAATGTGGCATTTCTGGAAGAAACTGTCCTATTTGAGGGATAAAAGAGGTATTTGTGGGTGAAAAGGTCCTATTTCAGGAGGAATCCTGGTATTTCTTGGAGAAGATGTGATCTATTTGGGAGAAATGTAGCCTTTCTATAAAAAAATGTCCTCTTTTGGGGATAAAAGAGGTATTTGTGTGTGAAAAGGTCCTATTTGAAGAGGGAAACCAGGTATTTCTTGGAGGAGATGTGATCTATTTGGGAGAAATGTGGCATGTCTGGAAGAAACTGTCCTATTTGGGGGGATTAAACAGGTACTTGTGGGTGAAAAGGTCCTATTTGAAGGGGGAAACCTGGTATTTCTTGGAGAAGATGTGATATGTTTGGGTGAAATGTGGCATTTCTGGAAGAAACTGTTCTATTTTGGGGATGAAAGAGGTACTTGTGTGTGAAAAGGTCCTATTTGAAGGGGGAAAGCTGGTATTTCTTGGAGAAGATGTGATATATTTGGGTGATATGTGGCATGTCTGGAAGAAAATGTCCTATTTGGGGGGAGAAGGGTGGTACTTGTGGGAGAAAAGTTCCTATATCAGGAGGAATTCTGGTATTTCTTGGAGGAGATGTGATCTATTTGGGAGAAATGTGGCCTTTCTGGAAGAAACTGTCCTCTTTTGGGGATAAAACAGGTATTTGTGGGTGAAAAGGTCTTATTTGAAGGGGGAAAGCTGGTATTTCTTGGAGAAGAGGTGATCAATTTGGGAGAAATGTGGCATTTCTGGAAGAAACTGTCCTCTTTTGGGGATAAAACAGGTATCTGAGGGTGAAAATTTCCTATTTGAAGGGGGAAACCTGGTATTTCTTGGAGAAGATATGATACATTTGGGAGAAATGTGGCATTTCTGGAAGAAACTGTCCTATTTTGGGCATAAAACAGGTATTTGTGGGTGAAAAGGTCCTATTTGAAGGGGGAAACCTGGTATTTCTTGGAGAAGATGTGATATATTTGGGAGAAATCTGGCATTTCTGGAAGAATATGTTCAATTTGAGGGATAAAAGAGGTATTTGTGGGTGAAAAGGTCCTATTTCAGGAGGAATCCTGGTATTTCTTGGAGAAGGTGTGATATATTTGGGAGAAATGTGGCCTTTCCATAAGAAACTGTCCTCTTTTGGGGATAAAAGAGGTATTTGTGGGTGAAAAGGTCCTATTTGAAGGGGAAAACCTGGTATTTCTTGGAGAAGATGTGATATATTTGGGAGAAATGTGGCATGTCTGGAAGAAACTGCCCTATTTTGGGGATAAAACAGGTATTTGTGGGTGAAAATGTCCTATTTGAAGGGGGAAACGTGGTATTTCTTGGAGAAGATGTGATATATTTGGGAGAAATCAGGCATTTCTGGAATAAACTGTCCTCTTTTGGGGATAAAACAGGTATTTGTGGGTGAAAAGGTCCTATTTGAAGGGGGAAACCTGTTATTTCTTGGAGAAGATGTGATATATTTGGGAGAAATCTGGCATGTCTGGAAGAAACTGTCCTCTTTTGGGGATAAAACAGGTATTTGTGGGTGAAAAGGTCCTATTTGAAGGGGGAAAGCTGGTATTTCTTGGAGAAGATGTGATATATTTGGGAGAAATGTGGCATGTCTGGAAGAAACTGTCCTCTTTTGGGGATAAAAGAGGTATTTGTGGGTGAAAAGGTCCTATTTGAAGGGGGAACCCTGTTATTTCTTGGAGAAGATGTGATATATTTGGGAGAAATGTGGCATTTCTGGAAGAAAATGTCCAATTTGGGGGGAGAAGGCTGGTAGTTTTGGGTGAGAAGGTCCTATTTCAGGAGGAATCCTGGTATTTCTTGTAGAAGATATGATATATTTGGGAGAAATGTGGCATTTCTGGAAGAAAATGTCCAATTTGGGGGGAGAAGGCTGGTAGTTTTGGGTGAGAAGGTCCTATTTCAGGAGGAATCCTGGTATTTCTTGGAGAAGATGTGATATATCTGGGAGAAATGTGGCCTTTCCGGAAGAAACTGTCCTCTTTTGGGGATAAAAGAGGTATTAGTGGTTGAAAAGATCCTATTTCCAGGGGGAAACCTGGTATTTCTTGGAGAAGATGTGATCTATTTGGGAGAAATGTGGCATTTCTGGAAGAAAATGTCCTCTTTTGGGGATAAAAGAGGTATTTCATGGAGAAAAGGTCCTATTTCAAGGGGGAAACGTGGTATTTCTTGGAGAAGATGTGATATATTTGGGAGAAACGTGGCCTTTCTGGAAGAAACTGTCGTATTTTGGGCATAAAACAGGTATTTGTGGTTGAAAAGGTCCTATTTGAAGGGGGAAAGCTGGTATTTCTTGGAGAAGATGTGATATGTTTGGGAGAAATGTGGCATTTCTGGAAGAAACTGTCCTCTTTTGGGGATAAAAGAGGTATTAGTGGTTGAAAAGATCCTATTTCGAGGGGGAAACCTGGTATTTCTTGGAGAAGATGTGATATATTTGGGAGAAATTAGGCATTTCTGGAAGAAACTGTTCAATTTGTGGGAGAAGCGTGGTATTAGTGGGTGAGAAGGTCCTATTTCAGGAGGAATCCTGGTATTTCTTGGAGAAGATGTGATATATTTGGGAGAAATGTGGCATTTCTGGAAGAAACTGTCCTCTTTTGGGGATAAAAGAGGTATTTGTGGGTGAAAAGGTCCTATTTGAAGGGGGTACCCCGGTATTTCCTGGAGAAGATGTGATATATTTGGGAGAAATGTGGCATTTCTGGAAGAAACTGTCCTCTTTTGGGGATAAAACAGGTATTTGTGGGTGAAAAGGTCCTATTTGAAGGGGGAAAGCTGGTATTTCTTGGAGAAGATGTGATATATTTGGGAGAAATGTGGCATGTCTGGAAGAAACTGTCCTCTTTTGGGGATAAAAGAGGTATGTGTGGGTGAAAAGGTCCTATTTGAAGGGGGAAAGCTGATATTTCTTGGAGAAGATGTGATATATTTGGGAGAAATGTGGCATGTCTGGAAGAAAATGTCCCATTTGGGGGGAGAAGGCTGGTACTTGTGGGAGAAAAGGTCCTATTTCAGGAGGAATCCTGGTATTTCTTGGAGGAGATGTGATATGTTTGGGAGAAATGTGGCATTTCTGGAAGAAACAGTCCTCTTTTGGGGATAAAAGAGGTGTTTGTGGGTGAAAAGGTCCTATTTGAAGGGGGAAACCTGGTATTTCTTGGAGAAGATGTGATATATTTGGGAGAAATGTGGCATGTCTGGAAGAAACTGTCCTCTTTTGGGGATAAAACAGGTATTTGTGGGTGAAAACGTTGTATTTGAAGGGAGAAACCTGTTATTTCTTGGAGAAGATGTGATCTATTTGGGAGAAATGTGGCATTCCTGGAAGAAACTGTCCTATTTTGGGGATAAAAGAGGTATTTGTGGGTGAAAAGGTCCTATTTCGAGGGGGAAACCTGGTATTTCTTGGAGAAGATGTGATATATTTGGGAGAAATGTGGCATTTCTGGAAGAAACTATCCTCTTTTGGGGATAAAAGAGGTATTTGTGGGTGATAAGGTCCTATTTGAAGGGGGAACCCTGGTATTTCTTGGAGAAGATGTGATATATTTGGGAGAAATGTGGCATGTCTGGAAGAAGCTGTCCTCTTTTGGGGATAAAAGAGGTATTTGTTGGTGAAAAGGTCCTATTTGAAGGGGGAAACGTGGTATTTCTTGGAGAAGATGTGATATGTTTGGGAGAAATGTGGCATTTCTGGAAGAAACTGTCCTGTTTTGGGGATAAAAGAGGTATTTGTGGGAGAAAAGGTCCTATTTGAAGGGGGAAAGCTGGTATTTCTTGGAGAAGATGTGATCTATTTGGGAGTAATGTGGCATGTCTGGAAGAAAATGACCAATTTGGGGGGAGAAGGCTGGTAGTTTTGGGTGAGAAGGTCCTATTTCAGGAGGAATCCTGGTATTTCTTGGAGAAGATGTGATATGTTTGGGAGAAATGTGGCATTTCTGGAAGAAAATGTCCAATTTGGGGGGAGAAGGCTGGTAGTTTTGGGTGAGAAGGTCCTATTTCAGGAGGAATCCTGGCATATCTTGGAGAAGATGTGATCTATTTGGGAGAAATGTGGCCTTTCTGGAAGAAACTGTCCTCTTTTGGGGATAAAAGAGGTATTAGTGGTTGAAAAGGTCCTATTTGAAGGGGGAAACCTGGTATTTCTTGGAGAAGATGTGATATATTTGGGAGAAATGTGGCATTTCTGGAAGAAAATGTCCTCTTTTGGGGATAAAAGAGGTATTTCATGGAGAAAAGGTCCTAATTCAAGGGGGAAACGTGGTATTTCTTGGAGAAGATGTGATCTATTTGGGAGAAATGTGGCATTTCTGGAAGAAACTGTCCTATTTGAGGGATAAAAGAGGTATTTGTGGGTGAAAAGGTCCTATTTCAGGAGGAATCCTGGTATTTCTTGGAGAAGATGTGATATATTTGGGAGAAATGTGGCCTTTCTATAAGAAACTGTCCTCTTTTGAGGATAAAAGAGGTATTTGTGGGTGAAAAGGTCCTATTTGAAGGGGGAAACCTGGTATTTCTTGGAGAAGATGTGATATATTTGGGAGAAATGTGGCATGTCTGGAAGAAACTGTCCTCTTTTGGGGATAAAACAGGTATTTGTGGGTGAAAAGGTCCTATTTGAAGGGGGAAACGTGGTATTTCTTGGAGAAGATGTGGTATATTTGGGAGAAATCAGGCATTTCTGGAAGAAACTGTCCTCCTTTGGGAATAAAACAGGTATTTGTGGGTGAAAACGTTGTATTTGAAGGGGGAAACCTGTTATTTCTTGGAGAAGATGTGATCTATTTGGGAGAAATCTGGCATTTCTGGAAGAAACTGTCCTCTTTTGGGGATCAAAGAGGTATTTGTGGGTGAAAAGGTCCTATTTGAAGGGGGAAACCTGTTATTTCTTGGAGAAGATGTGATATATTTAGGAGAAATGTGGCATGTCTGGAAGAAACTGTCCTCTTTTGGAGATAGAAGAGGTATTTGTGGGTGATAAGGTCCTATTTGAAGGGGGAACCCCGGTATTTCTTGGAGAAGATGTGATATATTTGGGAGAAATGTGGCATGTCTGGAAGAAACTGTCCTATTTTGGGGATAAAAGAGGTATTTGTGGGAGAAAAGGTCCTATTTGAAGGGGGAAAGCTGGTATTTCTTGGAGAAGATGTGATCTATTTGGGAGAAATGTGGCATTTCTGGAAGAAAATGTCCAATTTGGGGGGAGAAGGCTGGTAGTTTTGGGTGAGAAGGTCCTATTTCAGGAGGAATCCTGGTATTTCTTGGAGAAGATATGACATATTTGGGAGAAATGTGGCATTTCTGGAAGAAATTGTCCAATTTGGGGGGAGAAGGCTGGTAGTTTTGGGTGAGAAGGTCCTATTTCAGGAGGAATCCTGGCATTTCTTGGAGAATATGTGATATATCTGGGAGAAATGTGGCCTTTCCGGAAGAAACTGTCCTCTTTTGGGGATAAAAGAGGTATTAGTGGTTGAAAAGATCCTATTTCCAGGGGGAAACCTGGTATTTCTTGGAGAAGATGTGATCTATTTGGGAGAAATGTGGCATTTCTGGAAGAAAATGTCCTCTTTTGGGGATAAAAGAGGTATTTCATGGAGATAAGGTCCTATTTGAAGGGGGAAACGTGGTATTTCTTGGAGAAGATGTGATATATTTGGGAGAAATGAGGCATTTCTGGAAGAAACTGTCGTATTTTGGGCATAAAACAGGTATTTGTGGTTGAAAAGGTCCTATTTGAAGGGGGAAACCTGGTATTTCTTGGAGAAGATGTGATCTATTTGGGAGAAATGTGGCATTCCTGGAAGAAACTGTCCTATTTTGGGGATAAAAGAGGTATTTGTGGGAGAAAAGGTCCTATTTCGAGGGGGAAACCTGGTATTTCTTGGAGAAGATGTGATCTATTTGGGAGAAATGAGGCATTTCTGGAAGAAACTGTCCAATTTGTGGGGAGAAGCCTGGTATTAGTGGGTGAGAAGGTCCTATTTCAGGAGGAATCCTGGTATTTCTTGGAGAAGATGTGATATATTTGGGAGAAATGTGGCATTTCTGGAAGAAACTGTCCTCTTTTGGGGATAAAAGAGGTATTAGTGGTTGCAAAGGTCCTATTTGAAGGGGGAACCCCGGTATTTCTTGGAGAAGATGTGATATGTTTGGGAGAAATGTGGCATTTCTGGAAGAAACTGTCCTCTTTTGGGGATAAAAGAGTTTTTTGGGGGAAAAAGGTCCTATTTGAAGGGGGAAACCTGGTATTTCTTGGAGAAGATGTGATATGTTTGGGAGTAATGTGGCCTTTCTGGAAGAAACTGTCCTCTTTTGGGGATAAAAGAGGTATGTGTGGGTGAAAAGGTCCTATTTGAAGGGGGAAACGTGCTATTTCTTGGAGAAGATGTGATATATTTGGGAGAAATGTGGCATGTCTGGAAGAAAATGTCCTATTTGGGGGGAGAAGGCTGGTGCTTGTGGGAGAAAAGGTCCTATTTCAGGAGGAATCCTGGTATTTCTTGGAGGAGATGTGATATGTTTGGGAGAAATGTGGCCTTTCTGGAAGAAACTGTCCTCTTTTGGGGATAAAACAGGTATTTGTGGGTGAAAAGGTCCTATTTGAAGGGGGAAAGCTGGTATTTCTTGGAGAAGATGAGGTATATTTGGGAGAAATGTGGCCTTTCTGTTAGAAACTGTCCTATTTTGGGGATAAAACAGGTATTTGTGGGTGAAAATTTCCTATTTGAAGGGGGAAACCTGGTATTTCTTGGAGAAGATGTGATATATTTGGGAGAACTGTGGCATTTCTGGAAGAAACTGTCCTATTTTGGGGATAAAACAGGTATTTGTGTGTGAAAAGGTCCTATTTGAAGGGGGAAACGTGGTATATCTTGGAGAAGATGTGATATATTTGGGAGAAATCTGGCATTTCTGGAAGAATATGTTGAATTTGAGGGATAAAACAGGTATTTGTGGTTGAAAAGGTCCTATTTGAAGGGGGAAACCTGGTATTTCTTGGAGAAGATGTGATATATTTGGGAGAAATGTGGCATGTCTGGAAGAAACTGTCCTATTTTGGGGATAAAAGAGGTATTTGTGGGTGAAAAGGTCCTATTTGAAGGGGGAAACATGGTATTTCTTGGAGAAGATGTGGTATATTTGGGAGAAATGTGTCATTTCTGGAAGAAACTTTCCTCTTTTGGGGATAAAAGAGGTATTTGTGGGTGATAAGGTCCTATTTGAAGGGGGAACCCTGGTATTTCTTGGAGAAGATGTGATATATTTGGGAGAAATGTGGCATGTCTGGAAGAAACTGTCCTCTTTTGGGGATAAAAGAGGTATTTGTTGGTGAAAAGGTCCTATTTGAAGGGGGAACCCTGGTATTTCTTGGAGAAGATGTGATATATTTGGGAGAAATGTGGCATTTCTGGAAGAAACTGTCCTCTTTTGGGGATCAAAGAGGTATTTGTGGGAGAAAAGTTCCTATTTCAGGAGGAATCCTGGTATTTCTTGGAGAAGATGTGATCTATTTGGGAGAAATGTGGCATTTCTGGAAGAAACTGTCCTCTTTTGGGGATAAAAGAGGTATTTGTGGTTGAAAAGGTCCTATTTGAAGTTGGAACCCTGGTATTTCTTGGAGAAGATGTGATGTGTTTGGGAGAAATGTGGCATTTCTGGAAGAAACTGTCCTATTTGAGGGATAAAAGAGGTATTTGTGGGTGAAAAGGTCCTATTTCAGGAGGAATCCTGGTATTTCTTGGAGAAGATGTGATATATTTGGGAGAAATGTGGCATTTCTGGAAGAAACTGTCCTCTTTTGGGGATCAAAGAGGTATTTGTGGGTGAAAAGGTCCTATTTGAAGGGGGAAACCTGGTATTTCTAGGAGAAGATGTGATATATTTGGGAGAATTGTGGCATGTCTGGAAGAAACTGCCCTGTTTTGGGGATAAAACAGGTATTTGTGGGTGATAAGGTCCTATTTGAAGGGGGAAAGCTGGTATTTCTTGGAGAAGATGTGGTATATTTGGGAGAAATCAGGCATTTCTGGAGGAAACTGTCCTCTTTTGGGGATAAATCAGGTACTTGTGGGTGAAAACGTTGTATTTGAAGGGGGAAACCTGTTATTTCTTGGAGAAGATGTGATATATTTGGGAGAAATGTGGCATTTCTGGAAGAAACTGTCCTATTTTGGGGATCAAAGAGGTATTTGTGGGTGAAAAGGTCCTATTTGAAGGGGGACACGTGGTATTTCTTGGAGAAGATGTGATATATTTGGGAGAAATGTGGCATTTCTGGAAGAAACTGTCCTCTTTTGGGGATAAAAGAGATATTTGTGGGTGATAAGATCCTATTTGAAGGGGGAAAGCTGGTATTTCTTGGAGAAGATGTGATCTATTTGGGAGAAATGTGGCATTTCTGGAAGAAACTGTCCTCTTTTGGGGATAAAAGAGGTATTTGTGGGTGAAAAGGTCCTATTTGAAGGGGGAACCCCGGTATTTCTTGGAGAAGATGTGATCTATTTGGGAGAAATGTGGCATTTCTGGAAGAAACTGTCCTATTTGGGGGGAGAAGTCTGGTATTTGTGGGAGAAAAGTTCCTATTTCAGGAGGAATCCTGGTATTTCTTGGAGAAGATGTGATATATTTGGGAGAAATGTGGCCTTTCTGAAAGAAACTGTCCTCTTTTGGGGATAAAAGAGGTGTTTGTGGGTGAAAGGTCCTATTTGAAGGGGGAAACCTGGTATTTCTTGGAGAAGATGTGATATATTTGGGAGAAATGTGGCATGTCTGGAAGAAGCTGTCCTATTTTGGGGATAAAACAGGTATTTGTGGGTGAAAAGGTCCTATTTGAAGGGGGAAACGTGGTATTTCTTGGAGAAGATGTGGTATATTTGGGAGAAATCAGGCATTTCTGGAAGAAACTGTCCTCTTTTGGGGATAAAACAGGTATTTGTGGGTGATAATGTTGTATTTGAAGGGGGAAACCTGTTATTTCTTGGAGAAGATGAGATATATTTGGGAGAAATCTGGCATGTCAGGAAGAAACTGTCCTCTTTTGGGGATAAAAGAGGTATTTGTGGGTGAAAAGGTCCTATTTGAAGGGGGAAACCTGGTATTTCTTGGAGAAGATGTGATCTATTTGGGAGAAATGTGGCATTTCTGGAAGAAACTGTCCTCTTTTGGGGATAAAACAGGTATCTGTGGGTGATAAGGTTCTATTTGAAGGGGGAACCCCGGTATTTCTTGGAGAAGATGTGATATATTTGGGAGAAATGTGGCATGTCTGGAAGAAGCTGTCCTATTTTGGGGATAAAAGAGGTATTTGTGGAAGAAAAGGTCCTATTTGATGGGGGAACCCTGGTATTTCTTGGAGAAGATGTGATCTATTTGGGAGAAATGTGGCATGTCTGGAAGAAAATGTCCAATTTGGGGGGAGAAGGCTGGTAGTTTTGGGTGAGAAGGTCCTATTTCAGGAGGAATCCTGGTATTTCTTGGAGAAGATATGATATATTTGGGAGAAATGTGGCATTTCTGGAAGAAAATGTCCAATTTGGGGGGAGAAGGCTGGTAGTTTTGGGTGAGAAGGTCCTATTTCAGGAGGAATCCTGGTATTTCTTGGAGAAGATGTGATATATCTGGGAGAAATGTGGCCTTTCCGGAAGAAACTGTCCTCTTTTGGGGATAAAAGAGGTATTAGTGGTTGAAAAGATCCTATTTCCAGGGGGAAACCTGGTATTTCTTGGAGAAGATGTGATCTATTTGGGAGAAATGTGGCATTTCTGGAAGAAAATGTCCTCTTTTGGGGATAAAAGAGGTATTTCATGGAGAAAAGGTCCTATTTCAAGGGGGAAACGTGGTATTTCTTGGAGAAGATGTGATCCATTTGGGAGAAATGTGGCATTTCTGGAAGAAACTGTCGTATTTTGGGCATAAAACAGGTATTTGTGGTTGAAAAGGTCCTATTTGAAGGGGGAAAGCTGGTATTTCTTGGAGAAGATGTGATCTATTTGGGAGAAATGTGGCATTTCTGGAAGAAACTGTCCTGTTTTGGGGATAAAAGAGGTATTTGTGGGAGAAAAGGTCCTATTTCGAGGGGGAAACCTGGTATTTCTTGGAGAAGATGTGATCTATTTGGGAGAAATGAGGCATTTCTGGAAGAAACTGTCCAATTTGTGGGGAGAAGCCTGGTATTAGTGGGTGAGAAGGTCCTATTTCAGGAGGAATCCTGGTATTTCTTGGAGAAGATGTGATATATTTGGGAGAAATGTGGCATTTCTGGAAGAAACTGTCCTCTTTTGGGGATAAAAGAGGTATGTGTGGGTGAAAATTTCCTATTTGAAGGGGGAACCCTGGTATTTCTTGGAGAAGATGTGATATATTTGGGAGAAATGTGGCATGTCTGGAAGAAAATGTCCTATATGGGGGAAGAAGGCTGGTACTTGTGGGAGAAAAGGTCCTATTTCAGGAGGAATCCTGGTATTTCTTGGAGGAGAAGTGATATGTTTGGGAGAAATGTGGCATGTCAGGAAGAAACAGTCCTCTTTTGGGGATAAAAGAGGTATTTGTGGGTGAAAAGGTCCTATTTGAAGTTGGAAAGCTGGTATTTCTTGGAGAAGATGAGGTATATTTGGGAGAAATGTGGCCTTTCTGGAAGAAACTGTCCTATTTTGGGGATAAAACAGGTATTTGTGGGTGAAAAGGTCCTATTTGAAGGGGGAAAGCTGGTATTTCTTGGAGAATTTGTGGTATATTTGGGAGAAATCTGGCATTTCTGGAAGAAACTGTCCTCTTTTGGGGATAAAAGAGGTATTTGTGGGTGAAAACGTTGTATTTGAAGGGGGAAACCTGTTATTTCTTGGAGAAGATGTGATATATTTGGGAGAAATGTGGCATTCCTGGAAGAAACTGTCCTCTTTTGGGGATAAAAGAGGTATTTGTGGGTGAAAAGGTCCTATTTGAAGGGGGAAACCTGGTATTTCTTGGAGAAGATGTGATCTATTTGGGAGAAATGTGGCATGTCTGGAAGAAACTGTCCTCTTTTGGGGATAAAAGAGGTATGTGTGGGTGAAAAGGTCCTATTTGAAGGGGGAAACCTGGTATTTCTTGGAGAAGATGTGATCTATTTGGGAGAAATGTGGCCTTTCTGGAAGAAACTGTCCTCTTTTGGGGATAAAACAGGTCTTTGTGGGTGAGAAGGTCCTATTTGAAGGGGGAACCCCGGTATTTCTTGGAGAAGATGTGATATATTTGGGAGAAATGTGGCATGTCTGGAAGAAGCTGTCCTATTTTGGGGATAAAAGAGGTCTTTGTGGGTGAAAAGGTCCTATTTGAAGGGGGAAACCTGGTATTTCTTGGAGAAGATGTGATATATTTGGGAGAAATGTGGCATGTCTGGAAGAAACTGTCCTATTTTGGGGATAAAAGAGGTATTTGTGGGAGAAAAGGTCCTATTTGAAGGGGGAACCCCGGTATTTCTTGGAGAAGATGTGATCTATTTGGGAGAAATGTGGCCTTTCTGGAAGAAAATGTCCAATTTGGGGGGAGAAGGCTGGTAGTTTTGGGTGAGAAGGTCCTATTTCAGGAGGAATCCTGGTATTTCTTGGAGAAGATATGATATATTTGGGAGAAATGTGGCATTTCTGGAAGAAAATGTCCAATTTGGGGGGAGAAGGCTGGTAGTTTTGGGTGAGAAGGTCCTATTTCAGGAGGAATCCTGGTATTTCTTGGAGAAGATGTGATATATCTGGGAGAAATGTGGCCTTTCCGGAAGAAACTGTTCTATTTTGGGGATAAAAGAGGTATTAGTGGTTGAAAAGATCCTATTTCCAGGGGGAAACCTGGTATTTCTTGGAGAAGATGTGATCTATTTGGGAGAAATGTGGCATTTCTGGAAGAAAATGTCCTCTTTTGGGGATAAAAGAGGTATTTCATGGAGAAAAGGTCCTATTTCAAGGGGGAAACGTGGTATTTCTTGGAGAAGATGTGATATATTTGGGAGAAATGTGGCCTTTCTGGAAGAAACTGTCGTATTTTGGGCATAAAACAGGTATTTGTGGTTGAAAAGGTCCTATTTGAAGGAGGAAAGCTGGTATTTCTTGGAGAAGATGTGATATATTTGGGAGAAATGTGGCATTTCTGGAAGAAACTGTCCTCTTTAGGGGATCAAAGAGGTATTTGTGGGAGAAAAGGTCCTATTTCGAGGGGGAAACCTGGTATTTCTTGGAGAAGATGTGATATATTTGGGAGAAATGTGGCATTTCTGGAAGAAACTGTTCAATTTGAGGGGAGAAGCCTGGTATTAGTGGGTGAGAAGGTCCTATTTCAGGAGGAATCCTGGTATTTCTTGGAGAAGATGTGATATATTTGGGAGAAATGTGGCATTTCTGGAAGAAACTGTCCTCTTTTGGGGATAAAAGAGGTATTTGTGGGTGAAAAGGTCCTATTTGAAGGGGGAAACCTGTTATTTCTTGGAGAAGATGTGATCTATTTGGGAGAAATGTGGCATTTCTGGAAGAAAATGTCCTCTTTTGGGGATAAAAGAGGTATTTGTGGGTGAAAAGGTCCTATTTGAACGGGGAACCCTGTTATTTCTTGGAGAAGATGTGATATATTTGGGAGAAATGTGGCATGTCTGGAAGAAACTGTCCTCTTTTGGGGATAAAAGAGGTATGTGTGGGTGAAAAGGTCCTATTTGAAGGGGGAAAGCTGGTATTTCTTGGAGAAGATGTGATATATTTGGGAGAAATGTGGCATGTCTGGAAGAATATGTCCTATTTGGGGGGTAGAAGGCTGGTACTTGTGGGAGAAAAGGTCCTATTTCAGGAGGAATCCTTTTATTTCTTGGAGGAGACGTGATATGTTTGGGAGAAATGTGGCATTTCTGGAAGAAACTGTCCTCTTTTGGGGATAAAACAGGTATTTGTGGGTGAAAAGGTCCTATTTGAAGGGGGAAAGCTGGTATTTCTTGGAGAAGATGAGGTATATTTGGGAGAAATGTGGCATTTCTGGAAGAAACTGTCCTATTTTGGGGATAAAAGAGGTATTTGTGGGTGAAAATTTCCTATTTGAAGGGGGAAAGCTGGTATTTCTTGGAGAAGATGTGATATATTTGGGAGAACTGTGGCATTTCTGGAAGAAACTGTCCTCTTTTGGGGATAAAACAGGTATTTGTGTGTGAAAAGGTCCTATTTGAAGGGGGAAACGTGGTATATCTTGGAGAAGATGTGATCTATTTGGGAGAAATCTGGCATTTCTGGAAGAATATGTTGAATTTGAGGGATAAAACAGGTATTTGTGGTTGAAAAGGTCCTATTTGAAGGGGGAAACCTGGTATTTCTTGGAGAAGATGTGATATATTTGGGAGAAATGTGGCATGTCTGGAAGAAAATGCCCTCTTTTGGGGATAAAACAGGTATTTGTGGGTGAAAAGGTCCTATTTGAAGTGGGAAACGTGGTATTTCTTGGAGAAGATGTGATATATTTGGGAGAAATGTGGCCTTTCTGGAAGAAACTGTCCTCTTTTGGGGATAAAAGAGGTATTTGTTGATGAAAAAGGTCCTATTTGAAGGGGGAAACGTGGTATTTCTTGGAGAAGATGTGATATATTTGGGAGAAATGTGGCATTTCTGGAAGAAACTGTCCTCTTTTGGGGATCAAAGAGGTATTTGTGGGTGAAAAGGTCCTATTGGAAGGGGGAAACGTGGTATTTCTTGGAGAAGATGTGATATATTTGGGAGAAATGTGGCATTTCTGGAAGAAACTGTCCTCTTTTGGGGATAAAAGAGGTATTTGTGGGTGATAAGGTCCTATTTGAAGGGGGAACCCTGGTATTTCTTGGAGAAGATGTGACATATTTGGGAGAAATGTGGCCTTTCTTGAAGAAACTGTCCTCTTTTGGGGATACAAGAGGTATTTGTGGGTGAAAAGGTCCTATTTGAAGGGGGAAACTTGGTATTTCTTGGAGAAGATGTGATATATTAGGGAGAAATGTGGCCTTTCTGGAAGAAACTGTCCTCTTTTGGGGATAAAACAGGTATATGTGGGTGATAAGGTCCTATTTGAAGGGGGAAAGCTGGTATTTCTTGGAGAAGAGGTGATATATTTGGGAGAAATGTGGCATGTCTGGAAGAAACTGTCCTATTTTGGGGGGAGAAGGCTGGTATTTGTGGGAGAAAAGTTCCTATTTCAGGAGGAATCCTGGTATTTCTTGGAGAAGATGTGATCTATTTGGGAGAAATGTGGCATTTCTGGCAGAAACTGTCCTATTTTGGGGATAAAAGAGGTATTTGTGGGTGAAAAGGTCCTATTTGAAGTTGGAAACCTGGTATTTCTTGGAGAAGATGTGATGTGTTTGGGAGAAATGTGGCATTTCTGGAAGAAACTGTCCTATTTTGGGGATAAAAGAGGAATTTGTGGGTGAGAAGGTCCTATTTCAGGAGGAATCCTGGTATTTCTTGGAGAAGATGAGATCTATTTGGGAGAAATGTGGCATTTCTGGAACAAACTGTCCTCTTTTGGGGATAAAAGAGGTATTTGTGGGTGAAAAGGTCCTATTTGAAGGGGGAAAGCTGGTATTTCTTGGAGAAGATGTGATATATTTGGGAGAAATGTGGCATTTCTGGAAGAAACTGCCCTGTTTTGGGGATAAAACAGGTATTTCTGGGTGAAAATGTCCTATTTCAAGGAGGAAAGCTGGTATTTCTTGGAGAAGATGTGGTATATTTGGGAGAAATCAGGCATTTCTGGAAGAAACTGTCCTCTTTTGGGGATAAAACAGGTATTTGTGGGTGAAAACGTTGTATTTGAAGGGGGAAACCTGTTATTTCTTGGAGAAGATGTGATATATTTGGGAGAAATGTGGCATTTCTGGAAGAAACTGTCCTCTTTTGGGGATAAAAGAGGTATTTGTGGGTGAGAAGGTTCTATTTGAAGGGGGAAACCTGGTATTTCTTGGAGTAGATGTGATATATTTGGGAGAAATGTGGCCTTTCCGGAAGAAACTGTCCTCTTTTGGGGATAAAAGAGGTATTTGTGGGTGATAAGGTCCTATTTGAAGGGGGAACCCCGGTATTTCTTGGAGAAGATGTGATCTATTTGGGAGAAATGTGGCATTTCTGGAAGAAACTGTCCTATTTTGGGGATAAAAGAGGTATTTGTGGGAGAAAAGGTCCTATTTGACGGGGGAAAGCTGGTATTTCTTGGAGAAGATGTGATCTATTTGGGAGAAATGTGGCATTTCTGGAAGAAAATGTCCAATTTGGGGGGAGAAGGCTGGTAGTTTTGGGTGAGAAGGTCCTATTTCAGGAGGAATCCTGGTATTTCTTGGAGAAGATGTGATCTATTTGGGAGAAATGTGGCATGTCTGGAAGAAAATGTCCAATTTGGGGAGAGAAGGCTGGTAGTTTTGGGTGAGAAGGTCCTATTTCAGGAGGAATCCTGGTATTTCTTGGAGAAGATGTGATATATTTGGGAGAAATGTGGCATTTCTGGAAGAAACTGTCCTCCTTTGGGGATACAAGAGGTATTTGTGGGTGAAAAGGTCCTATTTCAAGGAGGAAACCTGGTATTTCTTGGAGAAGATGTGATATGTTTGGGAGAAATGTGGCATTTCTGGACGTAACTGTTCTATTTTGGGGACAAAAGAGGTATTTGTGGGTGATAAGGTCCTATTTGAAGGGGGAAACCTGGTATTTCTTGGAGAAGATGTGATCTATTTGGGAGAAATGTGGCATTTCTGGAAGAAACTGTCCTATTTGGGGGGAGAAGGCTGGTATTTGTGGGAGAAAAGGTCCTATTTCAGGAGGAATCTTGGTATTTCTTGGAGAAGATGTGATCTATTTGGGAGAAATGTGGCATTTCTGGAAGAAACTGTCCTATTTGAGGGATAAAAGAGGTATTTGTGGGTGAAAAGGTCGTATTTCAGGAGGAATCCTGGTATTTCTTGGAGAAGATGTGATCTATTTGGGAGAAATGTGGCATTTCTGGAAGAAAATGTCCTCTTTTGGGGATAAAAGAGGTATTTGTGGGTGAAAAGGTCCTATTTGAAGGGGGAAACGTGCTATTTCTTGGAGAAGATGTGATATATTTGGGAGAAATGTGGCATTCCTGGAAGAAACTGTCGTCTTATGGGGATAAAATAGTTTTTTGGGGGGAAAAGGTCCTATTTGAAGGGGGAAACCTGGTATTTCTTTGAGAAGATGAGGTATATTTGGGAGAAATGTGGCCTTTCTGGAAGAAACTGTCCTATTTTGGGGATAAAACAGGT
Source organism: Lophura swinhoii (assembly GCA_030408155.1). Lineage (NCBI taxonomy): Eukaryota > Metazoa > Chordata > Aves > Galliformes > Phasianidae > Lophura > Lophura swinhoii. Next base: position 28,202,512 of record JASCYN010000149.1, on the reverse strand, counting down.
ATTTGTGGGTGAAAAGGTCCTATTTGAAGGGGGAAACCTGTTATTTCTTGGAGAAGATGTGATATATTTGGGAGAAATCAGGCATTTCTGGAAGAAAATGTCCTCTTTTGGGGATAAAAGAGGTATTTGTGGGTGAAAAGGTCCTATTTGAAGGGGGAAACCTGGTATTTCTTGGAGAAGATGTGATATATTTGGGAGAAATGTGGCCTTTCTGGAAGAAAATGTCCTCTTTTGGGGATAAAAGAGGTATTTGTGGGTGAAAATGTCCTATTTGAAGGGGGAAACGTGGTATTTCTTGGAGAAGATGTGATATATTTGGGAGAAATGTGGCCTTTCTGGAAGAAACTGTCCTCTTTTGGGGATACAAGAGGTATTTGTGGGTGAAACGGTCCTATTTCAAGGAGGAAACCTGGTATTTCTTGGAGAAGATGTGATATGTTTGGGAGAAATGTGGCATTTCTGGATGTAACTGTTCTATTTTGGGGACAAAAGAGGTATTTGTGGGTGAAAAGGTCCTATTTGAAGGGGGACAGCTGGTATTTATTGGAGAAGATGAGATCTATTTGGGACAAATCTGGCATTTCTGGAAGAAACTGTCCTATTTTGGGGGGAAAAGGCTGGTATTTGTGGGAGAAAAGGTCCTATTTCAGGAGGAATCCTGGTATTTCTTGGAGAAGATGTGATATATTTGGGAGAAATGTGGCATTTCTGGAAGAAACTGTCCTCTTTTGGGGATAAAAGAGGTATTTGTGGGTGAAAAGGTCCTATTTGAAGGGGGAAACGTGCTATTTCTTGGAGAAGATGTGATATATTTGGGAGAAATGTGGCCTTTCTGGAAGAAGCTGTCCTATTTTGGGGATAAAACAGGTATTTGTGGGTGAAAAGGTCCTATTTGAAGGGGGAAACCTGGTATTTCTTGGAGAAGATGTGATCTATTTGGGAGAAATGTGGCATTTCTGGAAGAAACTGTCCTCTTTTGGGGATAAAAGAGTTTTTTTGGGGGAAAAGGTCCTATTTGAAGGGGGAAACCTGGTATTTCTTGGAGAAGATGTGATATGTTTGGGAGAAATGTGGCATTTCTGAAAGAAACTCTTCTATTTTGGGGATAAAACAGGTATTTGTAGGTGAAAAGGTCCTATTTGAAGGGGGAAAGCTGGTATTTCTTGGAGAAGATGTGATGTATTTGGGTGATATGTGGCATGTCTGGAAGAAAATGTCCAATTTGGGGGGAGAAGGCTGGTATTTGTGGGAGAAAAGGTCCTATTTCAGGAGGAATCCTGGTATTTCTTGGAGGAGATGTGATCTATTTGGGAGAAATGTGGCATTACTGGCAGAAACTGTCCTATTTTGGGGATAAAAGAGGTATTTGTGGGTGAAAAGGTCCTATTTGAAGGGGGACACCTGGTATTTCTTGGAGAAGATGTGGTATATTTGGGAGAAATGTGGCATTTCTGGAAGAAACTGTCCTCTTTTGGGGATAAAACAGGTATTTGTGGGTGAAAATTTCCTATTTGAAGGGGGAAACGTGGTATTTCTTGGAGAAGATGTGATATATTTGGGAGAAATGTGGCATTTCTGGAAGAAAATGTCCTATTTGGGGGGAGAAGCCTGGTATTAGTGGGTTAAAAGGTCCTATTTGAAAGGGGAAACCTGGTATTTCTTGGAGAAGATGTGATCTCTTTTGGAGAAATGTGGCATGTCTGGAAGAAACTGTCCTATTTTGGGGATACAAGAGGTATTTGTGGGTGAAAAGGTCCTATTTGAAGGGGGAAACGTGCTATTTCTTGGAGAAGATGTGATATATTTGGGAGAAATGTGGCATTTCTGGAAGAGAGTGTCCAGTTTTGTACATAAAACAGGTATTTGTGGGAGAAAAGGTCCTATTTGAAGGGGGAAAAGTGGTATTTCTTGGAGGAGATGTGATATATTTGGGAGAAATGTGGCATTTCTGGACGAAACTGTCCTCTTTTGGGGATAAAAGAGGTATTTGTGGGTGAAAAGGTCCTATTTGAAGGGGGAAACCTGGTATTTCTTGGAGAAGATGTGATCTATTTGGGAGAAATCTGGCATTTCTTGAAGAAACTGTCCTATTTGGGGGAAGAAGCCTGCTATTAGTGGGTGAAAAGGTCCTATTTGAAGGGGGAAAGCTGGTATTTCTTGGAGAAGATGTGATATATTTGGGAGAAATGTGGCATGTCTGGAAGAAACTGTCCTCTTTTGGGGATAAAAGAGGTATTTGTGGGTGATATGGTCCTATTTGAAGGGGGAAACCTGGTATTTCTTGGAGAAGATGTGATCTATTTGGGAGAAATGTGGCCTTTCTGGAAGAAACTGTCCTCTTTTGGGGATAAAAGAGGTATTTGTGGGTGATAAGGTCCTATTTGAAGGGGGAAAGCTGGTATTTCTTGGAGAAGATGTGATATGTTTGGGAGAAATGTGGCATTTCTGGAAGAAACTGTACTGTTTGGGGGGAGAAGGCTGGTATTTGTGGGAGAAAAGGTCCTATTTCAGGAGGAATCCTGGTATTTCTTGGAGAAGATGTGATATATTTGGGAGAGATGCGGAATGTCTGGAAGAAACTGACCTATTTGAGGGATAAAAGAGGTATTTTTGGGTGAAAATGTCCTATTTGAAGGGGGAAACCTGGTATTTCTTGGAGAAGAAGTGATATATTAGGGAGAAATGTCCCATTTCTGGAAGAAACGGTCCTATTTTGGGGATAAAAGAATTTTTTGTGGGTGAAAAGGTCCTATTTGAAGGGGGAAGCGTGGTATTTCTTGGAGAAGATGTGATATGTTTGGGAGAAATGTGGCCTTTCTGGCAGAAACTGTCCTCTTTTGGGGATAAAAGTGGTATTTGTGGGTGATAAGGCCCTATTCGAAGGGGAAAACCTGGTATTTCTTGGAGAAGATGTGATATATTTGGGAGAAATGTGGCATGTCTGGAAGAAACTGTCCTCTTTTGGGGATGAAACAGGTATTTTTGGGTAAAAAGGTCCTATTTGAAGGGGGAAATCTGGTATTTCATGGAGAAAATCCCTGTTTTATCCCCAGAATAGGACAGCTTCTTCCAGAAAGGCCAGATTTCACCCAAATATATCACATCTTCTCCAAGAAATACCAGGATTCCTCCTGAAATACGACCTTTTCACCCACAAATACCTCTTTTATCCCCAAAAGAGGACAGTTTCTTCCAGAAATGCCACATTTCTCCCAAATATATCACATCTTCTCCAAGAAATGACAGGATTCCTCCTGAAATAGGACCTTTTCTCCCACAAATACCAGCCTTCTCCCCCCAAAATAGGACAGTTTCTTCCAGAAATGCCAGATTTGTCCCAAATAGATCACATCTTCTCCAAGAAATACCAGCTTTCCCCCTTCAAATAGGACCTTATCACCCACGAATACCTCTTTTGTCCCCAAAATAGAACAGTTACGTCCAGAAATGCCACATTTCTCCCAAACATATCACATCTTCTCCATGAAATACCAGCTTTCCTTTTTCAAATAGGACCTTTTCACCCACAAATACCTCTTGTATCCCCAAAAGAGGACAGTTTCTTCCTGACATGCCACATTTCTCCCAAATATATCACATCTTCTCCAAGAAATACCACGTTTCCCCCTTCAAATAGGACCTTTTCACCCACAAATACCTCTTTTATCCCCAAAAGAGGACAGTTTCTTCCAGACATGCCACATTTCTCCCAAATATATCACATCTTCTCCAAGAAATACCAGGTTTCCCCCTTCAAATAGGACCTTTTCACCCACAAATACCTCTTTTATCCCCAAAATAGGACAGTTTCTTCCAGAAATGCCTGATTTCTCCCAAATATATCACATCTTCTCCAAGAAATACCAGGTTTCCCCCTTCAAATAGGACCTTTTCACCCACAAATACCTCTTTGATCCCCAAAAGAGGACAGTTTCTTCCAGAAAGGCCACATTTCTCCCAAATATACCTCATCTTCTCCAAGAAATACCAGCTTTCCCCCTTCAAATAGGACCTTTTCTCCCACAAATACCTGTTTTATCCCCAAAAGAGGACAGTTTCTTCCAGAAAGGCCACATTTCTCCCAAATATATCACATCTTCTCCAAGAAATACCAGCTTTCCCCCTTCAAATAGGACCTTTTCACCCACAAATACCTCTTTTATCCCTCAAATTGGACATATTCTTCCAGAAATGCCAGATTTCTCCCAAATATATCACATCTTCTCCAAGAAATACCACGTTATCCCCTTCAAATAGGAAATTTTCACCCACAAATACCTCTTTTATCCCCAAAAGAGGACAGTTTCTTCCAGAAATGCCACATTTCTCCCAAATATATCACATCTTCTCCAAGAAATACCAGCTTTCCCCCTTCAAATAGGACCTTTTCACCCACTAATACCAGGCATCTCCCCCCAAATAGGACATTTTCTTCCAGAAATGCCACATTTCTCCCAAATATATCACATCTTCTCCAAGAAATACCAGGGTTCCCCCTTCAAATAGGAAATTTTCACCCACAAATACCTGTTTTATCCCCAAAACAGCACAGTTTCTTCCAGAAATGCCACATTTCTCCCAAATAGATCACATCTTCTCCAAGAAATGCCAGGGTTCCCCCTTCAAATAGGAAATTTTCACCCACAAATACCTGTTTTATCCCCAAAATAGGACAGTTTCTTCCAGAAATGCCAGATTTCTCCCAAATAGATCAAATCTTCTCCAAGAAATACCAGCTTTCCCCCTTCAAATAGGACCTTTTCAACCACAAATACCTGTTTTATCCCTCAAATTGGACATATTCTTCCAGAAAGGCCACATTTCTCCCAAATATATCACATCTTCGCCAAGAAATAACACGTTTCCCCCTTCAAATAGGACCTTTTCACCCACAAATACCTCTTTTATCCCCAAAATAGAACAGTTTCTTGCAGAAATGCCACATTTCACCCAAATATATCACATCTTCTCCAAGAAATACCAGGTTTCCCCCTTCAAATAGGACCTTTTCACCCACTAATACCAGGCTTCTCTACCCAAATAGGACATTTTCTTCCAGAAATGCCACATTTCTCCCAAATATATCACATCTTCTCCAAGAAATGCCAGGTTTCCCCCTTCAAATAGGAAATTTTCACCCACAAGTACCTGTTTTATCCCCAAAAGAGGACAGTTTCTTCCAGACATGCCACATTTCTCACAAAAAAATCACATCTCCTCCAAGAAATACCAGGATTTCTCCTGTAATAGGACCTTTTCTCCAACAAATACCAGCCTTTTCCCCCCAAAAGAGGACAGTTTCTTCCAGAAATGACATATTTATCACAAATATATCACATCTTCTCCAAGAAATACCAGGTTTTCCCCTTCAAATAGGACCTTTTCACCCACAAATACCTGTTTAATCCCCAAAAGAGGACAGTTTCTTCCAGAAAGGCCACATTTCTCCCAAATATATCACATCTTCTCCAAGAAATACCAGGATTCCTCCTGAAATACGACCTTTTCACCCACAAATACCTCTTTTATCCCTCAAATAGGACAGTTTCTTCCAGAAATGCCACATTTCTCCCAAATATATCACATCTTCTCCAAGAAATACCAGGATTCCTCCTGAAATAGGACCTTTTCTCCCACAAATACCAGCCTTCTCCCCCAAAAAAGGACAGTTTCTTCCAGAAATGCCACATTTCTCCCAAATATATCACATCTTCTCCAAGAAATACCAGCTTTCCCCCTTCAAATAGGACATTATCACCCACAAATACCTCTTTTGTCCCCAAAATAGAACAGTTACGTCAGGAAATGCCACATTTCTCCCAAACATATCACATCTTCTTCAAGAAATACTAGGTTTCCCCCTTCAAATAGGACCTTTTCACTCACTAATACCTCTTTTATCCCCAAAAGAGGACAGTTTCTTCCTGAAATGCCTGATTTCTCCCAAATATATCACATCTTCTCCAAGAAATACCAGGTTTCCCCCTTCAAATAGGACCTTTTCACCCACAAATACCTCTTTTATCCCCAAAATAGGACAGTTTCTTCCAGAAATGCCAGATTTCTCCCAAATATATCACATCTTCTCCAAGAAATACCAGCTTTCCCCCTTCAAATAGGACCTTTTCACCCACTAATACCAGGCTTCTCCCCCCAAATAGGACATTTTCTTCCAGAAATGCCACATTTCTCCCAAACATATCACATCTTCTCCAAAAATACCAGGTTTCCCCCTTCAAATAGGACCTTTTCACCCACAAATACCTGTTTTATCCCCAAAAGAGGACAGTTTCTTCCAGAAAGGCCACATTTCTCCCAAATATATCACATCTTCTCCAAGAAATACCAGGGTTCCCCCTTCAAATAGGAAATTTTCACCCACAAATACCTCTTTTATCCCCAAAAGAGGACAGTTTCTTCCAGAAATGCCACATTTCTCCCAAATATATCACATCTTCTCCAAGAAATACCAGGTTTCCCCCTTCAAATAGGACCTTTTCAACCACAAATACCTGTTTTATCCCTCAAATTAGACATATTCTTCCAGAAATGCCAGATTTCTCCCAAATATATCACATCTTCTCCAAGAAATAACACGTTTCCCCCTTCAAATAGGACCTTTTCACCCACAAATACCTGTTTTATCCCCAAAAGAGGACAGTTTCTTCCAGAAATGCCTGATTTCTCCCAAATAGATCACATCTTCTCCAAGAAATACCAGGTTTCCCCCTTCAAATAGGACCTTTTCACCCACTTATACCAGGCTACTCCTCCCAAATAGGACATTTTCTTCCGGAAATGCCACATTTCTCCCAAATATATCACATCTTCTCCAAGAAATACCAGGTTTCCCCCTTCAAATAGGAAATTTTCACCCACAAATACCTGTACTATCCCCATAAGAGGACAGTTTCTTCCAGAAATGCCACATTTCTCCCAAATAGATCACATCTTCTCCAAGAAATACCAGGTTTTCCCCTGGAAATAGGACCTTTTCACCCACAAATACGTCTTTTATCCCCAAAATAGGACAGTATCTGCCAGAAATGCCACATTTCTCCCAAACATATCACATCTCCCCCAAGAAATACCAGGATTCCTCCTGAAATAGGAAATTTTCTCCCACAAATACCAGCCTTCTCCCCCCCAAATAGGACAGTTTCTTCCAGACATGCCACATTTCACCCAAATATATCACATCTTCTTCAAGAAATACCAGGATACCTCATTCAAATAGGACCTTTTCACGCACAAGTACCTGTTTTATCCCCAAAATAGAACAGTTTCTTCCAGACATGCCACATTTCTCCCAAACATATCACATCTCCTCCAAGAAATACCAGGATTTCTCCTGTAATAGGACCTTTTCTCCCACAAATACCAGCCTTTTCCACCCAAAAGAGGACAGTTTCTTCCAGAAATGCCATATTTCTCCCAAATATATCACATCTTCTCCAAGAAATACCAGGTTTTCCCCTGGAAATACGACCTTTTCACCCACAAATACCTCTTTTATCCCCAAAAGACGACAGTTTCTTCCAGAAAGGCCACATTACTCCCAAACATATCACATCTTCTCCAAGAAATACCAGGGTTCCCCCTTCAAATTGGACCTTTTCCCCCCAAAAAACTCTTTTATCCCCAAAAGAGGACAGTTTCTTCCAGAAAGGCTACATTTCTCCCAAATATATCACATCTTCTCCAAGAAATACCAGGATTCCTCCTGAAATACGACCTTTTCACCCACAAATACCTCTTTTATCCCTCAAATAAGACAGTTTCTTCCAGAAATGCCACATTTCTCCCAAATATATCACATCTTCTCCAAGAAATACCAGGATTCCTCCTGAAATAGGACCTTTTCTCCCACAAATACCAGCCTTCTCCCCCCAAAAGAGGACAGTTTCTTCCAGAAAGGCCACATTTCTCCCAAACATATCACATCTTCTCCAAGAAATACCAGCTTTCCCCCTTCAAATAGGACCTTATCACCCACAAATTACTCTTTTGTCCCCAAAATAGAACAGTTACGTCCAGAAATGCCACATTTCTCCCAAACATATCACATCTTCTCCAAGAAATACCAGGTTTCCCCCTTCAAATAGGACCTTTTCACCCACAAATACCTCTTTTCTCCCCAAAACAGGACAGTTTCTTCCAGACATGCCACATTTCTCCCAAATATATCACATCTTCTCCAAGAAATACCAGCTTTCCCCCTTCAAATAGGACCTTTTCACCCACAAATACCTCTTTTATCCCCAAAATAGGTCAGTTTCTTCCAGAAATGGCACATTTCTCCCAAATATATCACACCTTCTCCAAGAAATTCCACGTTTCCCCCTTCAAATAGGACCTTTTCACCCACAAATACCTCTTTTATCCCCAAAAGAGGACAGTTTCTTCCAGACATGCCACATTTCTCCCAAATATATCACATCTTCTCCAAGAAATACCAGGTTTCCCCCTTCAAATAGGACGTTTTCACCCACAAATACCTGTTTTATCCCCAAAAGAGGACAGTTTCTTCCAGGAATGCCAAATTTCTCCCAAATATATCACATCTTCTCCAAGAAATACCAGCTTTCCCCCTTCAAATAGGAACTTTTCACCCACGAATACCTGTTTTATCCCCAAAAGAGGACAGTTTCTTCCAGAAAGGCCACATTTCTCCCAAATAGATCACATCTTCTCCAAGAAATACCAGCTTTCCCCCTTCAAATAGGACCTTTTCACCCACAAATACCTCTTTTATCCCCAAAAGAGGACAGTTTCTTCCAGAAATGCCACATTTCTCCCAAATATATCACATCTTCTCCAAGTAATAACAGCTTTCCCCCTTCAAATAGGACCTTTTCACCCACTAATACCAGGCTTCTCCCCCCAAATAGGACATTTTCTTATAGAAATGCCACATTTCTCCCAAATATATCATATCTTCTCCAAAAATACCAGGTTTCCCCCTTCAAATAGGAAATTTTCACCCACAAATACCTGTTTTATCCCCAAAAGAGGACAGTTTCATCCAGAAAGGCCACATTTCTCACAAATATATCACATCTTCTCCAAGAAATACCAGGTTTCCCCCTTCAAATAGGACCTTTTCAACCACAAATACCTGTTTTATCCCTCAAATTGGACATATTCTTCCAGAAATGCCACATTTCTCCCAAATATATCACATCTTCTCCAAGAAATACCACGTTTCCCCCTTCAAATAGGACCTTTTCACCCACAAATACCTCTTTTATCCCCAAAAGAGGACAGTTTCTACCAGAAATGCCACATTTCTCCCAAATATATCACATCTTCTCCAAGAAATACCAGGTTTCCCCCTTCAAATAGGACCTTTTCACCCACTTATACCTGGCTTCTCCCCCCAAATAGGACATTTTCTTCCAGAAATGCCACATTTCTCCCAAATATATCACATCTTCTCCAAGAAATACCAGGTTTTCCCCTGGAAATAGGACCTTTTCACCCACAAATACCTCTTTTATCCCCAAAATAGGACAGTATCTGCCAGAAATGCCACATTTCTCCCAAACATATCACATCTCCTCCAAGAAATACCAGGATTCCTCCTGAAATAGGAACTTTTCTCCAACAAATACCAGCCTTCTCCCCCAAATAGGACATTTTCTTCCAGACATGCCACATATCACCCAAATATATCACATCTTCTCCAAGAAATACCACGTTTCCCCCTTCAAATAGGACCTTTTCACCTACAAATACCTCTTTTATCCCCAAAATAGAACAGTTTCTTCCAGAAATGCCACATTTAACCCAAACATATCAAATCTTCTTCAAGAAATACCAGGATACCTCATTCAAATAGGACCTTTTCACCCACAAGTACCTGTTTTATCCCCAAAATAGAACAGTTTCTTCCAGACATGCCACATTTCTCCCAAACATATCACATCTCCTCCAAGAAATACCGGGATTTCTCCTGTAATTGGACCTTTTCTCCCAAAAATACCAGCCTTTTCCACCCAAAAGAGGACAGTTTCTTCCAGAAATGCCATATTTCTCCCAAATATATCACATCTTCTCCAAGAAATACCAGGTTTTCCCCTGGAAATACGACCGTTTCACCACAAATACCTCTTTTATCCCCAAAAGACGACAGTTTCTTCCAGAAAGGCCACATTACTCCCAAACATATCACATCTTCTCCAAGAAATACCAGGGTTCCCCCTTCAAATTGGACCTTTTCCCCCCAAAATACTCTTTTATCCCCAAAAGAGGACAGTTTCTTTCAGAAATGCCACATTTCTCCCAAATATATCACATCTTTTCCAAGAAATACCAGGTTTCCTCCTTCAAATAGGACCTTTTCACCCACAAATACCTGTTTTATTCCCAAAAGAGGACAGTTTCTTCCAGAAAGGCCACATTTCTCCCAAATATATCACATCTTCTCCAAGAAATACCAGGATTCCTCCTGAAATACGAACTTTTCACCAACAAATACCTCTTTTATCCCTCAAATAGGACAGTTTCTTCCAGAAATGCCACATTTCTCCCAAATACATCACATCTTCTCCAAGAAATACCAGGATTCCTCCTGAAAGAGGACCTTTTCACCCACAAATACCAGCCTTCTCCCCCCAAATAGGACAGTTTCTTCCAGAAATGCCAGATTTCCCCCAAATATATCACATCTTCTCCAAGAAATACCAGCTTTCCCCCTTCAAATAGGACCTTATCACCCACAAATACCTCTTTTGTCCCCAAAATAGAACAGTTACGTCCAGAAATGCCACATTTCTCCCAAACATATCACATCTTCTCCAAGAAATACCAGGTTTCCTCCTTGAAATAGGAACTTTTCACCCACAAATACCTCTTGAATCCCCAAAAGAGGACAGTTTCTTCCAGAAAGGCCACATTTCTCCCAAATAGATCACATCTTCTCCAAGAAATACCAGGTTTCCCCCTTGTAATAAGACCTTTTCACCCACAAATACCTCTTTTATCCCCAAAAGAGGACAGTTTCTTCCAGAAATGCCACATTTCTCCCAAATATATCACATCTTCTCCAAGAAATACCAGCTTTCCCCCTTCAAATAGGACCTTTTCACCCACAAATACTTCTTTTATCCCCAAAAGAGGACAGTTTCTTCCAGAATGGCCAGATTTCTCCCAAATATATCACATCTTCTCCAAGAAATACCAGGTTTCCCCCTTCAAATAGGACCTTTTCAACCACTAATACCTGTTTTATCCCCAAAATAGAACAGTTTCTTCCAGAAAGGCCACATTTCTCCCAAATAGATCACATCTTCTCCAAGAAATAACAGGTTTCCCCCTTCAAATACAACGTTTTCACCCACAAATACCTGTTTTATCCCCAAAAGAGGACAGTTTCTTCCAGACATGCCACATTTCTCCCAAACATATCACATCTTCTGCAAGAAATACCACGTTTCCCCCTTCAAATAGGACCTTTTCACCCACAAATACCTGTCCCCAAAAGAGGACAGTTTCTACCAGAAATGCCACATTTCTCCAAAATAGATCACATCTCCTCCAAGAAATACCAGGATTCCTCCTGAAATAGGAACTTTTCTCCCTCAAATACCACCCTTCTCCCCCCAAATAGGACAGTTTCTTCCAGAAATGCCATATTTCTCCCAAATATATCACATCTTCTCCAAGAAATACCAGGTTTCCCCCTTCAAATAAGACCTTTTCACCCACAAATACCTGTTCTATCCCCATAAGAGGACAGTTTCTTCCAGAAATGCCACATTTCTCCCAAATAGATCACATCTTCTCCAAGAAATACCACGCTTCCCCCTTCAAATAGGACCTTTTCCCCAAAAAAACCTCTTTTATCCCCAAAAGAGGACAGTTTCTTCCAGGAATGCCACATTTCTCCCAAATATATCACATCTTCTCCAAGAAATACCAGGATTCCTCCTGAAATACGACCTTCTCACCCAAAACTACCAGCCTTCTCCCCCCAAATTGGACATTTTCTTCCAGACAGGCCACATTTCTCCCAAATAGATCACATCTTCTCCAAGAAATACCAGGATTCCTCCTGAAATAGGACCTTTTCTCCAACAAATACCAGCCTTCTCCCCCCAAATAGGACAGTTTCTTCCAGAAATGCCAGATTTCCCCCAAACATATCACATCTTCTCCAAGAAATACCCGGTTTCCCTCTTCAAATAGGACCTTATCAACCACAAATACCTGTTTTATCCCTCAAATTGGACATATTCTTCCAGAAATGCCACATTTCTCCCAAATATATCACATCTTCTCCAAGAAATACCACGTTTCCCCCTTCAAATAGGACCTTTTCACCCACAAATATCTGTTTTATCCCCAAAAGAGGACAGTTTCTTCCAGGAAGGCCACATTTCTCCCAAATATATCACATCTTCTCCAAGAAATACCAGGATTCCTCCTGAAATACGACCTTTTCACCCACAAATACCTCTTTTATCCCCAAAAGAGGACAGCTTCTTCCAGACATGCCACATTTCTCCCAAATATATCACATCTTCTCCAAGAAATACCAGGTTTCCCCCATCAAATAGGACCTATTCACCCACAAATACCTCTTTTATCCCCAAAAGAGGACAGTTTCTTATAGAAATGCCACATTTCTCCCAAATATATCACATCTTCTCCAAGAAATACCAGGATTCCTCCTGAAATAGGACCTTTTCACCCACAAATACCTCTTTTATCCCTCAAATAGGACAGTTTCTTTCAGAAATGCCACATTTCTCCCAAATAAATCACTTCTTCTCCAAGAAATACCAGGTTTCCCCCTTCAAATAGGACCTTTTCACCCACAAGTACCTGTTTTTTCCCCAAAATAGAACAGTTTCTTCCAGAAATGCCACATTTCTCCCAAATATATCACATCTTCTCCAAGAAATAACAGGTTTCCCCCTTCAAATACAACGTTTTCACCCACAAATACCTCTTTTATCCCCAAAAGAGGACAGTTTCTTCCAGACATGCCACATTTCTCCCAAATAGATCACATCTTCTCCAAGAAATACCAGGTTTCCCCTTTCAAATAGGACCTTTTCACCCACAAATACCTCTTTTATCCCCAAAAGAGGACAGTTTCTTCCAGAGATGCCACATTTTTCCCAAACATATCACATCTTCTCCAAGAAATACCAGGTTTCCCCCTTCAAATAGGACCTTTTCAACCACACATACCTGTTCTATCCCTCAAATTGGACATATTCTTCCAGAAATGCCACATTTCTCCCAAATATATCACATCTTCTCCAAGAAATAACAGCTTTCCCCCTTCAAATAGGACCTTTTCACCCACAAATATCTCTTTTATCCCCAAAAGAGGACAGTTTCTTCCAGGAAGGCCACAATTCTCCCAAATAGATCACATCTTCTCCAACAAATACCGGGATTCCTCCTGAAATACGACCTTTTCACCCACAAATACCTCTTTTATCCCCAAAATAGGACAGTTTCTGCCAGAAATGCCACATTTCTCCCAAATATATCACATCTTCTCCAAGAAATACCAGGATTCCTCCTTCAAATAGGACCTTTTCTCCCACAAATACCAGCCTTCTCCCCCCAAAAGAGGACAGTTTCTACCAGAAAGGCCACATTTCTCCCAAACATATCACATCTTCTCCAAGAAATACCAGCTTTCCCCCTTCAAATAGGACCTTATCACCCACAAATACCTCTTTTGTCCCCAAAATAGAACAGTTACGTCCAGAAATGCCACATTTCTCCCAAACATATCACATCTTCTCCAAGAAATACCAGGTTTCCCCCTTCAAATAGGACCTTTTCAACCACAAATACCTCTTTTATCCCCAAAAGAGGACAGTTTCTTCCAGACATGCCACATTTCTCCCAAACATATCACATCTCCTCCAAGAAATACCAGGATTCCTCCTGAAATAGGAACTTTTCTCCAACAAATACCACCCTTCTCCCCCCAAATAGGACAGTTTCTTCCAGAAGTGCCTGATTTCTCCCAAATATATCACATCTTCTCCAAGAAATACCAGGTTTCCCCCTTCAAATAAGACCTTTTCACCCACAAATACCTGTTCTATCCCCATAAGAGGACAGTTTCTTCCAGAAATGCCACATTTCTCCCAAATAGATCACATCTTCTCCAAGAAATACCACGCTTCCCCCTTCAAATAGGACCTTTTCCCCAAAAAAGCCTCTTTTATCCCCAAAAGAGGACAGTTTCTTCCAGGAATGCCACATTTCTCCCAAATATATCACATCTTCCCCAAGAAATACCAGGTTTCCCCCTTCAAATAGGACATTATCACCCAAAACTACCAGCCTTCTCCCCCCAAATTGGACATTTTCTTCCAGACATGCCACATTTCTCCCAAATATATCACATCTTCTCCAAGAAATACCAGGATTCCTCCTGAAATAGGACCTTTTCTCCAACAAATACCAGCCTTCTCCCCCCAAATAGGACAGTTTCTTCCAGAAATGCCAGATTTCCCCCAAACATATCACATCTTCTCCAAGAAATACCCGGTTTCCCCCTTCAAATAGGACCTTTTCAACCACAAATACCTGTTTTATCCCTCAAATTGGACATATTCTTCCAGAAATGCCACATTTCTCCCAAATATATCACATCTTCTCCAAGAAATACCACGTTTCCCCCTTCAAATAGGACCTTTTCACCCACAAATATCTGTTTTATCCCCAAAAGAGGACAGTTTCTTCCAGAAGGCCACATTTCTCCCAAATATATCACATCTTCTCCAAGAAATACCAGGATTCCTCCTGAAATAGGACCTTTTCACCCACAAATACCTCTTTTATCCCCAAATGAGGACAGCTTCTTCCAGACATGCCACATTTCTCCCAAATATATCACATCTTCTCCAAGAAATACCAGGTTTCCCCCTTCAAATAGGACCTTTTCACCCACAAATACCTCTTTTATCCACAAAGGGGGACAGTTTCTTATAGAAAGGCCACATTTCTCCCAAATATATCACATCTTCTCCAAGAAATACCAGGATTCCTCCTGAAATAGGACCTTTTCACCCACAAATACCTCTTTGATCCCTCAAATAGGACAGTTTCTTTCAGAAATGCCACATTTCTCCCAAATATATCACTTCTTCTCCAAGAAATACCAGGTTTCCCCCTTCAAATAGGACCTTTTCACCCACAAGTACCTGTTTTATCCCCAAAATAGAACAGTTTCTTCCAGAAATGCCACATTTCTCCCACATATATCTCATCTTCTCCAAGAAATAACAGGTTTCCCCCTTCAAATACAACGTTTTCACCCACAAATACCTCTTTTATCCCCAAAAGAGGACAGTTTCTTCCAGACATGCCACATTTCTCCCAAATAGATCACATCTTCTCCAAGAAATACCAGCTTTCCCCCTTCAAATAGGACCTTTTCACCCACAAATACCTCTTTTATCCCCAAAAGACGACAGTTTCTTCCAGACATGCCACATTTCTCCCAAACATATCATATCTTCTCCAAGAAATACCAGGTTTTCCCCTTCAAATAGGACCTTTTCAACCACACTTACCTGTTCTATCCCTCAAATTGGACATATTCTTCCAGAAATGCCACATTTCTCCCAAATATATCACATCTTCTCCAAGAAATAACAGCTTTCCCCCTTCCAATAGGACCTTTTCACCAACAAATATCTCTTTTATCCCCAAAAGAGGACAGTTTCTTCCAGGAAGGCCACAATTCTCCCAAATATATCACATCTTCTCCAAGAAATACCAGGATTCCTCCTGAAATACGACCTTTTCACCCACAAATACGTCTTTTATCCCCAAAAGAGGACAGTTTCTTCCAGAAATGCCACATTTCTCCCAAATAGATCACATCTTCTCCAAGAAATACCAGGATTCCTCCTTCAAATAGGACCTTTTCTCCCACAAATACCAGCCTTCTCCCCCCAAAAGAGGACAGTTTCTTCCAGAAAGGCCACATTTCTCCCAAACATATCACATCTTCTCCAAGAAATACCAGCTTTCCCCCTTCAAATAGGACCTTTTCACACACAAATAACTCTTTTGTCCCCAAAATATAACAGTTTCTTCCAGAAATGCCACATTTCTCCCAAACATATCACATCTTCTCCAAGAAATACCAGCTTTCCCCCTTCAAATAGGACCTTTTCACCCACAAATACCTCTTTGATCCCCAAAAGAGGACAGTTTCTTCCAGACATGCCACATTTCTCCCAAATATATCACATCTTCTCCAAGAAATACCAGCTTTCCCCCTTCAAATAGGACCTTTTCACCCACAAATACCTCTTTTATCCCCAAAATAGGTCAGTTTCTTCCAGAAATGCCACATTTCTCCCAAATATATCACACCTTCTCCAAGAAATTCCACGTTTCCCCCTTCAAATAGGACCTTTTCACCCACAAATACCTCTTTTATCCCCAAAATACGACAGTTTCTTCCAGACATGCCACATTTCTCCCAAATATATCACATCTTCTCCAAGAAATAACAGGTTTCCCCCTTCAAATAGGACCTTTTCACCCACAAATACCTCTTTTATCCCCAAAATAGGACAGTTTCTTCCAGGAATGCCAAATTTCTCCCAAATAGATCACATCTTCTCCAAGAAATACCAGGTTTCCCCCTTCAAATAGGACTTTATCACCCACAAATACCTCTTTTATCCCCAAAAGAGGACAGTTTCTTCCAGACATGCCACATTTCTCCCAAATATATCACATCTTCTCCAAGAAATAACAGGTTTCCCCCTTCAAATAGGACCTTTTCACCCACAAATACCTCTTTTATCCCCAAAATAGGACAGTTTCTTCCAGAAATGCCACATTTCTCCCAAATATATCACATCTTCTCCAAGAAATACCAGGATTCCTCCTGAAATACGACCTTTTCACCCACAAATACCTCTTTTATCCCCAAAAGAGGACAGTTTCTTCCAGAAATGCCACATTTCTCCCAAATATATCACATCTCCAAGAAATACCAGGTTTCCTCCTGAAATAGGACCTTGTCACCCACAGATTCCTGTTTTATCCCTTCGTTCCGAGCGACTTTTCGTTTTGGAGTGTTTATCCGATGCTACACTTCAGCATTCTGTGACGAATAAAATAGAAGAGGAAAGCCCCACTAATAAGGCAGCTAGAAGGTCCAGTAGCCACACACATTGTGCTTTCAGGGAGGACGTTCCAGAAAGTCGAGAGTTGTGGCTTCTTTCCTGCGGAGAAAAATACCCCTGTTTTCAGGCAATGCAGTAGGCTGAATTCGCACGTTCTCGGCATAGGAATACCGCTCATTCGCTCTCGTGGCTCGAAAGCGGCACTCGCTCTGAATCGCTGCGGAGAGTCTGCAGTTGCTGTCCGGTCCATCGCGGTTCTGCCCGAGTGCCGCTTGCAGCCTTCAGCAGCGCTCTCGTTTCTCTCGGATGCCGGGAAAGAGCGACTTCAGCCGGATGCTTTGCTCCGACGAGTGAGCGGCTTCTTCTGCGCACATCGCAATGGAGCGCTTCTGACTTCTCCATGTGTCCATGCAGAATGCACTACGCTTCTCTCTCATTCTTATCCCTTTCTTCCGAGCGACATTTCGTTTCGGAGTGTTTATCCGATGCTACACTTCAGCATTCTGTGACGAATAGAGTAGAAGTGGAAACCACACTAATAAGTGAGCTAGAAGTTCGAGGAGCGACACACGTTGTGCTTTCAGGGAGGACGTTCCAGAAAGTCGAGAGTTGTGGCTTCTTTCCGGCGGAGAAAAAAACCCCTGTTTTCAGGCAATGCAGGGCGCTGAATTCGCACCTTCTCGGCATAGGAATACCGCTCATTCGCTCTCGTGGCTCGAAAGCGGCACTCGCTCTGAACCGCTCCGGAGAGTCTGCAGTTGCTGTCCGGTCCATCGCGGTTCTGCCCGAGTGCCGCTTGCAGCCTTCAGCAGCGCTCTCGTTTCTCTCGGATGCCGGGAAAGAGCGACTTCAGCCGGATGCTTTGCTCCGACGAGTGAGCGGCTTCTTCTGCGCACATCGCAATGGAGCGCTTCTGACTTCTGTCCATGCAGAATGCACTACGCTTCTCTCTCATTCTTATCCCTTTCTTCCGAGCGACATATCGTTTTGGAGTGTTTATCCGATGCTACACTTCAGCATTCTGTGACGAATAGAGTAGAAGAGAAAAGCCCCACTAATAAGGCAGCTAGAAGTTCGAGGAGCAACGCACGTAGTGCTTTCGGGGAGGACGTTCCAGAAAGTCGAGAGTTGTGGCTTCTTTCCTGCGGAGAAAAAACCCCCTGTTTTCAGGCAATGCAGTAGGCTGAATTCGCTCGTTCTCGGCATAGGAATGCCGCTCCTCCTCTCTCGTGGCTCGAAAGCGGCATTTGCGCTGAACCACACCGGACAGTCTGCAGTTGCAGACTACTGAATAGCCTGAAAACAGGGGGTTTTTTCTCCGCAGGAAACAAGCCACAACTCTCGACTTTCTGGAACGTCCTCCCTGAAAGCACTACGTGAGTTGCTCCTCGAACTTCTAGCTGCCTTATTAGTGGGGCTTTTCTCTTCTACTCTATTCGTCACAGAATGCTGAAGTGGAAACCTGGTATTTCTTGGAGAAGATGTGATCTATTTGGGAGAAATGTGGCCTTTCTGGAAGAAAATGTCCTCTTTTGGGGATAAAAGAGGTATTTCATGGAGAAAAGGTCCTAATTCAAGGGGGAAACCTGGTATTTCTTGAAGAAGATGTGATCTATTTGGGAGAAATGTGGCATTTCTGGAAGAAACTGTCCTATTTGAGGGATAAAAGAGGTATTTGTGGGTGAAAAGGTCCTATTTCAGGAGGAATCCTGGTATTTCTTGGAGAAGATGTGATATATTTGGGAGAAATGTGGCCTTTCTATAAGAAACTGTCCTCTTTTGGGGATAAAAGAGGAATTTGTGGGTGAAAAGGTCCTATTTGAAGGGGGAAACCTGGTATTTCTTGGAGAAGATGTGATATATTTGGGAGAAATGTGGCATGTCTGGAAGAAACTGTCCTCTTTTGGGGATAAAAGAGGTATTTGTGGGTGAAAAGGTCCTATTTGAAGGGGGAAACCTGGTATTTCTTGGAGAAGATGTGATCTATTTGGGAGAAATGTGGCATTTCTGGAAGAAACTGTCCTCTTTTGGGGATAAAAGAGGTATTTGTGGGTGATAAGGTCCTATTCGAAGGGGGAACCCTGTTATTTCTTGGAGAAGATGTGATCTATTTGGGAGAAATGTGGCATTTCTGGAAGAAACTGTCCTCTTTTGGGGATAGAAGAGGTATTTGTGGGAGAAAAGGTCCTATTTGAAGGGGGAAAGCTGGTATTTCTTGGAGAAGATGTGATCTATTTGGGAGAAATGTGGCATTTCTGGAAGAAAATGTCCAATTTGGGGGGAGAAGGCTGGTAGTTTTGGGTGAGAAGGTCCTATTTCAGGAGGAATCCTGGTATTTCTTGGAGAAGATATGATATATTTGGCAGAAATGTGGCATTTCTGGAAGAAAATGTCCAATTTGGGGGGAGAAGGCTGGTAGTTTTGGGTGAGAAGGTCCTATTTCATGAGGAATCCTGGCATTTCTTGGAGAAGATGTGATATATTTGGGAGAAATGTGGCCTTTCCGGAAGAAACTGTCCTCTTTTGGGGATAAAAGAGGTATTAGTGGTTGAAAAGATCCTATTTCCCCGGGGAAACCTGGTATTTCTTGGAGAAGATGTGATCTATTTGGGAGAAATGTGGCATTTCTGGAAGAAAATGTCCTCTTTTGGGGATAAAAGAGGTATTTCATGGAGAAAAGGTCCTATTTGAAGGGGGAAACGTGGTATTTCTTGGAGAAGATGTGATCTATTTGGGAGAATTGTGGCATTTCTGGAAGAAACTGTCGTATTTTGGGCATAAAACAGGTATTTGTGGTTGAAAAGGTCCTATTTGAAGGGGGAAAGCTGGTATTTCTTGGAGAAGATGTGATATATTTGGGAGAAATGTGGCATTTCTGGAAGAAACTGTCCTATTTGAGGGATAAAAGAGGTATTTGTGGGTGAAAAGGTCCTATTTCGAGGGGGAAACCTGGTATTTCTTGGAGAAGATGTGATATATTTGGGAGAAATGTGGCATTTCTGGAAGAAAATGTCCAATTTGTGGGGAGAAGGCTGGTAGTTTTGGGTGAGAAGGTCCTATTTCAGGAGGAATCCTGGTATTTCTTGGAGAAGATGTGATATATTTGGGAGAAATGTGGCATTTCTGGAAGAAAATGTCCAATTTGGGGGGAGAAGGCTGGTAGTTTTGGGTGAGAAGGTCCTATTTCAGGTGGAATCCTGGCATTTCTTGGAGAAGATGTGATATATTTGGGAGAAATGTGGCCTTTCTGGAAGAAACTGTCCTCTTTTGGGGATAAAAGAGGTATTAGTGGTTGAAAAGGTCCTATTTCCAGGTGGAAACCTGTTATTTCTTGGAGAAGATGTGATCTATTTGGGAGAAATGTGTCATTTCTGGAAGAAAATGTCCTCTTTTGGGGATAAAAGAGGTATTTCATGGAGAAAAGGTCCTAATTCAAGGGGGAAACCTGGTATTTCTTGGAGAAGATGTGATATATTTGGGAGAAATGTGGCATGTCTGGAAGAAACTGTCGTATTTTGGGCATAAAACAGGTATTTGTGGGTGAAAAGGTCCTATTTGAAGGGGGAAACCTGGTATTTCTTGGAGAAGATGTGATATATTTGGGAGAAATGTGGCCTTTCTATAAGAAACTGTCCTCTTTTGGGGATAAAAGAGGAATTTGTGGGTGAAAAGGTCCTATTTGAAGGGGGAAACCTGGTATTTCTTGGAGAAGATGTGATATATTTGGGAGAAATGTGGCATGTCTGGAAGAAACTGTCCTCTTTTGGGGATAAAAGAGGTATTTGTGGGTGAAAAGGTCCTATTTGAAGGGGGAAACCTGTTATTTCTTGGAGAAGATGTGATATATTTGGGAGAAATGTGGCATTTCTGGAAGAAACTGTCCTCTTTTGGGGATAAAAGAGGTATTTGTGGGTGAAAAGGTCCTATTTGAAGGGGGAAACCTGGTATTTCTTGGAGAAGATGTGATATATTTGGGAGAAATGTGGCATTTCTGGAAGAAACTGTCCTCTTTTGGGGATAAAAGAGGTATTTGTGGGTGATAAGGTCCTATTCGAAGGGGGAACCCTGTTTTTTCTTGTAGAAGATGTGATCTATTTGGGAGAAATGTGGCATTTCTGGAAGAAACTGTCCTCTTTTGGGGATAGAAGAGGTATTTGTGGGAGAAAAGGTCCTATTTGAAGGGGGAAAGCTGGTATTTCTTGGAGAAGATGTGATCTATTTGGGAGAAATGTGGCATTTCTGGAAGAAAATGTCCAATTTGGGGGGAGAAGGCTGGTAGTTTTGGGTGAGAAGGTCCTATTTCAGGAGGAATCCTGGTATTTCTTGGAGAAGATATGATATATTTGGCAGAAATGTGGCATTTCTGGAAGAAAATGTCCAATTTGGGGGGAGAAGGCTGGTAGTTTTGGGTGAGAAGGTCCTATTTCATGAGGAATCCTGGCATTTCTTGGAGAAGATGTGATATATTTGGGAGAAATGTGGCCTTTCCGGAAGAAACTGTCCTCTTTTGGGGATAAAAGAGGTATTAGTGGTTGAAAAGATCCTATTTCCCCGGGGAAACCTGGTATTTCTTGGAGAAGATGTGATCTATTTGGGAGAAATGTGGCATTTCTGGAAGAAAATGTCCTCTTTTGGGGATAAAAGAGGTATTTCATGGAGAAAAGGTCCTATTTGAAGGGGGAAACGTGGTATTTCTTGGAGAAGATGTGATCTATTTGGGAGAATTGTGGCATTTCTGGAAGAAACTGTCGTATTTTGGGCATAAAACAGGTATTTGTGGTTGAAAAGTTCCTATTTGAAGGGGGAAACGTGGTATTTCTTGGAGAAGATGTGATATATTTGGGAGAAATGTGGCATTTCTGGAAGAAACTGTCCTATTTGAGGGATAAAAGAGGTATTTGTGGGTGAAAAGGTCCTATTTCGAGGGGGAAACCTGGTATTTCTTGGAGAAGATGTGATATATTTGGGAGAAATGTGCCATTTCTGGAAGAAAATGTCCAATTTGTGGGGAGAAGGCTGGTAGTTTCGGGTGAGAAGGTCCTATTTCAGGAGGAATCCTGGTATTTCTTGGAGAAGATGTGATATATTTGGGAGAAATGTGGCATTTCTGGAAGAAAATGTCCAATTTGGGGGGAGAAGGCTGGTAGTTTTGGGTGAGAAGGTCCTATTTCAGGTGGAATCCTGGCATTTCTTGGAGAAGATGTGATATATTTGGGAGAAATGTGGCCTTTCTGGAAGAAACTGTCCTATTTTGGGGATAAAAGAGGTATTAGTGGTTGAAAAGGTCCTATTTCCAGGTGGAAACCTCTTATTTCTTGGAGAAGATGTGATCTATTTGGGAGAAATGTGTCATTTCTGGAAGAAAATGTCCTCTTTTGGGGATAAAAGAGGTATTTCATGGAGAAAAGGTCCTAATTCAAGGGGGAAACCTGGTATTTCTTGGAGAAGATGTGATATATTTGGGAGAAATGTGGCATTTCTGGAAGAAACTGTCCTCTTTTGGGCATAAAACAGGTATTTGTGGTTGAAAAGTTCCTATTTGAAGGGGGAAACGTGGTATTTCTTGGAGAAGATGTGATATATTTGGGAGAAATGTGGCATTTCTGGAAGAAACTGTCCTATTTGAGGGATAAAAGAGGTATTTGTGGGTGAAAAGGTCCTATTTCAGGAGGAATCCTGTTATTTCTTGGAGAAGATGTGATCTATTTGGGAGAAATGTGGCCTTTCTATAAGAAACTGTCCTCTTTTGGGGATCAAAGAGGTATTTGTGCGTGAAAAGGTCCTATTTGAAGGGGGAACCCCGGTATTTCTTGGAGAAGATGTGATATATTTGGGAGAAATGTGGCATTTCTGGAAGAAACTGCCCTATTTTGGGGATAAAACAGGTATTTGTGGGTGAAAAGGTCCTATTTGAAGGGGGAAACGTGGTATTTCTTGGAGAAGATGTGATATATTTGGGAGAAATGTGGCATTTCTGGAAGAAACTGTCCTCTTTTGGGGATAAAACAGGTATTTGTGGGTGAAAACGTTGTATTTGAAGGGGGAAACCTGTTATTTCTTGGAGAAGATGTGATATATTTGGGAGAAATCTGGCATTTCTGGAAGAAACTGTCCTCTTTTGGAGATAAAAGAGGTATTTGTGGCTGAAAAGGTCCTATTTGAAGGGGGAAAGCTGGTATTTCTTGGAGAAGATGTGATATATTTGGGAGAAATGTGGCATTTCTGGAAGAAACTGTCCTCTTTTGGGGATAAAAGAGGTATGTGTGGGTGATAAGGTCCTATTTGAAGGGGAACCCCGGTATTTCTTGGGGAAGATGTGATCTATTTGTGAGAAATGTGGCCTTCCTGGAAGAAACTGTCCTATTTTGGGGATAAAACAGGTATTTGTGGGAGAAAAGGTCCTATTTGAAGGGGGAAAGCTGGTATTTCATGCAGAAGATGTGATCTATTTGGGAGAAATGTGGGCTTTCTGGAAGAAAATGTCCAATTTGTGGGGAGAAGGCTGGTAGTTTTGGGTGAGAAGGTCCTATTTCAGGAGGAATCCTGGTATTTCTTGGAGAAGATATGATATATTTGGGAGAAATGTGGCTTTTCTGGAAGAAAATGTCCAATTTGGGGGGAGAATGCTGGTAGTTTTGGGTGAGAAGGTCCTATTTCAGGAGGAATCCTGGCATTTCTTGGAGAAGATGTGATATATTTGGGAGAAATGTGGCCTTTCCGGAAGAAACTGTCCTCTTTTGGGGATAAAAGAGGTATTAGAGGTTGAAAAGTTCCTATTTGAAGGGGGAACCCTGGTATTTCTTGGAGAAGATGTGATATATTTGGGAGAAATGAGGCATTTCTGGAAGAAACTGTCGTATTTTGGGGATAAAAGAGGTATTTTATGGAGAAAAGGTCCTATTTGAAGGGGGAAACCTGGTATTTCTTGGAGAAGATGTGATCTATTTGGGAGAAATGTGGCATTTCTGGAAGAAACTGTCGTATTTTGGGCATAAAACAGGTATTTGTGGTTGAAAAGGTCCTATTTGAAGGGGGAAACCTGGTATTTCTTGGAGAAGATGTGATATATTTGGGAGAAATGTGGCCTTTCTGGAAGAAACTGTCCTCTTTTGGGGATAAAAGAGGTATTTGTGGGTGAAAAGGTCCTATTTGAAGGGGGAAACCTGGTATTTCTTGGAGAAGATATGATATATTTGGGAGATCTGAGACATTCCTGGAAGAAACTGTCCTCTTTTGGGGATAAAAGAGGTATTTGTGGGTGAAAAGGTCCTATTTGAAGGGGGAAACATGGTTTATCTTGGAGAAGATGTGATATATTTGGGAGAAATCTGGCATTTCTGGAAGAATATGTTCAATTTGAGGGATAAAACAGGTATTTGTGGTTGAAAAGGTCCTATTTGAAGGGGGAAACCTGGTATTTCTTGGAGAAGATGTGGTATATTTGGGAGAAATGTGGCATGTCTGGAAGAAACTGTCCTATTTTGGGGATAAAAGAGGTATTTGTGGGAGAAAAGGTCCTATTTGAAGGGGGAAAGCTAGAATTTCTTGGAGAAGATGTGATCTATTTGGGAGAAATGTGGCCTTTCTGGAAGAAAATGTCCAGTTTGGGGGGAGAAGGCTGGTAGTTTTGGGTGAGAAGGTCCTATTTCAGGAGGAATCCTGGTATTTCTTGGAGAAGATATGATATATTTGGGAGAAATGTGGCATTTCTGGAAGAAAATGTCCAATTTGGGGGGAGAAGGCTGGTAGTTTTGGGTGAGAAGGTCCTATTTCAGGAGGAATCCTGGCATTTCTTGGAGAAGATGTGATATATCTGGGAGAAATGTGGCCTTTCCGGAAGAAACTGTCCTATTTTGGGGATAAAAGAGGTATTAGTGGTTGAAAAGATCCTATTTCCAGGGGGAAACCGGGTATTTCTTGAAGAAGATGATATATATTTGGGAGAAATGTGGCATTTCTGGAAGAAAATGTCCTCTTTTGGGGATAAAACAGGTATTTGTGGGAGAAAAGGTCCTATTTGAAGGGGGAAAGCTGGTATTTCTTGGAGAAGATGTGATCTATTTGGGAGAAATGTGGCATTTCTGGAAGAAACTGTCGTATTTTGGGCATAAAACAGGTATTTGTGGTTGAAAAGGTCCTATTTGAAGGGGGAAACCTGGTATTTCTTGGAGAAGATGTGATCTATTTGGGAGAAATGTGGCATTTCTGGAAGAAACTGTCCTATTTTGGGGATAAAAGAGGTATTTGTGGGAGAAAAGGTCCTATTTCGAGGGGGAAACGTGGTATTTCTTGGAGAAGATGTGATATATTTGGGAGAAATGAGGCATTTCTGGAAGAAACTGTCCAATTTGTGGGGAGAAGCCTGGTATTAGTGGGTGAGAAGGTCCTATTTCAGGAGGAATCCTGGTATTTCTTGGAGAAGATGTGATATATTTGGGAGAAATGTGGCATTTCTGGAAGAAACTGTCCTCTTTTGGGGATAAAAGAGGTATTTGTGGGTGATAAGGTCCTATTTGAAGGGGGAACCCCGGTATTTCTTGGAGAAGATGTGATATGTTTGGGAGAAATGTGGCATTTCTGGAAGAAACTGTCCTCTTTTGGGGATAAAACAGGTATTTGTGGGTGAAAAGGTCCTATTTGAAGGGGGAAAGCTGGTATTTCTTGGAGAAGATGTGATATATTTGGGAGAAATGTGGCATGTCTGGAAGAAACTGTCCTCTTTTGGGATAAAAGAGGTATGTGTGGGTGAAAAGGTCCTATTTGAAGGGGGAAAGCTGATATTTCTTGGAGAAGATGTGATATATTTGGGAGAAATGTGGCATGTCTGGAAGAAAATGTCCCATTTGGGGGGAGAAGGCTGGTACTTGTGGGAGAAAAGGTCCTATTTCAGGAGGAATCCTGGTATTTCTTGGAGGAGATGTGATATGTTTGGGAGAAATGTGGCCTTTCTGGAAGAAACTGTCCTCTTTTGGGGATAAAAGAGGTATTTGTGGGTGAAAAGGTCCTATTTGAAGGGGGAAACCTGGTATTTCTTGGAGAAGATGTGATATATTTGGGAGAAATGTGGCCTTTCTGGAAGAAACTGTCCTCTTTTGGGGATAAAACAGGTATCTGTGGGTGATAAGGTTCTATTTGAAGGGGGAACCCCGGTATTTCTTGGAGAAGATGTGATATATTTGGGAGAAATGTGGCATGTCTGGAAGAAGCTGTCCTATTTTGGGGATAAAACAGGTATTTGTGGGTGAAAAGGTCCTATTTGAAGGGGGAAAGCTGGTATTTCTTGGAGAAGATGTGATCTATTTGGGAGAAATGTGGCATGTCTGGAAGAAACTGTCCTCTTTTGGGGATAAAACAGGTATTTGTGGGAGAAAAGGTCCTATTTGATGGGGGAACCCTGGTATTTCTTGGAGAATATGTGATCTATTTGGGAGAAATGTGGCCTTTCTGGAAGAAAATGTCCAATTTGGGGGGAGAAGGCTGGTAGTTTTGGGTGAGAAGGTCCTATTTCAGGAGGAATCCTGGTATTTCTTGGAGAAGATATGATATATTTGGGAGAAATGTGGCATTTCTGGAAGAAAATGTCGAATTTGGGGGGAGAAGGCTGGTAGTTTTGGGTGAGAAGGTCCTATTTCAGGAGGAATCCTGGTATTTCTTGGAGAAGATGTGATATATCTGGGAGAAATGTGGCCTTTCCGGAAGAAACTGTCCTATTTTGGGGATAAAAGAGGTATTAGTGGTTGAAAAGATCCTATTTCCAGGGGGAAACCTGGTATTTCTTGGAGAAGATGTGATCTATTTGGGAGAAATGTGGCATTTCTGGAAGAAAATGTCCTCTTTTGGGGATAAAAGAGGTATTTCATGGAGAAAAGGTCCTATTTGAAGGGGGAAACGTGGTATTTCTTGGAGAAGATGTGATGTATTTGGGAGAAATGTGGCATTTCTGGAAGAAGCTGTCCTATTTTGGGGATAAAAGAGGTATTTGTGGGAGAAAAGGTCCTATTTCGAGGGGGAAACCTGGTATTTCTTGGAGAAGATGTGATATATTTGGGAGAAATGAGGCATTTCTGGAAGAAACTGTCCAATTTGTGGGGAGAAGCCTGGTATTAGTGGGTGAGAAGGTCCTATTTCAGGAGGAATCCTGGTATTTCTTGGAGAAGATGTGATATATTTGGGAGAAATGTGGCATTTCTGGAAGAAACTGTCCTATTTTGGGGATAAAAGAGGTATTTGTGGGTGATAAGGTCCTATTTGAAGGGGGAACCCTGGTATTTCTTGGAGAAGATGTGATCTATTTGGGAGAAATGTGGCATTTCTGGAAGAAAATGTCCTCTTTTGGGGATAAAAGAGGTATTTGTGGGTGAAAATTTCCTATTTGAAGGGGGAACCCTGGTATTTCTTGGAGAAGATGTGATATATTTGGGAGAAATGTGGCATGTCTGGAAGAAACTGTCCACTTTTGGGGATAAAAGAGGTATGTGTGGGTGAAAAGGTCCTATTTGAAGGGGGAAAGCTGGTATTTCTTGGAGAAGATGTGATATATTTGGGAGAAATGTGGCATGTCTGGAAGAAAATGTCCTATATGGGGGGAGAAGGCTGGTACTTGTGGGAGAAAAGGTCCTATTTCAGGAGGAATCCTGGTATTTCTTGGAGGAGATGTGATATGTTTGGGAGAAATGTGGCATTTCTGGAAGAAACTGTCCTCTTTTGAGGATTAAACAGGTATTTGTGGGTGAAAAGGTCCTATTTGAAGGGGGAAAGCTGGTATTTCTTGGAGAAGATGAGGTATATTTGGGAGAAATGTGACCTTTCTGGGAGAAACTGTCCTATTTTGGGGATAAAAGAGGTATTTGTGGGTGAAAAGGTCCTATTTGAAGGGGGAAAGCTGGTATTTCTTGGAGAAGATGTGGTATATTTGGGAGAAATCTGGCATTTCTGGAAGAAACTGTCCTCTTTTGGGGATAAAACAGGTATTTGTGGGTGAAAACGTTGTATTTGAAGGGGGAAACCTGTTATTTCTTGGAGAAGATGTGATATATTTGGGAGAAATGTGGCCTTTCTGGAAGAAACTGTCCTCTTTTGGGGATAAAAGAGGTATTTGTGGGTGAAAAGGTCCTATTTGAAAGGGGAAACATGGTATTTTTGGAGAAGATGTGATATATTTGGGAGAAATGTGGCATGTCTGGAAGAAACTGTCCTCTTTTGGGGATAAAAGAGGTATGTGTGGGTGAAAAGGTCCTATTTGAAGGGGGAAACCTGGTATTTCTTGGAGAAGATGTGATATATTTGGGAGAAATGTGGCATGTCCGGAAGAAAATGTCCAATTTGGGGGGAGAAGGCTGGTAGTTTTGGGTGAGAAGGTCCTATTTCAGGAGGAATCCTGGTATTTCTTGGAGAAGATGTGATATATCTGGGAGAAATGTGGCCTTTCCGGAAGAAACTGTCCTCTTTTGGGGATAAAAGAGGTATTAGTGGTTGAAAAGATCCTATTTCCAGGGGGAAACCTGGTATTTCTTGGAGAAGATGTGATCTATTTGGGAGAAATGTGGCATTTCTGGAAGAAAATGTCCTCTGTTGGGGATAAAAGAGGTATTTCATGGAGAAAAGGTCCTATTTGAAGGGGGAAACGTGGTATTTCTTGGAGAAGATGTGATATATTTGGGAGAAATGTGGCATTTCTGGAAGAAACTGTCCTACTTTGGGGATAAAAGAGGTATTTGTTGGAGAAAAGGTCCTATTTGAAGGGGGAAACCTGGTATTTCTTGGAGAAGATGTGATATATTTGGGAGAAATGTGGCCTTTCTGGAAGAAACTGTCCTCTTTTGGGGATAAAACAGGTATATGTGGGTGATAAGGTCCTATTTGAAGGGGGAAAGCTGGTATTTCTTGGAGAAGATGTGATATATTTGGGAGAAATGTGGCATGTCTGGAAGAAACTGTCCTATTTTGGGGGGAAAAGGCTGGTATTTGTGGGAGAAAAGTTCCTATTTCAGGAGGAATCCTGGTATTTCTTGGAGAAGATGTGATCTATTTGGGAGAAATGTGGCATGTCTGGAAGAAACTGTCCTCTTTTGGGGATAAAAGAGGTATTTGTGGGTGAAAAGGTCCTATTTGAAGTTGGAAACCTGGTATTTCTTGGAGAAGATGTGATGTGTTTGGGAGAAATGTGGCATTTCTGGAAGAAACTGTCCTATTTGAGGGATAAAAGAGGTATTTGTGGGTGAGAAGGTCCTATTTCAGGAGGAATCCTGGTATTTCTTGGAGAAGATGAGATCTATTTGGGAGAAATGTGGCATTTCTGGAACAAACTGTCCTATTTTGGGGATAAAAGAGGTATTTGTGGGTGAAAAGGTCCTATTTGAAGGGGGAAACCTGGTATTTCTTGGAGAAGATGTGGTATATTTGGGAGAAATCAGGCATTTCTGGAAGAAACTGTCCTCTTTTGGGGATAAAACAGGTATTTGTGGGTGAAAACGTTGTATTTGAAGGGGGAAACCTGTTATTTCTTGGAGAAGATATGATATATTTGGGAGAAATGTGGCATTTCTGGAAGAAACTGTCCTCTTTTGGGGATAAAAGAGGTATTTGTGGGTGAGAAGGTCCTATTTGAAGGGGGAAATGTGGTATTTCTTGGAGAAGATGTGATATATTTGGGAGAAATGTGGCCTTTCCGGAAGAAACTGTCCTCTTTTGGGGATAAAAGAGGTATTTGTGGGTGAAAAGGTCCTATTTGAAGGGGGAACCCCGGTATTTCTTGGAGAAGATGTGATATATTTGGGAGAAATGTGGCATTTCTGGAAGAAACTGTCCTCTTTTGGGGATAAAAGAGGTATTTGTGGGTGAAAAGGTCCTATTTGAAGGGGGAAAGCTGGTATTTCTTGGAGAAGATGTGATCTATTTGGGAGAAATGTGGCATGTCTGGAAGAAACTGTCCTCTTTTGGGGATAAAACAGGTATTTGTGGGAGAAAAGGTCCTATTTGAAGGGGGAACCCTGGTATTTCTTGGAGAAGATGTGATCTATTTGGGAGAAATGTGGCCTTTCTGGAAGAAAATGTCCAATTTGGGGGGAGAAGGCTGGTAGTTTTGGGTGAGAAGGTCCTATTTCAGGAGGAATCCTGGTATTTCTTGGAGAAGATGTGATATATTTGGGAGAAATGTGGCCTTTCCAGAAGAAACTGTCCTCTTTTGGGGATAAAAGAGGTATTTGTGGGTGATAAGGTCCTATTTGAAGGGGGAAACGTGGTATTTCTTGGAGAAGATGTGATATATTTGGGAGAAATGTGGCCTTTCCGGAAGAAACTGTCCTCTTTTGGGGATAAAAGAGGTATTTGTGGGTGATAAGGTCCTATTTGAAGGGGGAACCCCGGTATTTCTTGGAGAAGATGTGATATATTTGGGAGAAATGTGGCATTTCTGGAAGAAACTGTCCTCTTTTGGGGATAAAAGAGGTATTTGTGGGTGATAAGGTCCTATTTGAAGGGGGAACCCTGGTATTTCTTGGAGAAGATGTGATATATTTGGGAGAAATGTGGCATGTCTGGAAGAAACTGTCCTCTTTTGGGGATAAAAGAGGTATTTGTTGATGAAAAAGGTCCTATTTGAAGGGGGAAACGTGGTATTTCTTGGAGAAGATGTGATATATTTGGGAGAAATGTGGCATTTCTGGAAGAAACTGTCCTATTTTGGGGGGAGAAGGCTGGTATTTGTGGGAGAAAAGTTCCTATTTCAGGAGGAATCCTGGTATTTCTTGGAGAAGATGTGATCTATTTGGGAGAAATGTGGCATTTCTGGAACAAACTGTCCTCTTTTGGGGATAAAAGAGGTATTTGTGGGTGAAAAGGTCCTATTTGAAGTTGGAAACCTGGTATTTGTTGGAGAAGATGTGATCTATTTGGGAGAAATGTGGCATTTCTGGAAGAAACTGTCCTATTTGAGGGATAAAAGAGGTATTTGTGGGTGAAAAGGTCCTATTTCAGGAGGAATCCTGATATTTCTTGGAGAAGATGTGATATATTTGGGAGAAATCAGGCATTTCTGGAAGAAACTGTCCTCTTTTGGGGATAAAACAGGTACTTGTGGGTGAAAACGTTGTATTTGAAGGGGGAAACCTGGTATTTCTTGGAGAAGATGTGATATATTTGGGAGAAATGTGGCATTTCTGGAAGAAACTGTCCTATTTTGGGGATAAAAGAGGTATTTGTGGGTGAAAAGGTCCTTTTTGAAGGGGGAAACGTGGTATTTCTTGGAGAAGATGTGATGTATTTGGGAGAAATGTGGCATTTCTGGAAGAAACTGTCCTCTTTTGGGGATAAAAGAGGTATTTGTGGGTGAAAAGGTCCTATTTGAAGGGGGAAGGCTGGTAGTTCTTGCAGGAGATGTGATATACTTGGGAGAAATGTGGCATTTCTGGAAGAAACTGTCCTCTTTTGGGGATAAAAGAGGTATTTGTGGGTGAAAAGGTCCTTTTTGAATGGGGAAACATGGTATTTCTTGGAGAAGATGTGATATATTAGGGAGAAATGTGGCATGTCTGGAAGAAACTGTCCTCTTTTGGGGATAAAAGAGGTATTTGTTGGTGAAAAGGTCCTATTTGAAGGGGGAAACCTGGTATTTCTTGGAGAAGATGTGATATATTTGGGAGAAATGTAGCCTTTCTGGAAGAAACTGTCCTCTTTTGGGGATAAAACAGGTATATGTGGGTGATAAGGTCCTATTTGAAGGGGGAAAGCTGGTATTTCTTGGAGAAGATGTGATATATTTGGGAGAAATGTGGCATGTCTGGAAGAAACTGTCCTATTTTGGGGGGAGAAGGCTGGTATTTGTGGGAGAAAAGTTCCTATTTCAGGAGGAATCCTGGTATTTCTTGGAGAAGATGTGATCTATTTGGGAGAAATGTGGCATTTCTGGAAGAAACTGTCCTCTTTTGGGGATAAAAGAGGTATTTGTGGGTGAAAAGGTCCTATTTGAAGTTGGAAACATGGTATTTCTTGGAGAAGATGTGATGTGTTTGGGAGAAATGTGGCATTTCTGGAAGAAACTGTCCTATTTGAGGGATAAAAGAGGTATTTGTGGGTGAGAAGGTCCTATTTCAGGAGGAATCCTGGTATTTCTTGGAGAAGATGAGATCTATTTGGGAGAAATGTGGCATTTCTGGAACAAACTGTCCTCTTTTGGGGATAAAAGAGGTATTTGTGGGTGAAAAGGTCCTATTTGAAGGGGGAAACCTGGTATTTCTAGGAGAAGATGTGATATATTTGGGAGAAATGTGGCATGTCTGGAAGAAACTGCCCTGTTATGGGGATAAAACAGGTATTTGTGGGTGAAAAGGTCCTATCTGAAGGGGGAAAGCTGGTATTTCTTGGAGAAGATGTGGTATATTTGGGAGAAATCAGGCATTTCTGGAAGAAACTGTCCTCTTTTGGGGATAAAACAGGTATTTGTGGGTGAAAACTTTGTATTTGAAGGGGAAAACCTGTTATTTCTTGGAGAAGATGTGATATATTTGGGAGAAATGTGGCATTTCCGGAAGAAACTGTCCTCTTTTGGGGATAAAAGAGGTATTTGTGGGTGAGAAGGTCCTATTTGAAGGGGGAAACGTGGTATTTCTTGGAGAAGATGTGATATATTTGGGAGAAATGTGGCCTTTCCGGAAGAAACTGTCCTCTTTTGGGGATAAAAGAGGTATTTGTGGGTGATAAGGTCCTATTTGAAGGGGGAACCCCGGTATTTCTTGGAGAAGATGTGATATATTTGGGAGAAATGTGGCATTTCTGGAAGAAACTGTCCTCTTTTGGGGATAAAACAGGTATTTGTGGGTGAAAAGGTCCTATTTGAAGGGGGAAACGTGGTATTTCTTGGAGAAGATGTGATATATTTGGGAGAAATGTGGCATTTCTGGAAGAATATGTCCAATTTGAGTGATCAAACTGGTATTTGTGGGAGAAAAGGTCCTATTTGACGGGGGAAAGCTGGTATTTCTTGGAGAAGATGTGATCTATTTGGGAGAAATGTGGCATTTCTGGAAGAAAATGTCCAATTTGGGGGGAGAAGGCTGGTAGTTTTGGGTGAGAAGGTCCTATTTCAGGAGGAATCCTGGTATTTCTTGGAGATGATGTGATCTATTTGGGAGAAATGTGGCCTTTCTGGAAGAAAATGTCCAATTTGGGGAGAGAAGGCTGGTAGTTTTGGGTGAGAAGGTCGTATTTCAGGAGGAATCCTGGTATTTCTTGGAGAAGATGTGATATATTTGGGAGAAATGTGGCATTTCTGGAAGAAACTGTCCTATTTTGGGGATAAAAGAGGTATTTGTGGGTGAAAAGGTCCTATTTGAAGGGGGAAAGCAGGTATTTCGTGGAGAAGATGTGATATGTTTGGGAGAAATGTGGCATTTCTGGAAGAAACTGTCGTATTTTGGGGATAAAACAGGTATTTGTGGGTGAAAAGGTCCTATTTGAAGGGGGAAAGCTGGTATTTCTTGGAGAAGATGTGCTATATTTGGGAGAAATGTGGCAAGTCAGGAAGAAACTGTCCTCTTTTGGGGATACAAGAGGTATTTGTGGGTGATAAGGTCCTATTTCAAGGAGGAAACCTGGTATTTCTTGGAGAAGATGTGATATGTTTGGGAGAAATGTGGCATTTCTGGACGTAACTGTTCTATTTTGGGGACAAAAGAGGTATTTGTGGGTGATAAGGTCCTATTTGAAGGGGGAAACCTGGTATTTCTTGGAGAAGATGTGATCTATTTGGGAGAAATCTGGCATTTCTGGAAGAAACTGTCCTATTTGGGGGGAGAAGGCTGGTATTTGTGGGAAAAAAGGTCCTATTTCAGGAGGAATCTTGGTATTTCTTGGAGAAGATGTGATATATTTGGGAGAAATGTGGCATTTCTGGAAGAAACTGTCCTATTTGAGGGATAAAAGAGGTATTTGTGGGTGAAAAGGTCGTATTTCAGGAGGAATCCTGGTATTTCTTGGAGAAGATGTGATCTATTTGGGAGAAATGTGGCATTTCTGGAAGAAACTGTCCTCTTTTGGGGATAAAAGAGGTATTTGTGGGTGAAAAGGTCCTATTTGAAGGGGGAAACGTGCTATTTCTTGGAGAAGATGTGATATATTTGGGAGAAATGTGGCATTTCTGGAAGAAACTGACGTCTTATGGGGATAAAAGAGTTTTTTGGGGGGAAAAGGCCCTATTTGAAGGGGGAAACCTGGTATTTCTTTGAGAAGATGAGGTATATTTGGGAGAAATGTGGCCTTTCTTGAAGAAACTGTCCTCTTTTGGAGATAAAACAGGTATTTGTGGGTGAAAAGGTCCTATTTGAAGGGGGAAACCTGTTATTTCTTGGAGAAGATGTGATATATTTGGGAGAAATCAGGCATTTAAGGAAGAAACTGTCCTCTTTTGGGGATAAAAGAGGTATTTGTGGGTGAAAAGGTCCTATTTGAAGGGGGAAACCTGGTATTTCTTGGAGAAGATGTGATATATTTGGGAGAAATGTGGCCTTTCTGGAAGAAAATGTCCTCTTTTGGGGATAAAAGAGGTATTTGTGGGTGAAAATGTCCTATTTGAAGGGGGAAACGTGGTATTTCTTGGAGAAGATGTGATATATTTGGGAGAAATGTGGCCTTTCTGGAAGAAACTGTCCTCTTTTGGGGATACAAGAGGTATTTGTGGGTGAAACGGTCCTATTTCAAGGAGGAAACCTGGTATTTCTTGGAGAAGATGTGATATGTTTGGGAGAAATGTGGCATTTCTGGACGTAACTGTTCTATTTTGGGGACAAAAGAGGTATTTGTGGGTGAAAAGGTCCTATTTGAAGGGGGACAGCTGGTATTTCTTGGAGAAGATGTGATCTATTTGGGACAAATCTGGCATTTCTGGAAGAAACTGTCCTATTTTGGGGGGAAAAGGCTGGTATTTGTGGGAGAAAAGGTCCTATTTCAGGAGGAATCCTGGTATTTCTTGGAGAAGATGTGATATATTTGGGAGAAATGTGGCATTTCTGGAAGAAACTGTCCTCTTTTGGGGATAAAAGAGGTATTTGTGGGTGAAAAGTTCGTATTTCAGGAGGAATCCTGGTATTTCTTGGAGAAGATGTGATATATTTGGGAGAAATGTGGCCTTTCTGGAAGAAGCTGTCCTCTTTTGGGGATAAAACAGGTATTTGTGGGTGAAAAGGTCCTATTTGAAGGGGGAAACCTGGTATTTCTTGGAGAAGATGTGATCTATTTGGGAGAAATGTGGCATTTCTGGAAGAAACTGTCCTCTTTTGGGGATAAAAGAGTTTTTTTGGGGGAAAAGGTCCTATTTGAAGGGGGAAACCTGGTATTTCTTGGAGAAGATGTGATATGTTTGGGAGAAATGTGGCATTTCTGAAAGAAACTGTCCTCTTTTGGGGATAAAAGAGGTATTTGTAGGTGAAAAGGTCCTATTTGAAGGGGGAAAGCTGGTATTTCTTGGAGAAGATGTGATATATTTGGGTGATATGTGGCATGTCTGGAAGAAAATGTCCAATTTGGGGGGAGAAGGCTGGTATTTGTGGGAGAAAAGGTCCTATTTCAGGAGGAATCCTGGTATTTCTTGGAGGAGATGTGATCTATTTGGGAGAAATGTGGCATTACTGGCAGAAACTGTCCTATTTTGGGGATAAAAGAGGTATTTGTGGGTGAAAAGGTCCTATTTGAAGGGGGACAGCTGGTATTTCATGGAGAAGATGTGATATATTTGGGAGAAATGTGGCATTTCTGGACGAAAATGTCCTATTTGGGGGGAGAAGCCTGGTATTAGTGGGTTAAAAGGTCCTATTTGAAGGGGGAAACCTGGTATTTCTTGGAGAAGATGTGATATATTTGGGAGAAATGTGGCATGTCTGGAAGAAACTGTCCTATTTTGGGGATAAAAGAGGTATTTGTGGGTGAAAAGGTCCTATTTGAAGGGGGAAACCTGGTATTTCTTGGAGAAGATGTGATATATTTGGGAGAAATGTGGCATTTCTGGAACAAACTGTCCTATTTTGGGGATAAAAGAGGTATTTGTGGGAGAAAAGGTCCTATTTGAAGGGGGAACCCCGGTATTTCTTGGAGAAGATGTGATATATTTGGGAGAAATGTGGCATGTCTGGATAAAACTGTCCAATTTTGGGGATAAATGAGGTATTTGTGGGTGAAAAGGTCCTATTTGAAGGGGGAAACCTGGTATTTCTTGGAGAAGATGTGATATATTTGGGAGAAATGTGGCATTTCTGGAAGAAAGCGTCCAGTTTTGTACATAAAACAGGTATTTGTGGGAGAAAAGGTCCTATTTGAAGGGGGAAAAGTGGTATTTCTTGGAGGAGATGTGATATATTTGGGAGAAATGTGGCATTTCTGGACGAAACTGTCCTCTTTTGGGGATAAAAGAGGTATTTGTGGGTTAAAAGGTCTATTTGAAGGGGGAAACCTGGTATTTCTTGGAGAAGATGTGATCTATTTGGGAGAAATGTGGCATTTCTGGAAGAAACTGTCCTATTTGGGGGAAGAAGCCTGCTATTAGTGGGTGAAAAGGTCCTATTTGAAGGGGGAAAGCTGGTATTTCTTGGAGAAGATGTGATATATTTGGGAGAAATGTGGCATGTCTGGAAGAAACTGTCCTCTTTTGGGGATAAAAGAGGTATTTGTGGGTGAAAAGGTCCTATTTGAAGGGGGAAACGTGGTATTTCTTGGAGAAGATGTGATATGTTTGGGAGAAATGTGGCATTTCTGGTAGAAACTGTCCTGTTTGGGGGGAGCAGGCTGGTATTTGTGGGAGAAAAGGTCCTCTTTCAGGAGGAATCCTGGTATTTCTTGTAGAAGATGTGATATATTTGGGAGAAATGTGGCATGTCTGGAAGAAACTGACCTATTTGAGGGATAAAAGAGGTATTTTTGGGTGAAAATGACCTATTTGAAGGGGGAAACCTGGTATTTCTTGGAGAAGAAGTGATATATTAGGGAGAAATGTCCCATTTTCTGGAAGAAACTGTCCTATTTTGGGGATAAAAGAATTTTTTGTGGGTGAAAAGGTCCTATTTGAAGGGGGAAACCTGGTATTTCTTGGAGAAGATGTGATATGTTTGGGAGAAATGTGGCCTTTCTGGCAGAAACTGTCGTCTTTTGGGGATAAAAGTGGTATTTGTGGGTGATAAGGCCCTATTCGAAGGGGAAAACCAGGTATTTCTTGGAGAAGATGTGATATATTTGGGAGAAATGTGGCATGTCAGGAAGAAACTGTCCTCTTTTGGGGATGAAACAGGTATTTTTGGGTAAAAAGGTCCTATTTGAAGGGGGAATTCTGGTATTTCATGGAGAAAGTCCCTGTTTTATCCCCAAAATAGGACAGCTTCTTCCAGAAAGGCCAGATTTCACCCAAATATATCACATCTTCTCCAAGAAATACCAGGATTCCTCCTGAAATACGACCTTTTCACCCACAAATACCTCTTTTATCCCTCAAATAGGACAGTTTCTTCCAGAAATGCCACATTTCTCCCAAATATATCACATCTTCTCCAAGAAATACCAGGATTCCTCCTGAAATAGGACCTTTTCTCCCACAAATACCAGCCTTCTCCCCCCAAAATAGGACAGTTTCTTCCCGAAATGCCAGATTTCTCCCAAATAGATCACATCTTCTCCAAGAAATACCAGCTTTCCCCCTTCAAATAGGACCTTATCACCCACGAATACCTCTTTTGTCCCCAAAATAGAACAGTTATGTCCAGAAATGCCACATTTCTCCCAAACATATCACATCTTCTCCATGAAATACCAGCTTTCCTTTTTCAAATAGGACCTTTTCACCCACAAATACCTCTTGTATCCCCAAAAGAGGACAGTTTCTTCCTGACATGCCACATTTCTCCCAAATATATCACATCTTCTCCAAGAAATACCACGTTTCCCCCTTCAAATAGGACCTTTTCACCCACAAATACCTCTTTTATCCCCAAAAGAGGACAGTTTCTTCCAGAAATGCCACATTTCTCCCAAATAGATCACATCTTCTCCAAGAAATACCAGCTTTCCCCCTTCAAATAGGACCTTTTCACCCACTAATACCAGGCTTCTCCCCCCAAATAGGACATTTTCTTCCAGAAATGCCACATTTCTCCCAAATATATCACATCTTCTCCAAGAAATACCACGTTTCCCCCTTCAAATAGGAAATTTTCACCCACAAATACCTGTTTTATCCCCAAAGCAGGACAGTTTCTTCCAGAAATGCCACATTTCTCCCAAATAGATCACATCTTCTCCAAGAAATACCAGGGTTCCCCCTTCAAATAGGAAATTTTCACCCACAAATACCTGTTTTATCCCCAAAATAGGACAGTTTCTTCCGGAAATGCCACATTTCTCCCAAATATATCACATATTCTCCAAGAAATACCAGGTTTCCCCCTTCAAATAGGACCTTTTCACCCACAAATACCTCTTTTATCCCTCAAATTGGACATATTCTTCCAGAAAGGCCACATTTCTCCCAAATATATCACATCTTCTCCAAGAAATACCACGTTTCCCCCTTCAAATAGGACCTTTTCACCCACAAATACCTCTTTTATCCCCAAAATAGAACAGTTTCTTCCAGAAATGCCACATTTCACACAAATATATCACATCTTCTCCAAGAAATACCAGGTTTCCCACTTCAAATAGGACCTTTTCACCCACTAATACCAGGCTTCTCCCCCCAAATAGGACATTTTCTTCCAGAAATGCCACATTTCTCCCAAATATATCATATCTTCTCCAAGAAATGCCAGGTTTCCCCCTTCAAATAGGAAATTTTCACCCGCAAGTACCTGTTTTATCCCCAAAAGAGGACAGTTTCTTCCAGACATGCCACATTTCTCCCAAAAAAATCACATCTCCTCCAAGAAATACCAGGATTTCTCCTGTAATAGGACCTTTTCTCCCACAAATACCAGCCTTTTCCCCCCAAAAGAGGACAGTTTCTTCCAGAAATGACATATTTATCACAAATATATCACATCTTCTCCAAGAAATACCAGGTTTTCCCCTTCAAATAGGACCGTTTCACCCACAAATACCTCTTGTATCCCCAAAAGAGGACAGTTTCTTCCAGAAATGCCACATTACTCCCGAACATATCACATCTTCTCCAAGAAATACCAGGTTTCCCCCTTCAAATAGGACCTTTTCCCCCCAAAAAACTCTTTTATCCCCAAAAGAGGACAGTTTCTTCCGAAAAGGCCACATTTCGCCCAAATATATCACATCTTCTCCAAGAAATACCAGGATTCCTCCTGAAATACGACCTTTTCACCCACAAATACCTCTTTTATCCCTCAAATAGGACAGTTTCTTCCAGAAATGCCACATTTCTCCCAAATATATCACATCTTCTCCAAGAAATACCAGGATTCCTCCTGAAATAGGACCTTTTCTCCCACAAATACCAGCCTTCTCCCCCCAAATAGGACAGTTTCTTCCAGAAATGCCACATTTCTCCCAAATAGATCACATCTTCTCCAAGAAATACCAGGTTTCCCCCTTGTAATAAGACCTTTTCACCCACAAATACCTCTTTTATCCCCAAAAGAGGACAGTTTCTTCCAGAAAGGCCACATTTCTCCCAAATATATCACATCTTCTCCAAGAAATACCAGGTTTCCCCCTTCAAATAGGACCTTTTCACCCACTAATACCAGGCTTCTCCCCCCAAATAGGACATTTTCTTCCAGAAAGGCCACATTTCTCCCAAATATATCATATCTTCTCCAAGAAATACCAGCTTTCCCCCTTCAAATAGAAATTTTCACCCACAAATACCTGTTTTATCCCCAAAAGAGGACAGTTTCTTCCAGAAATGCCACATTTCTCCCAAATATATCACATCTTCTCCAAGAAATACCAGGTTTTCCCCATCAAATAGGACCTTTTCACCCACAAATACCTCTTTTATCCCCAAAAGAGGACAGTTTCTTCCAGACATGCCACATTTCTCCCAAACATATCACATCTTCTCCAAGAAATACCAGGTTTCCCCCTTCAAATAGGACCTTTTCAACCACACATACCTGTTCTATCCCTCTAATTGGACATATTCTTCCAGAAATGCCACATTTCTCCCAAATATATCACATCTTCTCCAAGAAATACCAGCTTTCCCCCTTCAAATAGGACCTTTTCACCCACAAATATCTCTTTTATCCCCAAAAGAGGACAGTTTCTACCAGGAAGGCCACATTTCTCCCAAATATATCACATCTTCTCCAAGAAATACCAGGATTCCTCCTGAAATACGACCTTTTCACCCACAAATACCTCTTTTATCCCCAAAATAGGACAGTTTCTGCCAGAAATGCCACATTTCTCCCAAATAGATCACATCTTCTCCAAGAAATACCAGGATTCCTCCTGAAATAGGACCTTTTCTCCCACAAATACCAGCCTTCTCCCCCCAAAAGAGGACAGTTTCTTCCAGAAAGGCCACATTTCTCCCAAACATATCACATCTTCTCCAAGAAATACCAGCTTTCCCCCTTCAAATAGGACCTTATCACCCACAAATACCTCTTTTGTCCCCAAAAGAGGACAGTTACGTCCAGAAATGCCACATTTCTCCCAAATATATCACATCTTCTCCAAGAAATACCAGCTTTCCCCCTTCAAATAGGACCTTTTCACCCACAAATACCTCTTTTCTCCCCAAAATAGGACAGTTTCTTCCAGACATGCCACATTTCTCCCAAATATATCACATCTTCTCCAAGAAATACCAGCTTTCCCCCTTCAAATAGGACCTTTTCACCCACAAATACCTCTTTTATCCCCAAAATAGGTCAGTTTCTTCCAGAAATGCCTCATTTCTCCCAAATATACCACACCTTCTCCAAGAAATTCCACGTTTCCCCCTTCAAATAGGACCTTCTCACCCACAAATACCTCTTTCATCCCCAAAATACGACAGTTTCTTCCAGACATGCCACATTTCTCCCAAATATATCACATCTTCTCCAAGAAATACCAGGTTTCCCCCTTCAAATAGGACGTTTTCACCCACAAATACCTCTTTTATCCCCAAAATAGGACAGTTTCTTCCAGGAATGCCAAATTTCTCCCAAATATATCACATCTTCTCCAAGAAATACCAGCTTTCCCCCTTCAAATAGGACCTTTTCACCCACAAATACCTGTTTTATCCCCAAAATAGGACAGTTTCTTCCAGACATGCCACATTTCTCCCAAATATATCACATCTTCTCCAAGAAATACCACGTTTCCCCCTTCAAATAGGAAATTTTCACCCACAAATACCTGTTTTATCCCCAAAGCAGGACAGTTTCTTCCAGGAATGCCACATTTCTCCCAAATAGATCACATCTTCTCCAAGAAATACCAGCTTTCCCCCTTCAAATAGGAACTTTTCACCCACAAATACCTGTTTTATCCCCAAAATAGGACAGTTTCTTCCAGAAATGCCACATTTCTCCCAAATATATCACATCTTCTCCAAGAAATACCAGCTTTCCCCCTTCAAATAGGACCTTTTCACCCACAAATACCTCTTTTATCCCTCAAATTGGACATATTCTTCCAGAAAGGCCACATTTCTCCCAAATATATCACATCTTCTCCAAGAAATACCACGTTTCCCCCTTCAAATAGGACCTTTTCACCCACAAATACCTCTTTTATCCCCAAAATAGAACAGTTTCTTCCAGAAATGCCACATTTCACACAAATATATCACATCTTCTCCAAGAAATACCAGGTTTCCCACTTCAAATAGGACCTTTTCACCCACTAATACCAGGCTTCTCCCCCCAAATAGGACATTTTCTTCCAGAAATGCCACATTTCTCCCAAATATATCATATCTTCTCCAAGAAATGCCAGGTTTCCCCCTTCAAATAGGAAATTTTCACCCGCAAGTACCTGTTTTATCCCCAAAAGAGGACAGTTTCTTCCAGACATGCCACATTTCTCCCAAAAAAATCACATCTCCTCCAAGAAATACCAGGATTTCTCCTGTAATAGGACCTTTTCTCCCACAAATACCAGCCTTTTCCCCCCAAAAGAGGACAGTTTCTTCCAGAAATGACATATTTATCACAAATATATCACATCTTCTCCAAGAAATACCAGGTTTTCCCCTTCAAATAGGACCGTTTCACCCACAAATACCTCTTGTATCCCCAAAAGAGGACAGTTTCTTCCAGAAATGCCACATTACTCCCAAACATATCACATCTTCTCCAAGAAATACCAGGTTTCCCCCTAGTAATAAGACCTTTTCACCCACAAATACCTCTTTTATCCCCAAAAGAGGACAGTTTCTTCCAGAAATGCCACATTTCTCCCAAATATATATCATATCTTTTCCAAGAAACACCAGGTTTCCTCCTTGAAATAGGACCTTTTCACCCACAAATACCTGTTTAATCCCCAAAAGAGGACAGTTTCTTCCAGAAAGGCCACATTTCTCCCAAATATATCACATCTTCTCCAAGAAATACCAGGATTCCTCCTGAAATACGACCTTTTCACCCACAAATACCTCTTTTATCCCTCAAATAGGACAGTTTCTTCCAGAAATGCCACATTTCTCCCAAATATATCACATCTTCTCCAAGAAATACCAGGATTCCTCCTGAAATAGGAACTTTTCTCCCACAAATACAAGCCTTCTCCCCCAAAAAAGGACAGTTTCTTCCAGAAATGCCACATTTCTCCCAAATATATCACATCTTCTCCAAGAAATACCAGCTTTCCCCCTTCAAATAGGACCTTATCACCCACAAATACCTCTTTTGTCCCCAAAATAGAACAGTTACGTCCGGAAATGCCACATTTCTCCCAAACATATCACATCTTCTCCAAGAAATACCAGGTTTCCCCCTTGAAATAGGACCTTTTAACCCACAAATACCTCTTGTATCCCCAAAAGAGGACAGTTTCTTCCTGACATGCTACATATCTCCCAAATATATCACATCTTCTCCAAGAAATACCACGTTTCCCCCTTCAAATAGGACCTTTTCACCCACAAATACCTCTTTTATCCCCAAAAGAGGACAGTTTCTTCCAGACATGCCACATTTCTCCCAAATATATCACATCTTCTCCAAGAAATACCAGGATTCCTCCTGAAATAGGACCTTTTCTCCCACAAATACCAGCCTTCTCCCCCATAAAAGGACAGTTTCTTCCAGAAATGCCACATTTCTCCCAAATATATCACATCTTCTCCAAGAAATACCAGCTTTCCCCCTTCAAATAGGACCTTATCACCCACAAATACATCTTTTGTCCCCAAAATAGAACAGTTACGTCCGGAAATGCTACATTTCCCCCAAATATATCACATCTTCTCCAAGAAATACTAGGTTTCCCCCTTCAAATAGGACCTTTTCACCCACAAATACCTGTTTTATCCCCAAAAGAGGACAGTTTCTTCCAGAAAGGCCACATTTCTCCCAAATATATCACATCTTCTCCAAGAAATACCAGGGTTCCCACTTCAAATAGGAAATTTTCACCCACAAATACCTCTTTTATCCCCAAAAGAGGACAGTTTCTTCCAGAAAGGCCACATTTCTCCCAAATATATCACATCTTCTCCAAGAAATACCAGCTTTCCCCCTTCAAATAGGACCTTTTCAACCACAAATACCTGTTTTATCCCTCAAATTGGACATATTCTTCCAGAAATGCCAGATTTCTCCCAAATATATCACATCTTTTCCAAGAAATAACACGTTTCCCCCTTCAAATAGGACCTTTTCACCCACAAATACCTGTTTTATCCCCAAAAGAGGACAGTTTCTTCCAGAAATGCCACATTTCTCCCAAATAGATCACATCTTCTCCAAGAAATACCAGGT
This sequence comes from Lophura swinhoii, assembly GCA_030408155.1. Classification (NCBI taxonomy): domain Eukaryota; kingdom Metazoa; phylum Chordata; class Aves; order Galliformes; family Phasianidae; genus Lophura; species Lophura swinhoii. Next base: position 28,158,516 of record JASCYN010000149.1, on the reverse strand, counting down.
TTCCCCCTTCAAATAGGACCTTTTCACCCACTTATACCAGGCTACTCCCCCCAAATAGGACATTTTCTTCCAGAAATGCCACATTTCTCCCAAATAGATCACATCTTCTCCAAGAAATACCAGGTTTCCCCCTTCAAATAGGAAATTTTCACCCACAAATACCTGTACTATCCCCATAAGAGGACAGTTTCTTCCAGAAATGCCACATTTCTCCCAAATAGATCACATCTTCTCCAAGAAATACCAGGTTTTCCCCTTGAAATAGGACCTTTTCACCCACAAATACGTCTTTTATCCCCAAAATAGGACAGTATCTGCCAGAAATGCCACATTTCTCCCAAACATATCACATCTCCTCCAAGAAATACCAGGATTCCTCCTGAAATAGGAACTTTTCTCCCACAAATACCAGCCTTCTCCCCCCAAAATAGGACAGTTTCTTCCAGACATGCCACATTTCTCCCAAATATATCACATCTTCTCCAAGAAATACCACGTTTCCCCCTTCAAATAGGACCTTTTCACCTACAAATACCTCTTTTATCCCCAAAAGAGGACAGTTTCTTCCAGAAATGCCACATTTCACCCAAACATATCACATCTTCTTCAAGAAATACCAGGATACCTCATTCAAATAGGACCTTTTCACCCACAAGTACCTGTTTTATCCCCAAAATAGAACAGTTTCTTCCAGACATGCCACATTTCTCCCAAACATATCACATCTCCTCCAAGAAATACCAGGATTTCTCCTGTAATAGGACCTTTTCTCCCACAAATACCAGCCTTTTCCACCCAAAAGAGGACAGTTTCTTCCAGAAATGCCATATTTCTCCCAAATATATCACACCTTCTCCAAGAAATACCAGGTTTTCCCCTGGAAATACGACCTTTTCACCCACAAATACCTCTTTTATCCCCAAAAGGGGACATTTTCTTCCAGAAAGGCCACATTTCTCCCAAATAGATCACATCTTCTCCAAGAAATACCAGGGTTCCCCCTTCAAATAGGACCTTTTCCCCCCAAAAAACTCTTTTATCCCCAAAAGAGGACAGTTTCTTCCAGAAAGGCCACATTTCTCCCAAATATATCACATCTTCTCCAAGAAATACCAGGATTCCTCCTGAAATACGACCTTTTCACCCACAAATACCTCTTTTATCCCTCAAATAAGACAGTTTCTTCCAGAAATGCCACATTTCTCCCAAATATATCACATCTTCTCCAAGAAATACCAGGATTCCTCCTGAAATAGGACCTTTTCTCCCACAAATACCAGCCTTCTCCCCCCAAATAGGACAGTTTCTTCCAGAAATGCCACATTTCTCCCAAATATATCACATCTTCTCCAAGAAATACCAGGTTTCCCCCTTCAAATAGGACCTTATCACCCACAAATACCTCTTTTGTCCCCAAAATAGTACAGTTACGTCAGGAAATGCCACATTTCTCCCAAATAGATCACATCTTCTCCAAGAAATACCAGGTTTCCTCCTTGAAATCGGACCTTTTCACCCACAATTACCTCTTGTATCCCCAAAAGAGGACAGTTTCTTCCTGACATGGCACATTTCTCCCAAATATATCACATCTTATCCAAGAAATACCACGTTTCCCCCTTCAAATAGGACCTTTTCACCCACAAATACCTCTTTTATCCCCGAAAGAGGACAGTTTCTTCCAGAAAGGCCACATTACTCCCAAACATATCACATCTTCTCCAAGAAATACCAGGGTTCCCCCTTCAAATTGGACCTTTTCCCCCCAAAAAAATCTTTTATCCCCAAAAGAGGACAGTTTCTTCCGAAAAGGCCACATTTCGCCCAAATATATCACATCTTCTCCAAGAAATACCAGGATTCCTCCTGAAATACGGCCTTTTCACCCACAAATACCTCTTTTATCCCTCAAATAGGACAGTTTCTTCCAGAAATGCCACATTTCTCCCTAATATATCATATCTTCTCCAAGAAATACCAGGATTCCTCCTGAAATAGGACCTTTTCTCCCACAAATACCAGCCTTCTCCCCCCAAATAGGACAGTTTCTTCCAGAAATGCCACATTTCTCCCAAATAGATCACATCTTCTCCAAGAAATACCAGGTTTCCCCCTTGTAATAAGACCTTTTCACCCACAAATACCTCTTTTATCCCCAAAATAGGACAGTTTCTTCCAGAAATGCCACATTTCTCCCAAATAGATCACATCTTCTCCAAGAAATACCACGTTTCCCCCTTCAAATAGGACCTTTTCACCCACAAATACCTGTTTTATCCCCAAAAGAGGACAGTTTCTTCCAGAAATGCCACATTTCTCCCAAATAGATCACATCTTCTCCAAGAAATACCAGGTTTCCCCCTTCAAATAGGACCTTTTCACCCACAAATACCTCTTTTATCCCCAAAAGAGGACAGTTTCTTATAGAAAGGCCACATTTCTCCCAAATATATCACATCTTCTCCAAGAAATACCAGGATTCCTCCTGAAATAGGAACTTTTCACCAACAAATACCTCTTTTATCCCTAAAATAGGACAGTTTCTTCCAGAAATGCCACATTTCTCCCAAATATATCACATCTTCTCCAAGAAATACCAGGTTTCCCCCTTCAAATAGGACCTTTTCACCCACAAGTACCTGTTTTATCCCCAAAATAGAACAGTTTCTTCCAGAAATGCCACATTTCTCCCAAATATATCACATCTTCTCCAAGAAATACCACGTTTCCCCCTTCAAATACAACGTTTTCACCCACAAATACCTGTTTTATCCCCAAAATAGGACAGTTTCTTCCAGAAAGGCCACATTTCTCCCAAACAGATCACATCTTCTCCAAGAAATACCAGGGTTCCCCCTTCAAATAGGACCTTTTCACCCACAAATACCTCTTTTATCCCCAAAATAGGACAGTTTCTTCCAGACATGCCACATTTCTCCCAAACATATCACATCTTCTCCAAGAAATACCAGGTTTCCCCCTTCAAATAGGACCTTTTCAACCACACATACCTGTTCTATCCCTCTAATTGGACATATTCTTCCAGAAATGCCACATTTCTCCCAAATATATCACATCTTCTCCAAGAAATACCAGCTTTCCCCCTTCAAATAGGACCTTTTCACCCACAAATACCTCTTTTATCCCCAAAAGAGGACAGTTTCTACCAGGAAGGCCAAATTTCTCCCAAATATATCACATCTTCTCCAAGAAATACCAGGATTCCTCCTGAAATACGACCTTTTCACCCACAAATACCTCTTTTATCCCCAAAATAGGACAGTTTCTGCCAGAAATGCCACATTTCTCCCAAATAGATCACATCTTCTCCAAGAAATACCAGGATTCCTCCTGAAATAGGACCTTTTCTCCCACAAATACCAGCCTTCTCCCCCCAAAAGAGGACAGTTTCTTCCAGAAAGGCCACATTTCTCCCAAACATATCACATCTTCTCCAAGAAATACCAGCTTTCCCCCTTCAAATAGGACCTTATCACCCACAAATACCTCTTTTGTCCCCAAAAGAGGACAGTTACGTCCAGAAATGCCACATTTCTCCCAAACAGATCACATCTTCTCCAAGAAATACCAGGTTTCCCCCTTCAAATAGGACCTTTTCACCCACAAATACCTCTTTTCTCCCCAAAATAGGACAGTTTCTTCCAGACATGCCACATTTCTCCCAAATATATCACATCTTCTCCAAGAAATACCAGCTTTCCCCCTTCAAATAGGACCTTTTCACCCACAAATACCTCTTTTATCCCCAAAATATGTCAGTTTCTTCCAGAAATGCCACATTTCTCCCAAATATACCACACCTTCTCCAAGAAATTCCACGTTTCCCCCTTCAAATAGGACCTTCTCACCCACAAATACCTCTTTCATCCCCAAAATACGACAGTTTCTTCCAGACATGCCACATTTCTCCCAAATATATCACATCTTCTCCAAGAAATACCAGGTTTCCCCCTTCAAATAGGACGTTTTCACCCACAAATACCTCTTTTATCCCCAAAATAGGACAGTTTCTTCCAGGAATGCCAAATTTCTCCCAAATATATCACATCTTCTCCAAGAAATACCAGCTTTCCCCCTTCAAATAGGAACTTTTCACCCACAAATACCTGTTTTATCCCCAAAATAGGACAGTTTCTTCCAGACATGCCACATTTCTCCCAAATATATCACATCTTCTCCAAGAAATACCAGGTTTCCCCCTTCAAATAGGACCTTTTCACCCACAAATACCTCTTTCATCCCCAAAATAGGACAGTTTCTTCCAGAAAGGCCACATTTCTCCCAAACATATCACATCTTCTCCAAGAAATACCAGCTTTCCCCCTTCAAATAGGACCTTTTCACCCACAAATACCTCTTTTATCCCCAAAAGAGGACAGTTTCTTCCAGAAATGCCACATTTCTCCCAAATATATCACATCTTCTCCAAGTAATAACAGCTTTCCCCCTTCAAATAGGACCTTTTCACCCACTAATACCAGGCTTCTCCCCCCAAATAGGACATTTTCTTCCTGAAATGCCACATTTCTCCCAAATATATCATATCTTCTCCAAAAATACCAGGTTTCGCCCTTCAAATAGGAAATTTTCACCCACAAATACCTGTTTTATCCCCAAAAGAGGACAGTTTCATCCAGAAAGGCCACATTTCTCCCAAATATATCACATCTTCTCCAAGAAATACCAGGTTTCCCCCTTCAAATAGGACCTTTTCAACCACAAATACCTGTTTTATCCCTCAAATTGGACATATTCTTCCAGAAATGCCAGATTTCTCCCAAATAGATCACATCTTCTCCAAGAAATACCAGCTTTCCCCCTTCAAATAGGACCTTTTCACCCACAAATACCTCTTTTATCCCCAAAAGAGGACAGTTTCTACCAGAAATGCCACATTTCTCCCAAATATATCACATCTTCTCCAAGAAATACCAGGTTTCCCCCTTCAAATAGGACCTTTTCACCCACTTATATCAGGCTTCTCCCCCCAAATAGGACATTTTCTTCCAGAAATGCCACATTTCTCCCAAATATATCACATCTTCTCCAAGAAATACCAGGTTTCCCCCTTCAAATAGGAAATTTTCACCCTCAAGTACCTGTTTTATCCCCAAAAGAGGACAGTTTGTTCCAGAAATGCCACATTTCTCCCAAATAGATCTCATCTTCTCCAAGAAATACCAGGTTTTCCCCTGGAAATAGGACCTTTTCACCCACAAATACCTCTTTTATCCCCAAAATAGGACAGTATCTGCCAGAAATGCCACATTTCTCCCAAACATATCACATCTCCTCCAAGAAATACCAGGATTCCTCCTGAAATAGGAACTTTTCTCCAACAAATACCAGCCTTCTCCCCCCAAATAGGACATTTTCTTCCAGACATGCCACATATCACCCAAATATATCACATCTTCTCCAAGAAATACCACGTTTCCCCCTTCAAATAGGACCTTTTCACCTACAAATACCTCTTTTATCCCCAAAATAGAACAGTTTCTTCCAGAAATGCCACATTTCACCCAAACATATCAAATCTTCTTCAAGAAATACCAGGATACCTCATTCAAATAGGACCTTTTCACCCACAAGTACCTGTTTTATCCCCAAAATAGAACAGTTTCTTCCAGACATGCCACATTTCTCCCAAACATATCACATCTCCTCCAAGAAATACCAGGATTTCTCCTGTAATTGGACCGTTTCTCCCACAAATACCAGCCTTTTCCACCCAAAAGAGGACAGTTTCTTCCAGAAATGCCATATTTCTCCCAAATATATCACATCTTCTCCAAGAAATACCAGGTTTTCCCCTGGAAATACGACCTTTTCACCCACAAATACCTCTTTTATCCCCAACAGCCGACAGTTTCTTCCAGAAAGGCCACATTACTCCCAAACATATCACATCTTCTCCAAGAAATACCAGGGTTCCCCCTTCATATTGGACCTTTTCCCCCAAAAAAACTCTTTTATCCCCAAAAGAGGACAGTTTCTTTCAGAAATGCCACATTTCTCCCAAATAGATCACATCTTCTCCAAGAAATACCAGGTTTCCTCCTTCAAATAGGACCTTTTCACCCACAAATACCTGTTTTATTCCCAAAAGAGGACAGTTTCTTCCAGAAAGGCCACATTTCTCCCAAATATATCACATCTTCTCCAAGAAATACCAGGATTCCTCCTGAAATACGAACTTTTCACCAACAAATACCTCTTTTATCCCTCAAATAGGACAGTTTCTTCCAGAAATGCCACATTTCTCCCAAATACATCACATCTTCTCCAAGAAATACCAGGATTCCTCCTGAAAGAGGACCTTTTCACCCACAAATACCAGCCTTCTCCCCCCAAATAGGACAGTTTCTTCCAGAAATGCCAGATTTCCCCCAAATATATCACATCTTCTCCAAGAAATACCAGCTTTCCCCCTTCAAATAGGACCTTTTCACCCACAAATACCTCTTTTGTCCCCAAAATAGAACTGTTACGTCCAGAAATGCCACATTTCTCCCAAACATATCACATCTTCTCCAAGAAATACCAGGTTTCCTCCTTGAAATAGGAACTTTTCACCCACAAATACCTCTTGAATCCCCAAAAGAGGACAGTTTCTTCCTGACATGCCACATTTCTCCCAAATATATCACATCTTCTCCAAGAAATACCAGGTTTCCCCCTTGTAATAAGACCTTTTCAACCACAAATACCTCTTTTATCCCCAAAATACGACAGTTTCTTCCAGAAATGCCACATTTCTCCCAAATATATCACATCTTCTCCAAGAAATACCAGGTTTCCCCCTTCAAATAGGACCTTTTCACCCACAAATACTTCTTTTATCCCCAAAAGGGAACAGTTTCTTCCAGAATGGCCAGATTTCTCCCAAATATATCACATCTTCTCCAAGAAATACCAGGTTTCCCCCTTCAAATAGGACCTTTTCAACCACTAATACCTGTTTTATCCCCAAAATAGAACAGTTTCTTCCAGAAATGCCACATTTCTCCCAAATATATCACATCTTCTCCAAGAAATAACAGGTTTCCCCCTTCAAATACAACGTTTTCACCCACAAATACCTGTTTTATCCCCAAAAGAGGACAGTTTCTTCCAGAAATGCCACATTTCTCCCAAACATATCACATCTTCTCCAAGAAATAGCAGGTTTCCCCCTTCAAATAGGACCTTTTCACCCACAAATACCTCTTTTATCCCCAAAAGAGGACATTTTCTTCCAGACATGCCACATTTCTCCCAAATATATCACATCTTCTCCAAGAAATACCAGGTTTCCCCCTTCAAATAGGACCTTTTCACCCACAAATACCTGCCCCCAAAAGAGGACAGTTTCTTCCAGAAATGGCACATTTCTCCCAAACATATCACATCTCCTCCAAGAAATAACAGGATTCCTCCTGAAATAGGAACTTTTCTCCCTCAAATACCACCCTTCTCCCCCCAAATAGGACAGCTTCTTCCAGAAATGCCAGATTTCTCCCAAATATATCACATCTTCTCCAAGAAATACCAGGTTTCCCCCTTCAAATAAGACCTTTTCACCCACAAATACCTGTTCTATCCCCATAAGAGGACAGTTTCTTCCAGAAATGCCACATTTCTCCCAAATAGATCACATCTTCTCCAAGAAATACCACGCTTCCCCCTTCAAATAGGACCTTTTCCCCAAAAAAACCTCTTTTATCCCCAAAAGAGGACAGTTTCTTCCAGGAATGCCACATTTCTCCCAAATATATCACATCTTCTCCAAGAAATACCTGGATTCCTCCTGAAAGAGGACCTTCTCACCCAAAACTACCAGCCTTCTCCCCCCAAATTGGACATTTTCTTCCAGACAGGCCACATTTCTCCCAAATATATCACATCTTCTCCAAGAAATACCAGGATTCCTCCTGAAATAGGACCTTTTCTCCAACAAATACCAGCCTTCTCCCCCCAAATAGGACAGTTTCTTCCAGAAATGCCAGATTTCCCCCAAACATATCACATCTTCTCCAAGAAATACCCGGTTTCCCCCTTCAAATAGGACCTTTTCAACCACAAATACCTGTTTTATCCCTCTAATTGGACATATTCTTCCAGAAATGCCACATTTCTCCCAAATATATCACATCTTCTCCAAGAAATACCACGTTTCCCCCTTCAAATAGGACCTTTTCACCCACAAATATCTGTTTTATCCCCAAAAGAGGACAGTTTCTTCCAGGAAGGCCACATTTCTCCCAAATATATCACATCTTCTCCAAGAAATACCAGGATTCCTCCTGAAATACGACCTTTTCACCCACAAATACCTCTTTTATCCCCAAAAGAGGACAGCTTCTTCCAGACATGCCACATTTCTCCCAAATATATCACATCTTCTCCAAGAAATACCAGGTTTCCCCCATCAAATAGGACCTTTTCACCCACAAATACCTCTTTTATCCCCAAAAGAGGACAGTTTCTTATAGAAAGGCCACATTTCTCCCAAATATATCACATCTTCTCCAAGAAATACCAGGATTCCTCCTGAAATAGGACCTTTTCACCCACAAATACCTCTTTCATCCCCAAAATAGGACAGTTTCTGCCAGAAATGCCACATTTCTCCCAAATAGATCACATCTTCTCCAAGAAATACCAGGATTCCTCCTGAAATAGGACCTATTCTCCCACAAATACCAGCCTTCTCCCCCCAAAAGAGGACAGTTTCGTCCAGAAAGGCCACATTTCTCCCAAACATATCACATCTTCTCCAAGAAATACCAGCTTTCCCCCTTCAAATAGGACCTTATCACCCACAAATACCTCTTTTGTCCCCAAAATAGAACAGTTACGTCCAGAAATGCCACATTTCTCCCAAACATATCACATCTTCTCCAAGAAATACCAGGTTTCCCCCTACAAATAGGACCTTTTCACCCACAAATACCTCTTTTATCCCCAAAATAGGACAGTTTCTTCCAGACATGCCACATTTCTCCCAAATATATCACATCTTCTCCAAGAAATACCAGCTTTCCCCCTTCAAATAGGACCTTTTCACCCACAAATACCTCTTTTATCCCCAAAATAGGTCAGTTTCTTCCAGAAATGCCACATTTCTCCCAAATATATCACACCTTCTCCAAGAAATACCAGCTTTCCCCCTTCAAATAGGACCTTTTCACCCACAAATACCTCTTTGATCCCCAAAATACGACAGTTTCTTCCAGACATGCCACATTTCTCCCAAATATATCACATCTTCTCCAAGAAATACCAGGTTTCCCCCTTCAAATAGGACCTTTTCACCCACAAATACCTCTTTTATCCCCAAAAGAGGACAGTTTCTTCCAGGAATGCCACATTTCTCCCAAATAGATCACATCTTCTCCAAGAAATACCAGCTTTCCCCCTTCAAATAGGAACTTTTCACCCACAAATACCTGTTTTATCCCCAAAATAGGACAGCTTCTTCCAGAAAGGCCACATTTCTCCCAAATATATCACATCTTCTCCAAGAAATACCAGCTTTCCCCCTTCAAATAGGACCTTTTCACCCACAAATACCTCTTTTATCCCCAAAATAGGACAGTTTCTTCCAGAAAGGCCACATTTCTCCCAAATAGATCACATCTTCTCCAAGAAATACCAGCTTTCCCCCTTCAAATAGGACCTTTTCACCCACAAATACCTCTTTTATCCCCAAAATAGGACAGTTTCTTCCAGAAATGCCACATTTCTCCCAAATATATCACATCTTCTCCAAGTAATAACAGCTTTCCCCCTTCAAATAGGACCTTTTCACCCACTAATACCAGGCTTCTCCCCCCAAATAGGACATTTTCTTCCAGAAATGCCACATTTCTCCCAAATATATCATATCTTCTCCAAAAATACCAGGTTTCCCCCTTCAAATAGGAAATTTTCACCCACAAATACCTCTTTTATCCCCAAAAGAGGACAGTTTCATCCAGAAAGGCCACATTTCTCCCAAATATATCACATCTTCTCCAAGAAATACCTGGTTTCCCCCTTCAAATAGGACCTTTTCAACCACAAATACCTGTTTTATCCCTCAAATTGGACATATTCTTCCAGAAATGCCAGATTTCTCCCAAATATATCACATCTTCTCCAAGAAATACCACGTTTCCCCCTTCAAATAGGACCTTTTCACCCACAAATACCTCTTTTATCCCCAAAAGAGGACAGTTTCTACCAGAAATGCCACATTTCTCCCAAATATATCACATCTTCTCCAAGAAATAACAGGTTTCCCCCTTCAAATAGGACCTTTTCACCCACTTATACCAGGCTTCTCCCCCCAAATAGGACATTTTCTTCCAGAAATGCCACATTTCTCCCAAATATATCACATCTTCTCCAAGAAATGCCAGGTTTCCCCCTTCAAATAGGAAATTTTCACCCTCAAGTACCTGTTTTATCCCCAAAAGAGGACAGTTTCTTCCAGAAATGCCACATTTGTCCCAAATAGATCACATCTTCTCCAAGAAATACCAGGTTTTCCCCTGGAAATAGGACCTTTTCACCAAAAATACCTCTTTTATCCCCAAAATAGGACAGTATCTGCCAGAAATGCCACATTTCTCCCAAACATATCACATCTCCTCCAAGAAATACCAGGATTCCTCCTGAAATAGGAACTTTTCTCCAACAAATACCAGCCTTCTCCCCCCAAATAGGACATTTTCTTCCAGACATGCCACATATCATCCAAATATATCACATCTTCTCCAAGAAATACCACGTTTCCCCCTTCAAATAGGACCTTTTCACCTACAAATACCTCTTTTATCCCCAAAATATAACAGTTTCTTCCAGAAATGCCACATTTCACCCAAACATATCAAATCTTCTTCAAGAAATACCAGGATACCTCATTCAAATAGGACCTTTTCACCCACAAGTACCTGTTTTATCCCCAAAATAGAACAGTTTCTTCCAGACATGCCACATTTCTCCCAAACATATCACATCTCCACCAAGAAATACCAGGATTTCTCCTGTAATTGGACCTTTTCTCCCACAAATACCAGCCTTTTCCACCCAAAAGAGGACAGTTTCTTCCAGAAATGCCATATTTCTCCCAAATATATCACATCTTCTCCAAGAAATACCAGGTTTTCCCCCGGAAATACGACCTTTTCACCCACAAATACCTCTTTTATCCCCAAAAGACGACAGTTTCTTCCAGAAAGGCCACATTACTCCCAAACATATCACATCTTCTCCAAGAAATACCAGGGTTCCCCCTTCAAATTGGACCTTTTCCCCCCAAAAAACTCTTTTATCCCCAAAAGAGGACAGTTTCTTTCAGAAATGCCACATTTCTCCCAAATATATCACATCTTCTCCAAGAAATACCAGGTTTCCTCCTTCAAATAGGACCTTTTCACCCACAAATACCTGTTTTATTCCCAAAATAGGACAGTTTCTTCCAGAAAGGCCACATTTCTCCCAAATATATCACATCTTCTCCAAGAAATACCAGGATTCCTCCTGAAATACGACCTTTTCACCCACAAATACCTCTTTTATCCCTCAAATAGGACAGTTTCTTCCAGAAATGCCACATTTCTCCCAAATACATCACATCTTCTCCAAGAAATACCAGGATTCCTCCTTGAAATAGGACCTTTTCACCCACAAATACCAGCCTTCTCCCCCCAAATAGGATAGTTTCTTCCAGAAATGCCAGATTTCCCCCAAATATATCACATCTTCTCCAAGAAATACCAGGTTTCCTCCTTGAAATAGGAACTTTTCACCCACAAATACCTCTTGAATCCCCAAAAGAGGACAGTTTCTTCCAGAAATGCCACATTTCTCCCAAATATATCACATCTTCTCCAAGAAATACCAGTTTTCCCCCTTGTAATAAGACCTTTTCACCCACAAATACCTCTTTTATCCCCAAAAGAGGACAGTTTCTTCCAGAAATGCCACATTTCTCCCTAATATATCACTTCTTCTCCAAGAAATACCAGGTTTCCCCCTTCAAATAGGACCTTTTCACCCACAAATACTTCTTTTTTCCCCAAAAGAGGACAGTTTCTTCCAGAATGGCCAGATTTCTCCCAAATATATCACATCTTCTCCAAGAAATACCCGGTTTCCCCCTTCAAATAGGACCTTTTCACCCACAAATACCTCTTTTATCCCCAAAAGAGGACATTTTCTTCCAGACATGCCACATTTCTCCCAAATATATCACATCTTCTCCAAGAAATAACCGGTTTCCCCCTTCAAATAGGACCTTTTCAACCACAAATACCTCTTTTATCCCCAAAAGAGGACAGTTTCTTCCAGACATGCCACATTTCTCCCAAATATATCACATCTTCTCCAAGAAATACCAGCTTTCCCCCTTCAAATAGGACCTTTTCACCCACAAATATCTCTTTTATCCCCAAAAGAGGACAGTTTCTACCAGGAAGGCCACATTTCTCCCAAATATATCACATCTTCTCCAAGAAATACCAGGATTCCTCCTGAAATACGACCTTTTCACCCACAAATACCTCTTTTATCCCCAAAATAGGACAGTTTCTGCCAGAAATGCCACATTTCTCCCAAATAGATCACATCTTCTCCAAGAAATACCAGGATTCCTCCTGAAATAGGACCTTTTCTCCCACAAATACCAGCCTTCTCCCCCCAAAAGAGGACAGTTTCTTCCAGAAAGGCCACATTTCTCCCAAACATATCACATCTTCTCCAAGAAATACCAGCTTTCCCCCTTCAAATAGGACCTTATCACCCACAAATACCTCTTTTGTCCCCAAAAGAGGACAGTTACGTCCAGAAATGCCACATTTCTCCCAAACAGATCACATCTTCTCCAAGAAATACCAGGTTTCCCCCTTCAAATAGGACCTTTTCACCCACAAATACCTCTTTTCTCCCCAAAATAGGACAGTTTCTTCCAGACATGCCACATTTCTCCCAAATATATCACATCTTCTCCAAGAAATACCAGCTTTCCCCCTTCAAATAGGACCTTTTCACCCACAAATACCTCTTTTATCCCCAAAATAGGTCAGTTTCTTCCAGAAATGCCACATTTCTCCCAAATATACCACACCTTCTCCAAGAAATTCCACGTTTCCCCCTTCAAATAGGACCTTCTCACCCACAAATACCTCTTTCATCCCCAAAATACGACAGTTTCTTCCAGACATGCCACATTTCTCCCAAATATATCACATCTTCTCCAAGAAATACCAGGTTTCCCCCTTCAAATAGGACGTTTTCACCCACAAATACCTCTTTTATCCCCAAAATAGGACAGTTTCTTCCAGGAATGCCAAATTTCTCCCAAATATATCACATCTTCTCCAAGAAATACCAGCTTTCCCCCTTCAAATAGGACCTTTTCACCCACAAATACCTGTTTTATCCCCAAAATAGGACAGTTTCTTCCAGACATGCCACATTTCTCCCAAATATATCACATCTTCTCCAAGAAATACCAGGTTTCCCCCTTCAAATAGGACCTTTTCACCCACAAATACCTCTTTTATCCCCAAAATAGGACAGTTTCTTCCAGAAAGGCCACATTTCTCCCAAACATATCACATCTTCTCCAAGAAATACCAGGTTTCCCCCTTCAAATAGGACCTTTTCACCCACAAATACCTCTTATATCCCCAAAAGAGGACAGTTTCTTCCAGAAATGCCACATTTCTCCCAAATATATCACATCTTCTCCAAGTAATAACAGCTTTCCCCCTTCAAATAGGACCTTTTCACCCACTAATACCAGGCTTCTCCCCCCAAATAGGACATTTTCTTCCAGAAATGCCACATTTCTCCCAAATATATCATATCTTCTCCAAAAATACCAGGTTTCCCCCTTCAAATAGGAAATTTTCACCCACAAATACCTGTTTTATCCCCAAAAGAGGACAGTTTCATCCAGAAAGGCCACATTTCTCCCAAATATATCACATCTTCTCCAAGAAATACCAGGTTTCCCCCTTCAAATAGGACCTTTTCAACCACAAATACCTGTTTTATCCCTCAAATTGGACATATTCTTCCAGAAATGCCAGATTTCTCCCAAATATATCACATCTTCTCCAAGAAATACCACGTTTCCCCCTTCAAATAGGACCTTTTCACCCACAAATACCTCTTTTATCCCCAAAAGAGGACAGTTTCTACCAGAAATGCCACATTTCTCCCAAATATATCACATCTTCTCCAAGAAATAACAGGTTTCCCCCTTCAAATAGGACCTTTTCACCCACTTATACCAGGCTTCTCCCCCCAAATAGGACATTTTCTTCCAGAAATGCCACATTTCTCCCAAATATATCACATCTTCTCCAAGAAATACCAGGTTTCCCCCTTCAAATAGGAAATTTTCACCCTCTAGTACCTGTTTTATCCCCAAAAGAGGACAGTTTCTTCCAGAAATGCCACATTTGTCCCAAATAGATCACATCTTCTCCAAGAAATACCAGGTTTTCCCCTGGAAATAGGACCTTTTCACCCACAAATACCTCTTTTATCCCCAAAAGAGGACAGTATCTGCCAGAAATGCCACATTTCTCCCAAACATATCACATCTCCTCCAAGAAATACCAGGATTCCTCCTGAAATAGGAACTTTTCTCCAACAAATACCAGCCTTCTCCCCCCAAATAGGACATTTTCTTCCAGACATGCCACATATCACCCAAATATATCACATCTTCTCCAAGAAATACCAGGTTTCCCCCTTCAAATAGGACCTTTTCACCTACAAATACCTCTTTTATCCCCAAAATAGAACAGTTTCTTCCAGAAATGCCACATTTCACCCAAACATATCAAATCTTCTTCAAGAAATACCAGGATACCTCATTCAAATAGGACCTTTTCACCCACAAGTACCTGTTTTATCCCCAAAATAGAACAGTTTCTTCCAGACATGCCACATTTCTCCCAAACATATCACATCTCCTCCAAGAAATACCAGGATTTCTCCTGTAATTGGACCGTTTCTCCCACAAATACCAGCCTTTTCCACCCAAAAGAGGACAGTTTCTTCCAGAAATGCCATATTTCTCCCAAATATATCACATCTTCTCCAAGAAATACCAGGTTTTCCCCTGGAAATACGACCTTTTCACCCACAAATACCTCTTTTATCCCCAACAGCCGACAGTTTCTTCCAGAAAGGCCACATTACTCCCAAACATATCACATCTTCTCCAAGAAATACCAGGGTTCCCCCTTCATATTGGACCTTTTCCCCCAAAAAAACTCTTTTATCCCCAAAAGAGGACAGTTTCTTTCAGAAATGCCACATTTCTCCCAAATAGATCACATCTTCTCCAAGAAATACCAGGTTTCCTCCTTCAAATAGGACCTTTTCACCCACAAATACCTGTTTTATTCCCAAAAGAGGACAGTTTCTTCCAGAAAGGCCACATTTCTCCCAAATATATCACATCTTCTCCAAGAAATACCAGGATTCCTCCTGAAATACGAACTTTTCACCAACAAATACCTCTTTTATCCCTCAAATAGGACAGTTTCTTCCAGAAATGCCACATTTCTCCCAAATACATCACATCTTCTCCAAGAAATACCAGGATTCCTCCTGAAAGAGGACCTTTTCACCCACAAATACCAGCCTTCTCCCCCCAAATAGGACAGTTTCTTCCAGAAATGCCAGATTTCCCCCAAATATATCACATCTTCTCCAAGAAATACCAGCTTTCCCCCTTCAAATAGGACCTTTTCACCCACAAATACCTCTTTTGTCCCCAAAATAGAACTGTTACGTCTAGAAATGCCACATTTCTCCCAAACATATCACATCTTCTCCAAGAAATACCAGGTTTCCTCCTTGAAATAGGAACTTTTCACCCACAAATACCTCTTGAATCCCCAAAAGAGGACAGTTTCTTCCAGAAATGCCACATTTCTCCCAAATATATCACATCTTCTCCAAGAAATACCAGGTTTCCCCCTTGTAATAAGACCTTTTCACCCACAAATACCTCTTTTATCCCCAAAATACGACAGTTTCTTCCAGAAATGCCACATTTCTCCCAAATATATCACATCTTCTGCAAGAAATACCACGTTTCCCCCTTCAAATAGGACCTTTTCACCCACAAATACTTCTTTTATCCCCAAAAGGGAACAGTTTCTTCCAGAATGGCCAGATTTCTCCCAAATATATCACATCTTCTCCAAGAAATACCAGGTTTCCCCCTTCAAATAGGACCTTTTCAACCACTAATACCTGTTTTATCCCCAAAATAGAACAGTTTCTTCCAGAAATGCCACATTTCTCCCAAATATATCACATCTTCTCCAAGAAATAACAGGTTTCCCCCTTCAAATACAACGTTTTCACCCACAAATACCTGTTTTATCCCCAAAAGAGGACAGTTTCTTCCAGAAATGCCACATTTCTCCCAAACATATCACATCTTCTCCAAGAAATAGCAGGTTTCCCCCTTCAAATAGGACCTTTTCACCCACAAATACCTCTTTTATCCCCAAAAGAGGACATTTTCTTCCAGACATGCCACATTTCTCCCAAATATATCACATCTTCTCCAAGAAATACCACGTTTCCCCCTTCAAATAGGACCTTTTCACCCACAAATACCTGCCCCCAAAAGAGGACAGTTTCTTCCAGAAATGGCACATTTCTCCCAAACATATCACATCTCCTCCAAGAAATACCAGGATTCCTCCTGAAATAGGAACTTTTCTCCCTCAAATACCACCCTTCTCCCCCCAAATAGGACAGTTTCTTCCAGAAATGCCAGATTTCTCCCAAATATATCACATCTTCTCCAAGAAATACCAGGTTTCCCCCTTCAAATAGGACCTTTTCACCCACAAATACCTGTTCTATCCCCATAAGAGGACAGTTTCTTCCAGAAATGCCACATTTCTCCCAAATAGATCACATCTTCTCCAAGAAATACCACGCTTCCCCCTTCAAATAGGACCTTTTCCCCAAAAAAACCTCTTTTATCCCCAAAAGAGGACAGTTTCTTCCAGGAATGCCACATTTCTCCCAAATATATCACATCTTCTCCAAGAAATACCAGGATTCCTCCTGAAAGAGGACCTTCTCACCCAAAACTACCAGCCTTCTCCCCCCAAATTGGACATTTTCTTCCAGACAGGCCACATTTCTCCCAAATATATCACATCTTCTCCAAGAAATACCAGGATTCCTCCTGCAATAGGACCTTTTCTCCAACAAATACCAGCCTTCTCCCCCCAAATAGGACAGTTTCTTCCAGAAATGCCAGATTTCCCCCAAACATATCACATCTTCTCCAAGAAATACCCGGTTTCCCCCTTCAAATAGGACCTTTTCAACCACAAATACCTGTTTTATCCCTCAAATTGGACATATTCTTCCAGAAATGCCACATTTCACCCAAATATATCACATCTTCTCCAAGAAATACCACGTTTCCCCCTTCAAATAGGACCTTTTCACCCACAAATATCTGTTTTATCCCCAAAAGAGGACAGTTTCTTCCAGGAAGGCCACATTTCTCCCAAATATATCACATCTTCTCCAAGAAATACCAGGATTCCTCCTGAAATACGACCTTTTCACCCACAAATACCTCTTTTATCCCCAAAAGAGGACAGCTTCTTCCAGACATGCCACATTTCTCCCAAATATATCACATCTTCTCCAAGAACTACCAGGTTTCCCCCATCAAATAGGACCTTTTCACCCACAAATACCTCTTTTATCCCCAAAAGAGGACAGTTTCTTATAGAAAGGCCACATTTCTCCCAAATATATCACATCTTCTCCAAGAAATACCAGGATTCCTCCTGAAATAGGACCTTTTCACCCACAAATACCTCTTTTATCCCCAAAATAGGACAGTTTCTGCCAGAAATGCCACATTTCTCCCAAATAGATCACATCTTCTCCAAGAAATACCAGGATTCCTCCTGAAATAGGACCTATTCTCCCACAAATACCAGCCTTCTCCCCCCAAAAGAGGACAGTTTCTTCCAGAAAGGCCACATTTCTCCCAAACATATCACATCTTCTCCAAGAAATACCAGCTTTCCCCCTTCAAATAGGACCTTATCACCCACAAATACCTCTTTTGTCCCCAAAATAGAACAGTTACGTCCAGAAATGCCACATTTCTCCCAAACATATCACATCTTCTCCAAGAAATACCAGGTTTCCCCCTACAAATAGGACCTTTTCACCCACAAATACCTCTTTTCTCCCCAAAATAGGACAGTTTCTTCCAGACATGCCACATTTCTCCCAAATATATCACATCTTCTCCAAGAAATACCAGCTTTCCCCCTTCAAATAGGACCTTTTCACCCACAAATACCTCTTTTATCCCCAAAATAGGTCAGTTTCTTCCAGAAATGCCACATTTCTCCCAAATATATCACACCTTCTCCAAGAAATACCAGCTTTCCCCCTTCAAATAGGACCTTTTCACCCACAAATACCTCTTTGATCCCCAAAATACGACAGTTTCTTCCAGACATGCCACATTTCTCCCAAATATATCACATCTTCTCCAAGAAATACCAGGTTTCCCCCTTCAAATAGGACCTTTTCACCCACAAATACCTCTTTTATCCCCAAAACAGGACAGTTTCTTCCAGGAATGCCACATTTCTCCCAAATAGATCACATCTTCTCCAAGAAATACCAGCTTTCCCCCTTCAAATAGGAACTTTTCACCCACAAATACCTGTTTTATCCCCAAAATAGGACAGCTTCTTCCAGAAAGGCCACATTTCTCCCAAATATATCACATCTTCTCCAAGAAATACCAGCTTTCCCCCTTCAAATAGGACCTTTTCACCCACAAATACCTCTTTGATCCCCAAAATACGACAGTTTCTTCCAGACATGCCACATTTCTCCCAAATATATCACATCTTCTCCAAGAAATACCAGGTTTCCCCCTTCAAATAGGACCTTTTCACCCACAAATACCTCTTTTATCCCCAAAATAGGACAGTTTCTTCCAGAAAGGCCACATTTCTCCCAAATAGATCACATCTTCTCCAAGAAATACCACGTTTCCCCCTTCAAATAGGACCTTTTCACCCACAAATACCTCTTTTATCCCCAAAATAGGACAGTTTCTTCCAGAAATGCCACATTTCTCCCAAATATATCACATCTTCTCCAAGTAATAACAGCTTTCCCCCTTCAAATAGGACCTTTTCACCCACTAATACCAGGCTTCTCCCCCCAAATAGGACATTTTCTTCCAGAAATGCCACATTTCTCCCAAATATATCATATCTTCTCCAAAAATACCAGGTTTCACCCTTCAAATAGGAAATTTTCACCCACAAATACCTGTTTTATCCCCAAAAGAGGACAGTTTCATCCAGAAAGGCCACATTTCTCCCAAATATATCACATCTTCTCCAAGAAATACCTGGTTTCCCCCTTCAAATAGGACCTTTTCAACCACAAATACCTGTTTTATCCCTCAAATTGGACATATTCTTCCAGAAATGCCAGATTGCTCCCAAATATATCACATCTTCTCCAAGAAATACCACGTTTCCCCCTTCAAATAGGACCTTTTCACCCACAAATACCTCTTTTATCCCCAAAAGAGGACAGTTTCTACCAGAAATGCCACATTTCTCCCAAATATATCACATCTTCTCCAAGAAATAACAGGTTTCCCCCTTCAAATAGGACCTTTTCACCCACTTATACCAGGCTTCTCCCCCCAAATAGGACATTTTCTTCCAGAAATGCCACATTTCTCCCAAATATATCACATCTTCTCCAAGAAATGCCAGGTTTCCCCCTTCAAATAGGAAATTTTCACCCTCAAGTACCTGTTTTATCCCCAAAAGAGGACAGTTTCTTCCAGAAATGCCACATTTGTCCCAAATAGATCACATCTTCTCCAAGAAATACCAGGTTTTCCCCTGGAAATAGGACCTTTTCACCAAAAATACCTCTTTTATCCCCAAAATAGGACAGTATCTGCCAGAAATGCCACATTTCTCCCAAACATATCACATCTCCTCCAAGAAATACCAGGATTCCTCCTGAAATAGGAACTTTTCTCCAACAAATACCAGCCTTCTCCCCCCAAATAGGACATTTTCTTCCAGACATGCCACATATCACCCAAATATATCACATCTTCTCCAAGAAATACCACGTTTCCCCCTTCAAATAGGACCTTTTCGCCTACAAATACCTCTTTTATCCCCAAAATATAACAGTTTCTTCCAGAAATGCCACATTTCACCCAAACATATCAAATCTTCTTCAAGAAATACAAGGATACCTCATTCAAATAGGACCTTTTCACCCACAAGTACCTGTTTTATCCCCAAAATAGAACAGTTTCTTCCAGAAATGCCACATTTCTCCCAAACATATCACATCTCCTCCAAGAAATACCAGGATTTCTCCTGTAATTGGACCTTTTCTCCCACAAATACCAGCCTTTTCCACCCAAAAGAGGACAGTTTCTTCCAGAAATGCCATATTTCTCCCAAATATATCACATCTTCTCCAAGAAATACCAGGTTTTCCCCTGGAAATACGACCTTTTCACCCACAAATACCTCTTTTATCCCCAAAAGACGACAGTTTCTTCCAGAAATGCCACATTACTCCCAAACATATCACATCTTCTCCAAGAAATACCAGGGTTCCCCCTTCAAATTGGACCTTTTCCCCCCAAAAAACTCTTTTATCCCCAAAAGAGGACAGTTTCTTTCAGAAATGCCACATTTCTCCCAAATATATCACATCTTCTCCAAGAAATACCAGGTTTCCTCCTTCAAATAGGACCTTTTCACCCACAAATACCTGTTTTATTCCCAAAATAGGACAGTTTCTTCCAGAAAGGCCACATTTCTCCCAAATATATCACATCTTCTCCAAGAAATACCAGGATTCCTCCTGAAATACGAACTTTTCACCCACAAATACCTCTTTTATCCCTCAAATAGGACAGTTTCTTCCAGAAATGCCACATTTCTCCCAAATACATCACATCTTCTCCAAGAAATACCAGGATTCCTCCTTCAAATAGGACCTTTTCACCCACAAATACCAGCCTTCTCCCCCCAAATAGGACAGTTTCTTCCAGAAAGGCCACATTTCCCCCAAATATATCACATCTTCTCCAAGAAATACCACGTTTCCCCCTTCAAATAGGAACTTTTCACCCACAAATACCTCTTGAATCCCCAAAAGAGGACAGTTTCTTCCAGAAATGCCACATTTCTCCCAAATATATCACATCTTCTCCAAGAAATACCAGGTTTCCCCCTTGTAATAAGACCTTTTCACCCACAAATACCTCTTTTATCCCCAAAAGAGGACAGTTTCTTCCAGAAATGCCACATTTCTCCCTAATATATCACTTCTTCTCCAAGAAATACCATGTTTCCCCCTTCAAATAGGACCTTTTCACCCACAAATACTTCTTTTATCCCCAAAAGAGGACAGTTTCTTCCAGAATGGCCAGATTTCTCCCAAATATATCACATCTTCTCCAAGAAATACCCGGTTTCCCCCTTCAAATAGGACCTTTTCACCCACAAATACCTCTTTTATCCCCAAAAGAGGACATTTTCTTCCAGACATGCCACATTTCTCCCAAATATATCACATCTTCTCCAAGAAATACCAGGTTTCCCCCTTCAAATAGGACCTTTTCACCCACAAATACCTGTCCCCAAAAGAGGACAGTTTCTTCCAGAAATGGCACATTTCTCCCAAACATATCACATCTCCTCCAAGAAATACCAGGATTCCTCCTGAAATAGGAACTTTTCTCCCTCAAATACCACCCTTCTCCCCCCAAATAGGACAGTTTCTTCCAGAAATGCCACATTTCTCCCAAATATATCACATCTTCTCCAAGAAATACCAGGTTTCCCCCTTCAAATAAGACCTTTTCACCCACAAATACCTGTTCTATCCCCATAAGAGGACAGTTTCTTCCAGAAATGCCACATTTCTCCCAAATAGATCACATCTTCTCCAAGAAATACCACGCTTCCCCCCTCAAATAGGACCTTTTCCCCAAAAAAACCTCTTTTATCCCCAAAAGAGGACAGTTTCTTCCAGGAATGCCACATTTCTCCCAAATATATCACATCTTCTCCAAGAAATACCAGGATTCCTCCTGAAAGAGGACCTTCTCACCCAAAACTACCAGCCTTCTCCCCCCAAATTGGACATTTTCTTCCAGACAGGCCACATTTCTCCCAAATATATCACATCTTCTCCAAGAAATACCAGGATTCCTCCTGAAATAGGACCTTTTCTCCAACAAATACCAGCCTTCTCCCCCCAAATAGGACAGTTTCTTCCAGAAATGCCAGATTTCCCCCAAACATATCACATCTTCTCCAAGAAATACCCGGTTTCCCCCTTCAAATAGGACCTTTTCAACCACAAATACCTGTTTTATCCCTCAAATTGGACATATTCTTCCAGAAATGCCACATTTCTCCCAAATATATCACATCTTCTCCAAGAAATACCACGTTTCCCCCTTCAAATAGGACCTTTTCACCCACAAATATCTGTTTTATCCCCAAAAGAGGACAGTTTCTTCCAGGAAGGCCACATTTCTCCCAAATATATCACATCTTCTCCAAGAAAAACCAGGATTCCTCCTGAAATACGACCTTTTCACCCACAAATACCTCTTTTATCCCCAAAAGAGGACAGCTTCTTCCAGACATGCCACATTTCTCCCAAATATATCACATCTTCTCCAAGAAATACCAGGTTTCCCCCATCAAATAGGACCTTTTCACACACAAATACCTCTTTTATCCCCAAAAGAGGACAGTTTCTTCCAGACATGCCACATTTCTCCCAAATAGATCACATCTTCTCCAAGAAATACCAGCTTTCCCCCTTCAAATAGGACCTTTTCACCCACAAATATCTCTTTTATCCCCCCAAAAGAGGACAGTTTCTTCCAGGAAGGCCACAATTCTCCCAAATATATCACATCTTCTCCAAGATATACCAGGATTCCTCCTGAAATACGACCTTTTCACCCACAAATACCTCTTTTATCCCCAAAATAGGACAGTTTCTGCCTGAAATGCCACATTTCTCCCAAATAGATCACATCTTCTCCAAGAAATACCAGGATTCCTCCTTCAAATAGGACCTTTTCTCCCACAAATACCAGCCTTCTCCCCCCAAAAGAGGACAGTTTCTTCCAGAAAGGCCACATTTTTCCCAAACATATCACATCTTCTCCAAGAAATACCAGCTTTCCCCCTTCAAATAGGACCTTTTCACCCACAAATACCTGTTTCATCCCCAAAATAGGACAGTTTCTTCCAGACATGCCACATTTCTCCCAAATAGATCACATCTTCTCCAAGAAATACCAGGTTTCCCCCTTCAAATAGGACCTTTTCACCCAAAAATACCTCTTTTATCCCCAAAAGAGGACAGTTTCTTCCAGAAATGCCAGATTTCTTCCGAATATATCACATCTTTTCAAAGAAATACCAGGTTTCCCTCTTCAAATAGGACCTTTTCACCCACAAATACCTCTTTTATCCCCAAAAGAGGACAGTTTCTTCCAGAAATGCCACATTTCTCCCAAATATATCACATCTCCAAGAAATACCAGGTTTCCTCCTGAAATAGGACCTTGTCACCCACAGATTCCTGTTTTATCCCTTCGTTCCGAGCGACTTTTTGTTTTGCAGTGTTTATCCGATGCTACACTTCAGCATTCTGTGACGAATAAAATAGAAGAGGAAAACCCCACTAATAAGGCAGCTAGAAGGTCCAGTAGCCACACACATTGTGCTTTCAGGGAGGACGTTCCATTAAGTCGAGATTTGTGGCTTCTTTCCTGCGGAGAAAAATACCCCTGTTTTCAGGCAATGTTGGACGCTGAATTCGCTCCTTCTCGGCATTTCAATACCGCTCCTTCGCTCTCGTGGCTCGAAAGCGGCACTCGCTCTGAACCGCTCCGGAGAGTCTGCAGTTGCTGTCCGGTCCATCGCGGTTCTGCCCGAGTGCCGCTTGCAGCCTTCAGCAGCGCTCTCGTTTCTCTCGGATGCCGGGAAAGAGCGACTTCAGCCGGATGCTTTGCTCCGACGAGTGAGCGGCTTCCTCTGCGCACATCGCAATGGAGCGCTTCTGACTTCTCCATGTGTCCATGCAGAATGCACTACGCTTCTCTCTCTTTCTTATCCCTTCCTTCCGAGCGACATTTCGTTTTGGAGTGTTTATCCGATGCTACACTTCAGCATTCTGTGACGAATAGAGTAGAAGTGGAAACCACACTAATAAGTGAGCTAGAAGTTCGAGGAGCGACACACGTAGTGCTTTCAGGGAGGACGTTCCAGAAAGTCGAGAGTTGTGGCTTCTTTCCTGCGGAGAAAAAAGCCCCTGTTTTCAGGCAATGCAGTAGGCTGAATTCGCTCGTTCTCGGCATAGGAATGCCGCTCCTCCTCTCTCGTGGCTCGAAAGCGGCATTTGCGCTGAACCACACCGGACAGTCTGCAGTTGCAGACTACTGAATAGCCTGAAAACAGGGGGTTTTTTCTCCGCAGGAAAGAAGCCACAACTCTCGACTTTCTGGAACGTCCTCCCCGAAAGCACTACGTGCGTTGCTCCTCGAACTTCTAGCAGCCTTATTAGTGGGGTTTTTCTCTTCTACTCTATTCGTCACAGAATGCTGAAGTGTAGCAGCGGATAAACACTCCAAAACGAAATGTCGCTCGGAAGAAAGGGATAAGAATGAGAGAGAAGCGTAGTGCATTCTGCATGGACACATGGAGAAGTCAGAAGCTCTCCATTGCGATGTGCGCAGAAGAAGCCGCTCACTCGTCGGAGCAAAGCATCCGGCTGAAGTCGCTCTTTCCCGGCATCCGAGAGAAACGAGAGCGCTGCTGAAGGCTGCAAGCGGCACTCGGGCAGAACCGCGATGGACCGGCCAGCAACTGCAGACTCTCCGGAGCGGTTCAGAGCGAGTGCCGCTTTCGAGCCACGAGAGCGAAGGAGCGGTATTGAAATGCCGAGAAGGAGCGAATTCAGCGTCCAACATTGCCTGAAAACAGGGGATTTTTTCTCCGCAGGAAAGAAGCCACAACTCTCGACTTTCTGGAACGTCCTCCCTGAAAGCACTACGTGTGTCGCTCCTCGAACTTCTAGCTCACTTATTAGTGTGGTTTCCACTTCTTCTCTATTCGTCACAGAATGCTGAAGTGTAGCATCGGATAAACACTCCAAAACGAAATGTCGCTCGGAAGAAAGGGATAAGAATGAGAGAGAAGCGTAGTGCATTCTGCATGGACACATGGAGAAGTCAGAAGCGCTCCATTGCGATGTGCGCAGAAGAAGCCGCTCACTCGTCGGAGCAAAGCATCCGGCTGAAGTCGCTCATTCCCGGCATCCGAGAGAAACGAGAGCGCTGCTGAAGGCTGCAAGCGGCACTCGGGCAGAACCGCGATTGACCGGACAGCAACTGCAGACTCTCCGGAGCGGTTCAGAGCGAGTGCCGCTTTCGAGCCACGAGAGCGAAGGAGCGGTATTGAAATGCCGAGAAGGTGCGAATTCAGCGTCCTGCAATGCCTGAAAACAGGGGTATTTTTCTCCGCAGGAAAGAAGCCACAAATCTCGACTTAATGGAACGTCCTCCCTGAAAGCACAATGTGTGTGGCTACTGGACCTTCTAGCTGCCTTATTAGTGGGGCTTTCCTCTTCTATTTTATTCGTCACAGAATGCTGAAGTGTAGCATCGGATAAACACTGCAAAACAAAAAGTCGCTCGGAACGAAGGGATAAAACAGGAATCTGTGGGTGACAAGGTCCTATTTCAGGAGGAAACCTGGTATTTCTTGGAGATGTGATATATTTGGGAGAAATGTGGCATTTCTGGAAGAAACTGTCCTCTTTTGGGGATAAAAGAGGTATTTGTGGGTGAAAAGGTCCTATTTGAAGAGGGAAACCTGGTATTTCTTTGAAAAGATGTGATATATTCGGAAGAAATCTGGCATTTCTGGAAGAAACTGTCCTCTTTTGGGGATAAAAGAGGTATTTTTGGGTGAAAAGGTCCTATTTGAAGGGGGAAACCTGGTATTTCTTGGAGAAGATGTGATCTATTTGGGAGAAATGTGGCATGTCTGGAAGAAACTGTCCTATTTTGGGGATGAAACAGGTATTTGTGGGTGAAAAGGTCCTATTTGAAGGGGGAAAGCTGGTATTTCTTGGAGAAGATGTGATATGTTTGGGAAAAATGTGGCCTTTCTGGAAGAAACTGTCCTCTTTTGGGGGGAGAAGGCTGCTATTTGTGGGAGAAAAGGTCCTATTTGAAGGAGGAATCCTGGTATTTCTTGGAGAAGATGTGATCTATTTGGGAGAAATGTGGCATTTCAGGCAGAAACTGTCCTATTTTGGGGATAAAAGAGGTATTTGTGGGTGAAAAGGTCGTATTTCAGGAGGAATCCTGGTATATCTTGGAGAAGATGTGATATATTTGGGAGAATTGTGGCATGTCTGGAAGAAACTGTCCTCTTTTGGGGATACAAGAGGTATTAGTGGGTGAAAAGGTCCTATTTGAAGGGGGAACTCTGGTATTTCTTGGAGAAGATGTGATCTATTTGGGAGAAATGTGGCATTTCTGGAAGAAGCTGTCCTCTTTTGGGGATAAAAGAGGTATTTGTGGGTGATAAGGTCCTATTTGAAGGGGGAAACCTGGTATTTCTTGGAGAAGATGTGATATATTTGGGAGAAATCTGGCATTTCTGGAAGAAACTGTCCTATTTGGGTGGAGAAGGCTGGTATTTGTGGGAGAAAAGGTCCTATTTCAGGAGGAATCCTGGTATTTCTTGGAGAAGATGTGATATATTTGGGAGAAATGTGGCCTTTCTATAAGAAACTGTCCTCTTTTGGGGATAAAAAAGGTATTTGTTGGTGAAAAGGTCCTATTTGAAGGGGGAAACCTGGTATTTCTTGGAGAAGATGTGATATATTTGGAGAAATGTGGCCTTTCTATAAGAAACTGTCCTCTTTTGGGGATAAAAGAGGTATTTGTGGGTGAAAAGGTCCTATTTGAAGGGGGAAACCTGGTATTTCTTGGAGAAGATGTGATCTATTTGGGAGAAATGTGGCATGTCTGGAAGAAACAGTCCTATTTGGGGGGATAAAACAGGTACTTGTGGGTGAAAAGGTCCTATTTGAAGGGGGTATCCTGGTATTTCTTGGAGAAGATGTGATATGTTTGGGTGAAATGTGGCATTTCTGGAAGAAACTGTTCTCTTTTGGGGATAAAAGAGGTACTTGTGGGTGAAAAGTTCCTATTTGAAGGGGGTATCCTGGTATTTCCTGGAGAAGATGTGATATTTTTGGGTGATATGTGGCATGTCTGGAAGAAAATGACCTATTTGGGGGGAGAAGGGTGGTACTTGTGGGAGAAAAGTTCCTATTTCAGGAGGAATCCTGGTATTTCTTGGAGAAGATGTGATCTATTTGGGAGAAATGTGGCATTTCTGGAAGAAACTGTCCTCTTTTGGGGATAAAACAGGTATTTGTGGGTGAAAAGGTCCTATTTGAAGGGGGAAACCTGGTATTTCTTGGAGAAGATGTGATCTATTTGGGAGAAATCTGGCATTTCTTGAAGAAACTGTCCTCTTTTGGGGATAAAACAGGTATTTGAGGGTGAAAATTTCCTATTTGAAGGGGGAAAGCTGGTATTTCTTCGAGAAGATATGACCTATTTGGGAGAAATGTGGCATTTCTGGAAGAAACTGTCCTCTTTTGGGGATAAAACAGGTATTTGTGGGTGAAAAGGTCCTATTTGAAGGGGGAACCCCGGTATTTCTTGGAGAAGATGTGATATATTTGGGAGAAATGTGGCATTTCTGGAAGAATATGTTCAATTTGAGGGATAAAACAGGTATTTGTGGTCGAAAAGGTCCTATTTGAGGGGGGAACCCTGGTATTTCTTGGAGAAGATGTGATTTATTTGGGAGAAATGTGGCATGTCTGGAAGAAACTGCCCTATTTTGGGGATAAAAGAGGTATTTGTGGGTGAAAAGGTCCTATTTGAAGGGGGAATCCTGGTATTTCTTGGAGAAGATGTGGTATATTTGGGAGAAATGTGGCATTTCTGGAAGAAACTGTCCTATTTTGGGGATAAAACAGGTATTTGTGGGTGAAAACGTTGTATTTGAAGGGGGAAAGCTGTTATTTCTTGGAGAAGATGTGATATATTTGGGAGAAATGTGGCATGTCTGGAAGAAACTGTCCTCTTTTGGGGATAAAAGAGGTATTTGTGGGTGAAAAGGTCCTATTTGAAGGGGGAACCCCGGTATTTCTTGGAGAAGATGTGATCTATTTGGGAGAAATGTGGCATGTCTGGTAGAAGCTGTCCTCTTTTGGGGATAAAAGAGGTATTTGTGGGTGAAAAGGTCCTATTTGAAGGGGGAACCCTGTTATTTCTTGGAGAAGATGTGATATATTTGGGAGAAATGTGGCATGTCTGGAAGAAAATGTCCAATTTGGGGGAAGAAGGCTGGTATTTTTGGGTGAGAATGTCCTATTTCAGGAGGAATCCTGGTATTTCTTGGAGAAGATGTGATATATTTGGGAGAAATGTGGCATTTCTGGAAGAAACTGTCCAATTTGGGGGGAGAAGGCTGGTAGTTTTGGTTGAGAATGTCCTATTTCAGGAGGAATCCTGGCATTTCTTGGAGAAGATGTGATATATTTGGGAGAAATGTGGCATTTCTGGCAGAAACTGTCCAATTTGGGGGGAGAAGGCTGGTAGTTTTGGGTGAGAAGGTCCTATTTCAGGAGGAATCCTGGTATTTCTTGGAGAAGATGTGTTATATTTGGGAGAAATGTGGCATGTCTGGAAGAAACTGTCCTCTTTAGGGGATAAAAGAGGTATTAGTGGTTGAAAAGATCCTATTTCCCCGGGGAAACCTGGTATTTCTTGGAGAAGATGTGATCTATTTGGGAGAAATGTGGCATTTCTGGAAGAAAATGTCCTCTTTTGGGGATAAAAGAGGTATTTCATGGAGAAAAGGTCCTATTTGAAGGGGGAAACGTGGTATTTCTTGGAGAAGATGTGATATATTTGGGAGAAATGTGGCATTTCTGGAAGAAACTGTCGTATTTTGGGCATAAAACAGGTATTTGTGGTTGAAAAGGTCCTATTTGAAGGGGGAAAGCTGGTATTTCTTGGAGAAGATGTGATATATTTGGGAGAAATGTGGCCTTTCTGGAAGAAACTGTCCTCTTTTGGGGATAAAAGAGGTATTTGTGGGTGAAAAGGTCCTATTTCGAGGGGGAAACCTGGTATTTCTTGGAGAAGATGTGATCTATTTGGGAGAAATGTGGCATTCCTGGAAGAAAATGTCCAATTTGGGGGGAGAAGGCTGGTAGATTTGGGTGAGAAGGTCCTATTTCAGGAGGAATCCTGGTATTTCTTGGAGAAGATGTGATATATTTGGGAGAAATGTGGCCTTTCTGGAAGAAACTGTCCTCTTTTGGGGATAAAAGAGGTATTAGTGGTTGAAAAGATCCTATTTCCAGGGGGAAACCTGGAATTTCTAGTAGAAGATGTGATCTATTTGGGAGAAATGTGGCATTTCTGGAAGAAAATGTCCTCTTTTGGGGATAAAAGAGGTATTTCATGGAGAAAAGGTCCTAATTCAAGGGGGAAAGCTGGTATTTCTTGGAGAAGATGTGATATATTTGGGAGAAATGTGGCCTTTCTATAAGAAACTGTCCTTTTTTGGGGATCAAAGAGGTATTTGTGCGTGAAAAGGTCCTATTTGAAGGGGGAACCCCGGTATTTCTTGGAGAAGATGTGATATATTTGGGAGAAATGTGGCATTTCTGGAAGAAACTGCCCTATTTTGGGGATAAAACAGGTATTTGTGGGTGAAAAGGTCCTATTTGAAGGGGGAAACGTGGTATTTCTTGGAGAATATGTGGTATATTTTGGAGAAATCAGGCATTTCTGGAAGAAACTGTCCTCTTTTGGGGATAAAACAGGTATTTGTGGGTGAAAACGTTGTATTTGAAGGGGGAAACCTGTTATTTCTTGGAGAAGATGTGATATATTTGGGAGAAATGTGGCATTTCTGGAAGAAACTGTCCTCTTTTGGGGATAAAAGAGGTATTTGTGGGTGAAAAGGTCATATTTGAAGGGGGAAAGCTGGTATTTCTTGGAGAAGATGTGATATATTTGGGAGAAATGTGGCATCTCTGGAAGAAACTGTCCTCTTTTGGGGATAAAAGAGGTATTTGTGGGTGATAAGGTCCTATTTGAAGGGGAACCCCGGTATTTCTTGGGGAAGAAGTGATCTATTTGGGAGAAATGTGGCATGTCTGGAAGAAACTGTCCTATTTTGGGGATAAAACAGGTATTTGTGGGAGAAAAGGTCCTATTTGAAGGGGGAAACCTGGTATTTCTTGGAGAAAATGTGATCTATTTGGGAGAAATGTGGGCTTTCTGGAAGAAAATGTCCAATTTGTGGGGAGAAGGCTGGTAGTTTTGGGTGAGAAGGTCCTATTTCAGGAGGAATCCTGGTATTTCTTGGAGAGGATATGATATATTTGGGAGAAATGTGGCATTTCTGGAAGAAAATGTCCAATTTGGGGGGAGAATGCTGGTAGTTTTGGGTGAGAAGGTCCTATTTCAGGAGGAATCCTGGCATTTCTTGGAGAAGATGTGATATATTTGGGAGAAATGTGGCCTTTCCGGAAGAAACTGTCCTCTTTTGGGGATAAAAGAGGTATTAGAGGTTGAAAAGATCCTATTTCCAGGGGGAAACGTGGTATTTCTTGGAGAAGATGTGATATATTTGGGAGAAATGTGGCATTTCTGGAAGAAACTGTCCTCTTTTGGGGATAAAAGAGGTATTTCATGGAGAAAAGGTCCTATTTGAAGGGGGAAAGCTGGTATTTCTTGGAGAAGATGTGATATATTTGGGAGAAATGTGGCATTTCTGGAAGAAACTGTCGTATTTTGGGCATAAAACAGGTATTTGTGGTTGAAAAGGTCCTATTTGAAGGGGGAAACCTGGTATTTCTTGGAGAAGATGTGATATATTTGGGAGAAATGTGGCCTTTCTGGAAGAAACTGTCCTCTTTTGGGGATAAAACAGGTATTTGTTGGTGAAAAGGTCCTATTTCGAGGGGGAAACCTGGTATTTCTTGGAGAAGATGTGATATATTTGGGAGAAATGAGGCATTTCTGGATGAAACTGTCCAATTTGTGGGGAGAAGCCTGGTATTAGTGGGTGAGAAGGTCCTATTTCAGGAGGAATCCTGGTATTTCTTGGAGAAGATGTGATATATTTGGGAGAAATGTGGCATTTCTGGAAGAAACTGTCCTCTTTTGGGGATAAAAGAGGTATTTGTGGGTGATAAGGTCCTATTTGAAGGGGGAACCCTGGTATTTCTTGGAGAAGATGTGATATATTTGGGAGAAATGTGGCATGTCTGGAAGAAGCTGTCCTCTTTTGGGGATAAAAGAGGTATTTGTGGGTGAAAAGGTCCTATTTGAAGGGGGAAAGCTGGTATTTCTTGGAGAAGATGTGATATATTTGGGAGAAATGTGGCATTTCTGGAAGAAACTGTCGTATTTTAAGCATAAAACAGGTATTTGTGGTTGAAAAGGTCCTATTTGAAGGGGGAAACCTGGTATTTCTTGGAGGAGATATGATATATTTGGGAGAACTGAGACATTCCTGGAAGAAACTGTCCTATTTTGGGGATAAAACAGGTATTTGTGGGTGAAAAGGTCCTATTTGAAGGGGGAAACATGGTGTATCTTGGAGAAGATGTGATATATTTGGGAGAAATCTGGCATTTCTGGAAGAATATGTTCAATTTGAGGGATAAAACAGGTATTTGTGGTTGAAATGGTCCTATTTGAAGGGGGAAACCTGGTATTTCTTGGAGAAGATGTGATATATTTGGGAGAAATGTGGCATGTCTGGAAGAAACTGTCGTATTTTGGGTATAAAACAGGTATTTGTGGGTGAAAAGGTCCTATTTGAAGGGGGGAAACGTGGTATCTCTTGGAGAAGATGTGATATATTTGGGAGAAATGTGGCATGTCTGGAAGAAACTGTCCTCTTTTGGGGATAAAAGAGGTATTTGTGGGTGAAAACGTTGTATTTGAAGGGGGAAACCTGTTATTTCTTGGAGAAGATGTGATATATTTGGGAGAAATGTGGCATTCCTGGAAGAAACTGTCCTCTTTTGGGGATAAAAGAGGTATTTGTGGGTGAAAAGGTCCTATTTGAAGGGGTAAACATGGTATTTCTTGGAGAAGATGTGATATATTTGGGAGAAATGTGGCATTTCTGGAAGAAACTGTCCTCTTTTGGGGATAAAAGTGGTATTTGTGGGTGATAAGGTCCTATTTGAAGGGGGAAACCTGGTATTTCTTGGAGAAGATGTGATCTATTTGGGAGAAATGTGGCATGTCTGGAAGAAGCTGTCCTCTTTTGGGGATAAAAGAGGTATTTCTGTGTGAAAAGTTCCTATTGGAAAGGGGAACCCTGGTATTTCTTGGAGAAGATGTGATCTATTTGGGAGAAATGTGGCATTTCTGGAAGAAAATGTCCAATTTGGGGGGAGAAGGCTGGTAGTTTTGTGTGAGAAGGTCCTATTTCAGGAGGAATCCTGGTATTTCTTGGAGAAGATGTGATATATTTGGGAGAAATGTGGCCTTTCTGGAAGAAACTGTACTCTTTTGGGGATAAAACAGGTATTAGTGGTTGAGAAGGTCCTATTTCCAGGGGGAAACCTGGTATTTCTTGGAGAAGATGTGATCTATTTGGGAGAAATGTGGCATTTCTGGAAGAAACTGTCCTCTTTTGGGGATAAAAGAGGTATTTCATGGAGAAAAGGTCCAAATTCAAGGGGGAAACCTGGTATTTCTTGGAGAAGATGTGATATATTTGGGAGAAATCTGGCATTTCTGGAAGAAACTGTCCTCTTTTGGGGATAAAAGAGGTATGTGTGGGTGATAAGGTCCTATTTGAAGGGGGAACCCTGGTATATCTTGGTGAAGATGTGATATATTTGGGAGAAATGTGGCCTTTCTATAAGAAACTGTCCTCTTTTGGGGATAAAAGAGGAATTTGTGGGTGAAAAGGTCCTATTTGAAGGGGGAAACCTGGTATTTCTTGGAGAAGATGTGATATATTTGGGAGAAATGTGGCATGTCTGGAAGAAACTGTCCTATTTTGGGGATAAAACAGGTATTTGTGGGTGAAAAGGTCCTATTTGAAGGGGGAAACCTGGTATTTCTTGGAGAAGATGTGATCTATTTGGGAGAAATCAGGCATTTCTGGAAGAAACTGTCCTCTTTTGGGGATAAAACAGGTATTTGTGGGAGAAAACGTTGTATTTGAAGGGGGAAAGCTGGTATTTCTTGGAGAAGATGTGATATATTTGGGAGAAATCTGGCATTTCTGGAAGAAACTGTCCTCTTTTGGGGATAAAAGAGGTATTTGTGAGTGAAAAGGTCCTATTTGAAGGGGGAAACCTGGTATTTCTTGGAGAAGATGTGATATATTTGGGAGAAATGTGGCATTTCTGGAAGAAGCTGTGCTCTTTTGGGGATAAAAGAGGTATTTGTGGGTGATAAGGTCCTATTTGAAGGGGGAACCCCGGTATTTCTTGGAGAAGATGTGATCTATTTGGGAGAAATGTGGCATGTCTGGAAGAAACTGTCCTATTTTGGGGATAAAACAGGTATTTGTGGGTGAGAAGGTCCTATTTCAGGAGGAATCCTGGTATTTCTTGGAGAAGATGTGATATATTTGGGAGAAATGTGGCATTTCTGGAAGAAACTGTCCTCTTTTGGGGATAAAAGAGGTATTTGTGGGTGAAAAGGTCCTATTTGAAGGGGGAAACCTGGTATTTCTTGGAGAAGATGTGATCTATTTGGGAGAAATGTGGCATTTCTGGAAGAAAATGTCCAGTTTGGGGGGAGAAGGCTGGTAGTTTTGGGTGAGAAGGTCCTATTTCAGGAGGAATCCTGGTATTTCTTGGAGAAGATATGATATATTTGGGAGAAATGTGGCATTTCTGGAAGAAAATGTCCAATTTGGGGGGAGAAGGCTGGTAGTTTTGGGTGAGAAGGTCCTATTTCAGGAGGAATCCTGGCATTTCTTGGAGAAGATGTGATATATTTGGGAGAAATGTGGCCTTTCCGGAAGAAACTGTCCTCTTTTGGGGATAAAAGAGGTATTAGTGGTTGAAAAGATCCTATTTCCAGGGGGAAACCTGGTATTTCTTGGAGAAGATGTGATATATTTGGGAGAAATTTGGCATTTCTGGAAGAAACTGTCCTCTTTTGGGGATAAAAGAGGTATTTCATGGAGAAAAGGTCCTATTTGAAGGGGGAAACCTAGTATTTCTTGGAGAAGATGTGATATATTTGGGAGAAATGTGGCATTTCTGGAAGAAACTGTCCTCTTTTGGGGATAAAACAGGTATTTGTGGTTGAAAAGGTCCTATTTGAAGGGGGAAAGCTGGTATTTCTTGGAGAAGATGTGATATATTTGGGAGAAATGTGGCATTCCTGGAAGAAACTGTCCTCTTTTGGGGATAAAACAGGTATTTGTGGGTGAAAAGGTCCTATTTCGAGGGGGAAACCTGGTATTTCTTGGAGAAGATGTGATATATTTGGGAGAAATGAGGCATTTCTGGGAGAAACTGTCCAATTTGTGGGGAGAAGCCTGGTATTAGTGGGTGAGAAGGTCCTATTTCAGGAGGAATCCTGGTATTTCTTGGAGAAGATGTGATATATTTGGGAGAAATGTGGCATTTCTGGAAGAAACTGTCCTCTTTTGGGGATAAAAGAGGTATTTGTGGGTGATAAGGTCCTATTTGAAGGGGGAAACCTGGTATTTCTTGGAGAAGATGTGATATATTTGGGAGAAATGTGGCATTTCTGGAAGAAACTGTCCTCTTTTGGGGATAAAAGAGGTATGTGTGGGTGAAAAGGTCCTATTTGAAGTGGGAAACCTGGTATTTCTTGGAGAAGATGTGATATGTTTGGAAGAAATGTGGCATTTCTGGAAGAAAATGTCCTATTTGGGGGGAGAAGGCTGGTAATTGTGGGAGAAAAGGTCCTATTTCAGGAGGAATCCTGGTATTTCTTGGAGGAGATGTGATATGTTTGGGAGAAATGTGGCATTTCTGGAAGAAACTGTCCTCTTTTGGGGATAAAACAGGTATTTGTGGGTGAAAAGGTCCTATTTGAAGGGGGAAAGCTGGTATTTCTTGGAGAAGATGTGGTATATTTGGGAGAAATGTGGCATTTCTGGAAGAAACTGTCCTATTTTGGGGATAAAACAGGTATTTGTGGGTGAATATTTCCTATTTGAAGGGGGAAACCTGGTATTTCTTGGAGAAGATATGATATATTTGGGAGAACTGAGACATTTCTGGAAGAAACTGTCCTCTTTTGGGGATAAAACAGGTATTTGTGGTTGAAAAGGTCCTATTTGAAGGGGGAAAGCTGGTATTTCTTGGAGAAGATGTGATATATTTGTGAGAAATGTGTCATGTCTGGAAGAAACTGTCGTATTTTGGGCATAAAACAGGTATTTGTGGGTGAAAAGGTCCTATTTGAAGGGGGAAACCTGGTATTTCTTGGAGAAGATGTGGTATATTTGGGAGAAATGTGGCATTTTTGGAAGAAACTGTCCTCTTTTGGGGATTAAACAGGTATTTGTGGGTGAAAACGTTG
This sequence comes from Lophura swinhoii, assembly GCA_030408155.1. Classification (NCBI taxonomy): domain Eukaryota; kingdom Metazoa; phylum Chordata; class Aves; order Galliformes; family Phasianidae; genus Lophura; species Lophura swinhoii. Next base: position 28,122,746 of record JASCYN010000149.1, on the reverse strand, counting down.
TATTTGAAGGGGGAAACCTGTTATTTCTTGGAGAAGATGTGATATATTTGGGAGAAATGTGGCATTCCTGGAAGAAACTGTCCTATTTTGGGGTTAAAAGAGGTATTTGTGGGTGAAAAGGTCCTATTTGAAGGGGGAAACACGGTATTTCTTGGAGAAGATGTGATCTATTTGGGAGAAATGTGGCATTTCTGGAAGAAACTGTCCTCTTTTGGGGATAAAAGAGGTATTTGTGGGTGATAAGGTCCTATTTGAAGGGGGAACCCTGTTATTTCTTGGAGAAGATGTGATATATTTGGGAGAAATGTGGCATGTCTGGAAGAAGCTGTCCTCTTTTGGGGATAAAAGAGGTATATGTGGGTGAAAAGGTCCTATTGGAAGGGGGAAAGCTGGTATTTCTTGGAGAAGATGTGATATATTTGGGAGAAATGTGGCATTTCTGGAAGAAACTGTCCTGTTTTGGGGATAAAAGAGGTATTTGTGGGAGAAAAGGTCCTATTTGAAGGGAGAAAGCTGGTATTTCTTGGAGAAGATGTGATCTATTTGGGAGTAATGTGGCATGTCTGGAAGAATATGTCCAATTTGGGGGGAGAAGGCTGGTAGTTTTGGGTGTGAAGGATCTATTTCAGGAGGAATCCTGGTATTTCTTGGAGAAGATGTGATATGTTTGGGAGAAATGTGGCATTTCTGGAAGAAAATGCCCAATTTGGGGGGAGAAGGCTGGTAGTTTTGGGTGAGAAGGTCCTATTTCAGGAGGAATCCTGGCATTTCTTGGAGAAGATGTGATATATTTGGGAGAAATGTGGCCTTTCTGGAAGAAACTGTCCTCTTTTGGGGATAAAACAGGTATTTGTGGTAGAAAAGGTCCTATATCCCCGGGGAAACCTGGTATTTCTTGGAGAAGATGTGATATATTTGGGAGAAATGTGGCATTTCTGGAAGAAAATGTCCTCTTTTGGGGATAAAAGAGGTATTTCATGGAGAAAAGGTCCTAATTCAAGGGGGAAACCTGGTATTTCTTGGAGAAGATGTGATATATTTGGGAGAAATGTGGCATTTCCGGAAGAAACTGTCCTATTTGAGGGATAAAAGAGGTATTTGTGGGTGAAAAGGTCCTATTTCAGGAGGAATCCTGGTATTTCTTGGAGAAGATGTGATATATTTGGGAGAAATGTGGCCTTTCTATAAGAAACTGTCCTCTTTTGGGGATAAAACAGGTATTTGTGGGAGAAAAGGTCCTATTTGAAGGAGGAAAGCTGGTATTTCTTGGAGAAGATGTGATCTATTTGGGAGAAATGTGGCATTTCTGGAAGAAACTGTCCTCTTTTGGGGATAAAAGAGGTATTTGTGGGTGATAAGGTCCTATTTGAAGGGGGAACCCTGTTATTTCTTGGAGAAGATGTGATATATTTGGGAGAAATGTGGCATGTCAGGAAAAAACTGTCCTCTTTTGGGGATAAAAGAGGTATTTGTTGGTGAAAAGGTCCTATTTGAAGGGGGAAAGCTGGTATTTCTTGGAGAAGATGTGATATATTTGGGAGAAATGTGGCATTTCTGGAAGAAACTGTCCTGTTTTGGGGATAAAAGAGGTATTTGTGGGAGAAAAGGTCTAATTTGAAGGGGGAACCCTGGTATTTCTTGGAGAAGATGTGATCTATTTGGGAGTAATGTGGCATGTCTGGAAGAAAATGTCCAATTTGGGGGGAGAAGGCTGGTAGTTTTGGGTGAGAATGTCCTATTTCAGGAGGAATCCTGGTATTTCTTGGAGAAGATGTGATATGTTTGGGAGAAATGTGGCATTTCTGGAAGAAAATGTCCTCTTTTGGGGATAAAACAGGTATTTGTGGGAGAAAAGGTCCTATTTGAAGGGGGAAACCTGGTATTTCTTGGAGAAGATGTGATCTATTTGGGAGAAATGTGGCATTTCTGGAAGAAAATGTCCTCTTTTGGGGATAAAAGAGGTATTTCATGGAGAAAAGGTCCTATTTCAAGGGGGAAACCTGGTATTTCTTGGAGAAGATGTGATATATTTGGGAGAAATCTGGCATTTCTGGAAGAAACTGTCCTCTTTTGGGGATAAAAGAGGTATTTGTGGGTGATAAGGTCCTATTTGAAGGGGGAAACCTGGTATTTCTTGGGGAAGATGTGATATATTTGGGAGAAATGTGGCCTTTCTATAAGAAACTGTCCTCTTTTGGGGATAAAAGAGGAATTTGTGGGTGAAAAGGTCCTATTTGAAGGGGGAAACCTGGTATTTCTTGGAGAAGATGTGATATATTTGGGAGAAATGTGGCATGTCTGGAAGAAACTGTCCTATTTTGGGGATAAAACAGGTATTTGTGGGTGAAAAGGTCCTATTTGAAGGGGGAAACCTGGTATTTCTTGGAGAAGATGTGATCTATTTGGGAGAAATCAGGCATTTCTGGAAGAAACTGTCCTCTTTTGGGGATAAAACAGGTATTTGTGGGTGAAAACGTTGTATTTGAATGGGGAAACCTGTTATTTCTTGGAGAAGATGTGATATATTTGGGAGAAATGTGGCATTTCTGGAAGAAACTGTCCTCTTTTGGGGATAAAAGAGGTATTTGTGGGTGAAAAGGTCCTATTTGAAGGCGGAAACCTGGTATTTCTTGGAGAAGATGTGATCTATTTGGGAGAAATGTGGCCTTTCTGGAAGAAAATGTCCAGTTTGGGGGGAGAAGGCTGGTAGTTTTGGGTGAGAAGGTCCTATTTCAGGAGGAATCCTGGCATTTCTTGGAGAAGATGTGATATATTTGGGAGAAATGTGGCCTTTCCGGATGAAACTGTCCTCTTTTGGGGATAAAAGAGGTATTAGTGGTTGAAAAGATCCTATTTCCAGGGGGAAACCTGGTATTTCTTGGAGAAGATGTGATATATTTGGGAGAAATTTGGCATTTCTGGAAGAAACTGTCCTCTTTTGGGGATAAAAGAGGAATTTCATGGAGAAAAGGTCCTATTTCCAGGGGGAAAGCTGGTATTTCTTGGAGAAGATGTGATATATTTGGGAGAAATGTGGCATTTCTGGAAGAAACTGTCCTCTTTTGGGGATAAAACAGGTATTTGTGGTTGAAAAGGTCCTATTTGAAGGGGGAAAGCTGGTATTTCTTGGAGAAGATGTGATATATTTGGGAGAAATGTGGCATTCCTGGAAGAAACGGTCCTCTTTTGGGGATAAAACAGGTATTTGTGGGTGAAAAGGTCCTATTTCGAGGGGGAAACCTGGTATTTCTTGGAGAAGATGTGATATATTTGGGTGAAATGAGGCATTTCTGGAAGAAACTGTCCAATTTGTGGGGAGAAGCCTGGTATTAGTGGGTGAGAAGGTCCTATTTCAGGAGGAATCCTGGTATTTCTTGGAGAAGATGTGATATATTTGGGAGAAATGTGGCATTTCTGGAAGAAACTGTCCTCTTTTGGGGATAAAAGAGGTATGTGTGGGTGAAAAGGTCCTATTTGAAGTGGGAAACCTCGTATTTCTTGGAGAAGATGTGATATGTTTGGGAGAAATGTGGCATTTCTGGAAGAAAATGACCTATTTGGGGGGAGAAGGCTGGTACTTGTGGGAGAAAAGGTCCTATTTCAGGAGGAATCCTGGTATTTCTTGGAGGAGATGTGATATGTTTGGGAGAAATGTGGCATTTCTGGAAGAAACTGTCCTCTTATGGGGATAAAACAGGTATTTGAGGGTGAAAAGGTCCTATTTGAAGGGGGAAAGCTGGTATTTCTTGGAGAAGATGTGGTATATTTGGGAGAAATGTGGCATTTCTGGAAGAAACTGTCCTATTTTGGGGATAAAACAGGTATTTGTGGGTGAAAATTTCCTATTTGAAGGGGGAAACCTGGTATTTCTTGGAGAAAATATGATATATTTGGGAGAACTGAGACATTTCTGGAAGAAACTGTCCTCTTTTGGGGATAAAACAGGTATTTGTGGGTGAAAAGGTCCTATTTGAAGGGGGAAACGTGGTATATCTTGGAGAAGATGTGATATATTTGGGAGAAATCTGGCATTTCTGGAAGAATATGTTCAATTTGAGGGATAAAACAGGTATTTGTGGGAGAAAAGGTCCTATTTGAAGGGGGAAACCTGGTATTTCTTGGAGAAGATGTGATATATTTGTGAGAAATGTGTCATGTCTGGAAGAAACTGTCGTATTTTGGGCATAAAAAAGGTATTTGTGGGTGAAAAGGTCCTATTTTAAGGGGGAAACCTGGTATTTCTTGGAGAAGATGTGGTATATTTGGGAGAAATGTGGCATTTTTGGAAGAAACTGTCCTCTTTTGGGGATTAAACAGGTATTTGTGGGTGAAAACGTTGTATTTGAAGGGGGAAACCTGTTATTTCTTGGAGAAGATGTGATATATTTGGGAGAAATGTGGCATTCCTGGAAGAAACTGTCCTATTTTGGGGTTAAAAGAGGTATTTGTGGGTGAAAAGGTCCTATTTGAAGGGGGAAACACGGTATTTCTTGGAGAAGATGTGATCTATTTGGGAGAAATGTGGCATTTCTGGAAGAAACTGTCCTCTTTTGGGGATAAAAGAGGTATTTGTGGGTGATAAGGTCCTATTTGAAGGGGGAACCCTGTTATTTCTTGGAGAAGATGTGATATATTTGGGAGAAATGTGGCATGTCTGGAAGAAGCTGTCCTCTTTTGGGGATAAAAGAGGTATTTGTTGGTGAAAAGGTCCTATTGGAAGGGGGAAAGCTGGTATTTCTTGGAGAAGATGTGATATATTTGGGAGAAATGTGGCATTTCTGGAAGAAACTGTCCTGTTTTGGGGATAAAAGAGGTATTTGTGGGAGAAAAGGTCCTATTTGAAGGGGGAAACCTGGTATTTCTTGGAGAAGATGTGATCTATTTGGGAGTAATGTGGCATGTCTGGAAGAATATGTCCAATTTGGGGGGAGAAGGCTGGTAGTTTTGGGTGAGAAGGATCTATTTCAGGAGGAATCCTGGTATTTCTTGGAGAAGATGTGATATGTTTGGGAGAAATGTGGCATTTCTGGAAGAAAATGCCCAATTTGGGGGGAGAAGGCTGGTAGTTTTGGGTGAGAAGGTCCTATTTCAGGAGGAATCCTGGCATTTCTTGGAGAAGATGTGATATATTTGGGAGAAATGTGGCCTTTCTGGAAGAAACTGTCCTCTTTAGGGGATAAAAGAGGTATTTGTGGGTGAAAAGGTCCTATTTGAAGGGGGAAACCTGGTATTTCTTGGAGAAGATGTGATCTATTTGGGAGAAATGTGGCATTTCTGGACGAAAATGTCCTCTTTTGGGGATAAAAGAGGTATTTCATGGAGAAAAGGTCCTAATTCAAGGGGGAAACCTGTTATTTCTTGGAGAAGATGTGATATATTTGGGAGAAATGTGGCATTTCTGGAAGAAACTGTCCTATTTGAGGGTTAAAAGAGGTATTTGTGGGAGAAAAGGTCCTATTTGAAGGGGGAAAGCTGGTATTTCTTGGAGAAGATGTGATCTATTTGGGAGAAATGTGGCATATCTGGAAGAGACTGCCCTATTTTGGGGATAAAACAGGTATTTGTGGGTGAAAAGGTCCTATTTGAAGGGGGAAACCTGGTATTTCTTGGAGAAGATGTGGTATATTTGGGAGAAATCAGGCATTTCTGGAAGAAACTGTCCTCTTTTGGGGATAAAAGAGGTATTTGTGGGTGAAAACGTTGTATTTGAAGGGGGAAACCTGTTATTTCTTGGAGAAGATGTGATCTATTTGGGAGAAATGTGGCATGTCTGGAAGAAACTGTCCTCTTTTGGGGATAAAAGAGGTATTTGTGGGTGAAAAGGTCCTATTTGAAGGGGGAAACCTGGTATTTCTTGGAGAAGATGTGATATATTTGGGAGAAATGTGGCATTTCTGGAAGAAACTGTCCTCTTTTGGGGATAAAAGAGGTATTTGTGGGTGATAAGGTCCTATTTGAAGGGGGAACCCCGGTATGTCTTGGAGAAGATGTGATATATTTGGGAGAAATGTGGCATGTCTGGAAGAAACTGTCCTCTTTTGGGGATAAAAGAGGTATTTGTGGGTGAAAAGGTCCTATTTGAAGGGGGAAACCTGGTATTTCTTGGAGAAGATGTGATATATTTGGGAGAAATGTGGCATGTCTGGAAGAAAATGTCCTATTTGGGGGGAGAAGGGTGGTATTTGTGGGAGAAAAGGTCCTATTTGAAGGGTGAAACCTGGTATTTCTTGGAGAAGATGTGATATACTTGGGAGAAATGTGGCCTTTCTGGAAGAAAATGTCCAATTTGGGGGGAGAAGGCTGGTAGTTTTCGGTGAGAAGGTCCTATTACAGGAGGAATCCTGGTATTTCTTGGAGAAGATATGATATATTTGGGAGAAATGTGGCATTTCTGGAAGAAAATGTCCACTTTGGGGGGAGAAGGCTGGTAGTTTTGGGTGAGAAGGTCCTATTTCAGGAGGAATCCTGGCATTTCTTGGAGAAGATGTGATATATCTGGGAGATATGTGGCCTTTCCGGAAGAAACTGTCCTATTTTGGGGATAAAAGAGGTATTAGTGGTTGAAAAGATCCTATTTCCCCGGGGAAACCTGGTATTTCTTGGAGAAGATGTGATCTATTTGGGAGAAATGTGGCATTTCTGGAAGAAAATGTCCTCTTTTGGGGATAAAAGAGGTATTTCATGGAGAAAAGGTCCTATTTGAAGGGGGAAACGTGGTATTTCTTGGAGAAGATGTGATCTATTTGGGAGAAATGTGGCATTTCTGGAAGAAACTGTCGTATTTTGGGCATATAACAGGTATTTGTGGGTGAAAAGGTCCTATTTGAAGGGGAAAGCTGGTATTTCTTGGAGAAGATGTGATATATTTGGGAGAAATGTGGCATTTCTGGAAGAAACTGTCCTCTTTTGGGGATAAAAGAGGTATTTGTGGGTGAAAAGGTCCTATTTCGAGGGGGAAACCTGGTATTTCTTGGAGAAGATGTGATATATTTGGGAGAAATGAGGCATTTCTGGAAGAAACTGTCCAATTTGTGGGGAGAAGCCTGGTATTAGTGGGTGAGAAGGTCCTATTTCAGGAGGAATCCTGGTATTTCTTGGAGAAGATGTGATATATTTGGGAGAAATGTGGCCTTTCTGGAAGAAACTGTCCTCTTTTGGGGATAAAAGAGGTATTTGTGGGTGATAAGGTCCTATTTGAAGGGGTAAAGCTGATATTTCTTGGAGAAGATGTGATATATTTGGGAGAAATGTGGCATTTCTGGCAGAAACTGTCCTCTTTTGGAGATAAAAGAGGTATTTGTGTGTGAAAAGGTCCTATTTGAAGGGGGAAAGCTGGTATTTCTTGGAGAAGATGTGATATATTTGGGAGAAATGTGGCATGTCTGGAAGAAAATGTCCTATTTGGGGGGAGAAGGCTGGTACTTGTGGGAGAAAAGGTCCTATTTCAGGAGGAATCCTGGTATTTCTTGGAGGAGACGTGATATGTTTGGGAGAAATGTGGCCTTTCTGGAAGAAACTGTCCTCTTTTGGGGATAAAACAGGTATTTGTGGGTGAAAAGGTCCTATTTGAAGGGGGATAGCTGGTATTTCTTGGAGAAGATGTGATCTATTTGGGAGAAATGTGGCATTTCTGGAAGAAACAGTCCTCTTTTGGGGATAAAAGAGGTATTTGTGGGTGAAAAGGTCCTATTTGAAGGGGGAACCCTGGTATTTCTTGGAGAAGATATGATATATTTGGGTGAACTGTGGCATTTCTGGAAGAAACTGTCCTCTTTTGGGGATAAAAGAGGTATTTGTGTGTGAAAATGTCCTATTTGAAGGGGGAAACGTGGTATATCTTGGAGAAGATGTGATATATTTGGGTGAAATCTGGCATTTCTGGTAGAATAAGTTCAATTTGAGGGATAAAACAGGTATTTGTGGTTGAAAAGGTCCTATTTGAAGGGGGAAACCTGCTATTTCTTGGAGAAGATGTGATATATTTGGAAGAAATGTGGCATGTCTGGAAGAAACTGTCCTATTTTGGGGATAAAACAGGTATTTGTGGGTGAAAAGGTCCTATTTGAAGGGGGAAACGTGTTATTTCTTGGAGAAGATGTGATATATTTGGGAGAAATCAGGCATTTCTGGAAGAAACTGTCCTCTTTTGGGGATAAAACAGGTATTTGTGGGTGAAAACGTTGTATTTGAAGGGGGAAACCTGTTATTTCTTGGAGAAGATGTGATATATTTGGGAGAAATGTGGCATTCCTGGAAGAAACTGTCCTCTTTTGGGGATAAAAGAGGTATTTGTGGGTGAAAAGGTCCTATTTGAAGGGGGAAACATGGTATTTCTTGGAGAAGATGTGATCTATTTGGGAGAAATGTGGCATTTCTTGAAGAAACTGTCCTATTTTGGGGATAAAAGAGGTATTTGTGGGTGATAAGGTCCTATTTGAAGGGGGAAACCTGGTATTTCTTGGAGAAGATGTGATATATTTGGGAGAAATGTGGCCTTTCTGGAAGAAACTGTCCTATTTTGGGGATAAAAGAGGTATTTGTTGGTGAGAAGGTCCTATTTGAAGGGGGAAACCTGTTATTTCTTGGAGAAGATGTGATATATTTGGGAGAAATGTGGCCTTTCTGGAAGAAACTGTCCTCTTTTGGGGATAAAACAGGTATATGTGGGTGATAAGGTCCTATTTGAAGGGGGAAAGCTGGTATTTCTTGGAGAAGATGTGATATATTTGGGAGAAATGTGGCATGTCTGGAAGAAACTGTCCTATTTTGGGGGGAGAAGGCTGGTATTTGTGGGAGAAAAGTTCCTATTTCAGGAGGAATCCTGGTATTTCTTGGAGAAGATGTGATCTATTTTGGAGAAATGTGGCATTTCTGGAAGAAACTGTCCTCTTTTGGGGATAAAAGAGGTATTTGTGGGTGAAAAGGTCCTATTTGAAGGGGGAAACGTGGTATTTCTTGAAGAAGATGTGATATGTTTGGGAGAAAATTGGCATTTCTGGAAGAAACTGTCCTCTTTTGGGGATAAAACAGGTATTTGTGGGTGAAAAGGTCCTATTTGAAGGGGGAAACCTGTTATTTCTTGGAGAAGATGTGATATATTTGGGAGAAATGTGGCATTTCTGGAAGAAACTGTCCTCTTTTGGGGATAAAAGAGGTATTTGTGGGTGATAAGGTCCTATTTGAAGGGGGAAAGCTGATATTTCTTGGAGAAGATGTGATATATTTGGGAGAAATGTGGCATTTCTGGAAGAAACTGTCCTCTTTTGCGGATAAAAGAGGTATTTGTGGGTGAAAAGGTCCTATTTGAAGGGGGAAACCTGGTATTTCTTGGAGAAGATGTGATATATTTGGGAGAAATGTGGCATGTCTGGAAGAAAATGTCCTATTTGGGGGGAGAAGGCTGGTACTTGTGGGCTGAAAAGGTCCTATTTGAAGGGGGAATCCTGGTATTTCTTGGAGGAGATGTGATATGTTTGGGAGAAATGTGGCCTTTCTGGAAGAAACTGTCCTCTTTTGGGGATAAAAGAGGTATTTGTGGGTGAAAAGGTCCTATTTGAAGGGGGAAAGCTGGTATTTCTTGGGGAAGATGTGATCTATTTGGGAGAAATGTGGCATTTCTGGAAGAAACTGTCCTCTTTTGGGGATAAAACAGGTATTTGTGGGTGAAAATTTCCTATTTGAAGGGGGAAACCTGGTATTTCTTGGAGAAGATATGATATATTTGGGAGAACTGAGACATTTCTGGAAGAAACTGTCCTATTTTGGGGATAAAAGAGGTATTTGTGGGTGAAAAGGTCCTATTTGAAGGGGGAAACGTGGTATATCTTGGAGAAGATGTGATATATTTGGGAGAAATGTGGCATGTCTGGAAGAAACTGTCCTATTTTGGGGGTAAAAGAGGTATTTGTGGGTGAAAAGGTCCTATTTGAAGTTGGAAACATGGTATTTCTTGGAGAAGATGTGATCTATTTGGGAGAAATGTGGCATTTCTGGAAGAAACGGTCCTCTTTTGGGGATAAAAGAGGTATTTGTGGGTGAAAAGGTCCTATTTGAAGGGGGAACCCTGGTATTTCTTGGAGAAGATGTGGTATATTTGGGAGAAATGTGGCATTTCTGGAAGAAACTGTCCTCTTTTGGGGATAAAACAGGTATTTGTGGGTGAAAAGGTCCTATTTGAAGGGGGAAACCTGTTATTTCTTGGAGAAGATGTGATATATTTGGGAGAAATGTGGCATTCCTGGAAGAAACTGTCCTATTTTGGGGTTAAAAGAGGTATTTGTGGGTGAAAAGGTCCTATTTGAAGGGGGAAACGTGGTATTTCTTGGAGAAGATGTGATCTATTTGGGAGAAATGTGGCATTTCTGGAAGAAACTGTCCTCTTTTGGGGATAAAAGAGGTATTTGTGGGTGATAAGGTCCTATTTGAAGGGGGAACCCTGTTATTTCTTGGAGAAGATGTGATCTATTTGGGAGAAATGTGGCATGTCTGGAAGAAGCTGTCCTCTTTTGGGGATAAAAGAGGTATTTGTGGGAGAAAAGGTCCTATTTGAAGGGGGAAAGCTGGTATTTCTTGGAGAAGATGTGATCTATTTGGGAGTAATGTGGCATGTCTGGAAGAAAATGTCCAATTTGGGGGGAGAAGGCTTGTAGTTTTGGGTGAGAAGGTCCTATTTCAGGAGGAATCCTGGTATTTCTTGGAGAAGATGTGATATGTTTGGGAGAAATGTGGCATTTCTGGAAGAAAATGTCCAATTTGGGGGGAGAAGGCTGGTAGTTTTGGGTGAGAAGGTCCTATTTCAGGAGGAATCCTGGCATTTCTTGGAGAAGATGTGATATATTTGGGCGAAATGTGGCCTTTTCGGAAGAAACTGTCCTCTTTTGGGGATAAAAGAGGTATTAGTGTTTGAAAAGGTCCTATTTCCCCGGGGAAACCTGGTATTTCTTGGAGAAGATGTGATATATTTGGGAGAAATGTGGCATTTCTGGAAGAAAATGTCCTCTTTTGGGGATAAAAGAGGTATTTCATGGAGAAAAGGTCCTATTTGAAGGGGGAAACGTGGTATTTCTTGGAGAAGATGTGATCTATTTGGGAGAAATGTGGCATTTCTGGAAGAAACTGTCGTATTTTGGGCATATAACAGGTATTTGTGGGTGAAAAGGTCCTATTTGAAGGGGGAAACCTGGTATTTCTTGGAGAAGATGTGATATATTTGGGAGAAATGTGGCATGTCTGGAAGAAAATGTCCTATTTGGGGGGAGAAGGGTGGTATTTGTGGGAGAAAAGGTCCTATTTGAAGGGTGAAACCTGGTATTTCTTGGAGAAGATGTGATATATTTGGAAGAAATGTGGCCTTTCTGGAAGAAAATGTCCAATTTGGGGGGAGAAGGCTGGTAGTTTTCGGTGAGAAGGTCCTATTACAGGAGGAATCCTGGTATTTCTTGGAGAAGATATGATATATTTGGGAGAAATGTGGCATTTCTGGAAGAAAATGTCCACTTTGGGGGGAGAAGGCTGGTAGTTTTGGGTGAGAAGGTCCTATTTCAGGAGGAATCCTGGCATTTCTTGGAGAAGATGTGATATATCTGGGAGATATGTGGCCTTTCCGGAAGAAACTGTCCTATTTTGGGGATAAAAGAGGTATTAGTGGTTGAAAAGATCCTATTTCCAGGGGGAAACCTGGTATTTCTTGGAGAAGATGTGATCTATTTGGGAGAAATGTGGCATTTCTGGAAGAAAATGTCCTCTTTTGGGGATAAAAGAGGTATTTCATGGAGAAAAGGTCCTATTTGAAGGGGGAAACGTGGTATTTCTTGGAGAAGATGTGATCTATTTGGGAGAAATGTGGCATTTCTGGAAGAAACTGTCGTATTTTGGGCATATAACAGGTATTTGTGGGTGAAAAGGTCCTATTTGAAGGGGAAAGCTGGTATTTCTTGGAGAAGATGTGATATATTTGGGAGAAATGTGGCATTTCTGGAAGAAACTGTCCTCTTTTGGGGATAAAAGAGGTATTTGTGGGTGAAAAGGTCCTATTTCGAGGGGGAAACCTGGTATTTCTTGGAGAAGATGTGATATATTTGGGAGAAATGAGGCATTTCTGGAAGAAACTGTCCAATTTGTGGGGAGAAGCCTGGTATTAGTGGGTGAGAAGGTCCTATTTCAGGAGGAATCCTGGTATTTCTTGGAGAAGATGTGATATATTTGGGAGAAATGTGGCCTTTCTGGAAGAAACTGTCCTCTTTTGGGGATAAAAGAGGTATTTGTGGGTGATAAGGTCCTATTTGAAGGGGGAAAGCTGATATTTCTTGGAGAAGATGTGATATATTTGGGAGAAATGTGGCATTTCTGGCAGAAACTGTCCTCTTTTGGAGATAAAAGAGGTATTTGTGTGTGAAAAGGTCCTATTTGAAGGGGGAAAGCTGGTATTTCTTGGAGAAGATGTGATATATTTGGGAGAAATGTGGCATGTCTGGAAGAAAATGTCCTATTTGGGGGGAGAAGGCTGGTACTTGTGGGAGAAAAGGTCCTATTTCAGGAGGAATCCTGGTATTTCTTGGAGGAGACGTGATATGTTTGGGAGAAATGTGGCCTTTCTAGAAGAAACTGTCCTCTTTTGGGGATAAAACAGGTATTTGTGGGTGAAAAGGTCCTATTTGAAGGGGGATAGCTGGTATTTCTTGGAGAAGATGTGATCTATTTGGGAGAAATGTGGCATTTCTGGAAGAAACAGTCCTCTTTTGGGGATAAAAGAGGTATTTGTGGGTGAAAAGGTCCTATTTGAAGGGGGAACCCTGGTATTTCTTGGAGAAGATATGATATATTTGGGTGAACTGTGGCATTTCTGGAAGAAACTGTCCTCTTTTGGGGATAAAAGAGGTATTTGTGTGTGAAAATGTCCTATTTGAAGGGGGAAACGTGGTATATCTTGGAGAAGATGTGATATATTTGGGTGAAATCTGGCATTTCTGGTAGAATAAGTTCAATTTGAGGGATAAAACAGGTATTTGTGGTTGAAAAGGTCCTATTTGAAGGGGGAAACCTGCTATTTCTTGGAGAAGATGTGATATATTTGGAAGAAATGTGGCATGTCTGGAAGAAACTGTCCTATTTTGGGGATAAAACAGGTATTTGTGGGTGAAAGGGTCCTATTTGAAGGGGGAAACGTGTTATTTCTTGGAGAAGATGTGATATATTTGGGAGAAATCAGGCATTTCTGGAAGAAACTGTCCTCTTTTGGGGATAAAACAGGTATTTGTGGGTGAAAACGTTGTATTTGAAGGGGGAAACCTGTTATTTCTTGGAGAAGATGTGATATATTTGGGAGAAATGTGGCATTCCTGGAAGAAACTGTCCTCTTTTGGGGATAAAAGAGGTATTTGTGGGTGAAAAGGTCCTATTTGAAGGGGGAAACATGGTATTTCTTGGAGAAGATGTGATCTATTTGGGAGAAATGTGGCATTTCTTGAAGAAACTGTCCTATTTTGGGGATAAAAGAGGTATTTGTGGGTGATAAGGTCCTATTTGAAGGGGGAAACCTGGTATTTCTTGGAGAAGATGTGATATATTTGGGAGAAATGTGGCCTTTCTGGAAGAAACTGTCCTATTTTGGGGATAAAAGAGGTATTTGTTGGTGAGAAGGTCCTATTTGAAGGGGGAAACCTGTTATTTCTTGGAGAAGATGTGATATATTTGGGAGAAATGTGGCCTTTCTGGAAGAAACTGTCCTCTTTTGGGGATAAAACAGGTATATGTGGGTGATAAGGTCCTATTTGAAGGGGGAAAGCTGGTATTTCTTGGAGAAGATGTGATATATTTGGGAGAAATGTGGCATGTCTGGAAGAAACTGTCCTATTTTGGGGGGAGAAGGCTGGTATTTGTTGGAGAAAAGTTCCTATTTCAGGAGGAATCCTGGTATTTCTTGGAGAAGATGTGATCTATTTTGGAGAAATGTGGCATTTCTGGAAGAAACTGTCCTCTTTTGGGGATAAAAGAGGTATTTGTGGGTGAAAAGGTCCTATTTGAAGGGGGAAACGTGGTATTTCTTGAAGAAGATGTGATATGTTTGGGAGAAAATTGGCATTTCTGGAAGAAACTGTCCTCTTTTGGGGATAAAACAGGTATTTGTGGGTGAAAAGGTCCTATTTGAAGGGGGAAAGCTGGTATTTCTTGGAGAAGATGTGATATATTTGGGAGAAATGTGGCCTTTCTGGAAGAAACTGTCCTCTTTTGGGGATAAAAGAGGTATTTGTGGGTGAAAAGGTCCTATTTGAAGGGGGAACCCTGGTATTTCTTGGAGAAGATGTGATCTATTTGGGAGAAATGTGGCATTTCTGGAAGAAACTGTCCTCTTTTGGGGATAAAAGAGGTATTTGTGGGTGATAAGGTCCTATTTGAAGGGGGAAAGCTGATATTTCTTGGAGAAGATGTGATATATTTGGGAGAAATGTGGCATTTCTGGAAGAAACTGTCCTCTTTTGCGGATAAAAGAGGTATTTGTGGGTGAAAAGGTCCTATTTGAAGGGGGAAACCTGGTATTTCTTGGAGAAGATGTGATATATTTGGGAGAAATGTGGCATGTCTGGAAGAAAATGTCCTATTTGGGGGGAGAAGGCTGGTACTTGTGGGCTGAAAAGGTCCTATTTGAAGGGGGAATCCTGGTATTTCTTGGAGGAGATGTGATATGTTTGGGAGAAATGTGGCCTTTCTGGAAGAAACTGTCCTCTTTTGGGGATAAAAGAGGTATTTGTGGGTGAAAAGGTCCTATTTGAAGGGGGAAAGCTGGTATTTCTTGGGGAAGATGTGATCTATTTGGGAGAAATGTGGCATTTCTGGAAGAAACTGTCCTCTTTTGGGGATAAAACAGGTATTTGTGGGTGAAAATTTCCTATTTGAAGGGGGAAACCTGGTATTTCTTGGAGAAGATATGATATATTTGGGAGAACTGAGACATTTCTGGAAGAAACTGTCCTATTTTGGGGATAAAAGAGGTATTTGTGGGTGAAAAGGTCCTATTTGAAGGGGGAAACGTGGTATATCTTGGAGAAGATGTGATATATTTGGGAGAAATGTGGCATGTCTGGAAGAAACTGTCCTATTTTGGGGATAAAAGAGGTATTTGTGGGTGAAAAGTTCCTATTTGAAGTTGGAAACATGGTATTTCTTGGAGAAGATGTGATCTATTTGGGAGAAATGTGGCATTTCTGGAAGAAACGGTCCTCTTTTGGGGATAAAAGAGGTATTTGTGGGTGAAAAGGTCCTATTTGAAGGGGGAAAGCTGGTATTTCTTGGAGAAGATGTGGTATATTTGGGAGAAATGTGGCATTTCTGGAAGAAACTGTCCTCTTTTGGGGATAAAACAGGTATTTGTGGGTGAAAAGGTCCTATTTGAAGGGGGAAACCTGTTATTTCTTGGAGAAGATGTGATATATTTGGGAGAAATGTGGCATTCCTGGAAGAAACTGTCCTATTTTGGGGTTAAAAGAGGTATTTGTGGGTGAAAAGGTCCTATTTGAAGGGGGAAACGTGGTATTTCTTGGAGAAGATGTGATCTATTTGGGAGAAATGTGGCATTTCTGGAAGAAACTGTCCTCTTTTGGGGATAAAAGAGGTATTTGTGGGTGATAAGGTCCTATTTGAAGGGGGAACCCTGTTATTTCTTGGAGAAGATGTGATCTATTTGGGAGAAATGTGGCATGTCTGGAAGAAGCTGTCCTCTTTTGGGGATAAAAGAGGTATTTGTGGGAGAAAAGGTCCTATTTGAAGGGGGAAAGCTGGTATTTCTTGGAGAAGATGTGATCTATTTGGGAGTAATGTGGCATGTCTGGAAGAAAATGTCCAATTTGGGGGGAGAAGGCTGGTAGTTTTGGGTGAGAAGGTCCTATTTCAGGAGGAATCCTGGTATTTCTTGGAGAAGATGTGATATGTTTGGGAGAAATGTGGCATTTCTGGAAGAAAATGTCCAATTTGGGGGGAGAAGGCTGGTAGTTTTTGGTGAGAAGGTCCTATTTCAGGAGGAATCCTGGCATTTCTTGGAGAAGATGTGATATATTTGGGAGAAATGTGGCCTTTCTGGAAGAAACTGTCCTCTTTTGGGGATAAAAGAGGTATTAGTGTTTGAAAAGGTCCTATTTCCCCGGGGAAACCTGGTATTTCTTGGAGAAGATGTGATATATTTGGGAGAAATGTGGCATTTCTGG
This sequence comes from Lophura swinhoii, assembly GCA_030408155.1. Taxonomy (NCBI): domain Eukaryota; kingdom Metazoa; phylum Chordata; class Aves; order Galliformes; family Phasianidae; genus Lophura; species Lophura swinhoii. Next base: position 28,106,550 of record JASCYN010000149.1, on the reverse strand, counting down.
AAGAAAATGTCCTCTTTTGGGGATAAAAGAGGTATTTCATGGAGAAAAGGTCCTAATTCTAGGGGGAAACCTGGTATTTCTAGGAGAAGATGTGATATATTTGGGAGAATTGTGGCATTTCTGGAAGAAACTGTCCTATTTGAGGGATAAAAGAGGTATTTGTGGGTGAAAAGGTCCTATTTCAGGAGGAATCCTGGTATTTCTTGGAGAAGATGTGATATATTTGGGAGAAATGTGGCCTTTCTATAAGAAACTGTCCTGTTTTGGGGATAAAAGAGGGGAGAAAAGGTCCTATTTGAAGGGGGAAACCTGGTATTTCTTGGAGAAGATGTGATATATTTGGGAGAAATGTGGCATTTCTGGAAGAAACTGTCCTCTTTTGGGGATAAAAGAGGTATTTGTGGGGGAAAACGTTGTATTTGAAGGGGGAAACCTGTTATTTCTTGGAGAAGATGTGATCTATTTGGGAGAAATCTGGCATTTCTGGAAGAAACTGTCCTCTTTTGGGGATAAAAGAGGTATTTGTGGGTGAAAAGGTCCTATTTGAAGGGGGAAACCTGGTATTTCTTGGAGAAGATGTGATCTATTTGGGAGAATTGTGGCATTTCTGGAAGAAACTGTCCTCTTTTGGGGATAAAAGAGGTATTTGTGGGTGATAAGGTCCTATTCGAAGGGGGAACCCCGGTATGTCTTGGAGAAGATGTGATATATTTGGGAGAAATGTGGCATGTCTGGAAGAAACTGTCGTATTTTGGGCATAAAACAGGTATTTGTGGGTGAAAAGGTCCTATTTGAAGGGGGAAAGCTGGTATTTCTTGGAGAAGATGTGATATATTTGGGAGAAATGTGGCATTTCTGGAAGAAACTGTCCTATTTTGGGGATAAAACAGGTATTTGTGGGTGAAAAGGTCCTATTTGAAGTTGGAAACCTGGTATTTCTTGGAGAAGATGTGATATATTTGGGAGAAATGAGGCATTTCTGGAAGAAACTGTCCAATTTGTGGGGAGAAGCCTGGTATTAGTGGGTGAGAAGGTCCTATTTCTGGAGGAATCCTGGTATTTCTTGGAGAAGATGTGATATATTTGGGAGAAATGTGGCATGTCTAGAAGAAAATGTCCTATTTGGGGGGAGAAGGCTGGTACTTGTGGGAGAAAAGGTCCTATTTCAGGAGGAATCCTGGTATTTCTTGGAGGAGATGTGATATGTTTGGGAGAAATGTGGCCTTTCTGGAAGAAACTGTCCTCTTTTGGGGATAAAACAGGTATTTGTGGGTGAAAAGGTCCTATTTGAAGGGGGATAGCTGGTATTTCTTGGAGAAGATGTGATCTATTTGGGAGAAATGTGGCATGTCTGGAAGAAACTGTCCTCTTTTGGGGATAAAAGAGGTATTTGTGGGTGAAAAGGTCCTATTTGAAGGGGGAACCCTGGTATTTCTTGGAGAAGATATGATATATTTGGGTGAACTGTGGCATTTCTGGAAGAAACTGTCCTCTTTTGGGGATAAAAGAGGTATTTGTGTGTGAAAATGTCCTATTTGAAGGGGGAAACGTGGTATATCTTGGAGAAGATGTGATATATTTGGGTGAAATGTGGCATTTCTGGAAGAATAAGTTCAATTTGAGGGATAAAACAGGTATTTGTGGTTGAAAAGTTCTTATTTGAAGGGGGAAACCTGGTATTTCTTGGAGAAGATGTGATATATTTGGGAGAAATGTGGCATGTCTGGAAGAAACTGTCCTATTTTGGGGATAAAAGAGGTATTTGTGGGTGAAAAAGTCCTATTTGAAGGGGGAAACCTGGTATTTCTTGGAGAAGATGTGGTATATTTGGGAGAAATGTGGCATTTCTGGAAGAAACTGTCCTCTTTTGGGGATAAAACAGGTATTTGTGGGTGAAAACGTTGTATTTGAAGGGGGAAACCTGTTATTTCTTGGAGAAGATGTGATCTATTTGGGAGAAATGTGGCATTCCTGGAAGAAACTGTCCTCTTTTGGGGATAAAAGAGGTATTTGTGGGTGAAAAGGTCCTATTTGGAGGGGGAAACATGGTATTTCTTGGAGAAGATGTGATATATTTGGGAGAAATGTGGCATTTCTGGAAGAAACTGTCCTCTTTTGGGGATAAAAGAGGTATTTGTGGGTGAAAAGGTCCTATTTCAGGAGGAATCCAGGTATTTCTTGGAGAAGATGTGATATATTTGGGAGAAATGTGGCCTTTCTGGAAGAAACTTTCCACTTTTGGGGATCAAAGAGGTATTTGTGGGAGAAAAGGTCCTATTTAAAGGGGGAACCCCGGTATTTCTTGGAGAAGATGTGATATATTTGGGAGAAATCTGGCATTTCTGGAAGAAACTGCCCTATTTGGGGGGAGAAGGGTGGTATTTGTGGGAGAAAAGTTCCTATTTCAGGAGGAATCCTGGTATTTCTTGGAGAAGATGTGATATGTTTGGGAGAAATGTGCCATTTCTGGACACATTTCAACACAAATATATCATTTCTCCCAAATATATCACATCTTCTCCAAGAAATACCAGGGTTCCCCCTTCAAATAGGACCTTTTCACCCACAAATACTTCTTTTATCCCCAAAAGAGGACAGTTTCTTCCAGAAATGCCACATTTCTCCCAAATTTATCATATCTTCTCAAAGAAATTCCAGGTTTCCCCCTTCAAATAGGACCTTATCACCCACTAATACCACTTTTATCCCCAAAATAGGACACTTTCTGCCAGAAATGCCACATTTCTCCCAAACATATCACATCTTCTCCAAGAAATACCACGTTTCCCCCTTCAAATAGGACCTTTTCTCCCACAAATACCTCTTTTATCCCCAAAAGAGGACATTTTCTTCCAGACATGCCACATTTCTCCCAAATAGATCACATCTCCTCCAAGAAATACCACGGTTCCCCCTTCAAATAGGACATTTTCTCCCACAAATACCTGTTTTATCCCCAAAACAGGACATTTTCTTCCTGACATGCCACATTTCTCCCAAATATATCACATCTTCTCCAAGAAATACCAGGTTTCCCCCTTCAAATAGGACCTTATCACCCACAAATACCTCTTTTATCCTCAAAAGAGGACAGTTTCTTCCAGAAATGCCACATTTCTCCCAAATATATCACATCTTCTCCAAGAAATACCAGTTTTCCCCCTTCAAAAGGACCTTTTCACCCACAAATACCTGTTTTGTCCCCAAAAGAGGACAGTTTCTTCCAGAAAGGCCACATTTCTCCCAAATAGATCACATCTTCTCCAAGAAATACCAGGTTTCCCCCTTCAAATAGGACCTTTTCACCCACAAATACCTCTTTTATCCCCAAAAGAGGACAGTTTCTTCCAGAAAGGCCAAATTTCACCCAAATATATCACATCTTCTCCAAGAAATACCAGGTTTCCCCCTTCAAATAGGACCTTTTCACCCACAAATACCTCTTTTATCCCCAAAATAGGACAGTTTCTTCCAGAAATGCCACATTTCTCCCAAACATATCACATCTTCTCCAAGAAATACCACGTTTCCCCCTTCAAATAGGACCTTTTCACCCACAAATACCTCTTTTATCCCCAAAAGAGGACAGTTTCTTCCAGAAAGGCCACATTTCTCCCAAATATATCACATCTTCTCCAAGAAATACCAGCTTTCCCCCTTCAAATAGGACCTTTTCACCCACAAATACCACTTTTATCCCCAAAATACGACAGTTTCTTCCAGAAATGCCACATTTCTCCCAAATAGATCACATCTTCTCCAAGAAATACCAGGTTTCCCCCTTCAAATAGGACCTTTTCACCCACAAATACCTCTTGTATCCCCAAAAGAGGACAGTTTCTTCCAGACATGCCACATTTCTCCCAAATAGATCACATCTTCTCCAAGAAATACCAGGTTTCCCCCTTCAAATAGGACCTTTTCACCCACAAGTACCTGTTTTATCCCCAAAAGAGGACAGTTTCTTCCAGAAAGGCCACATTTCTCCCAAATATATCACATCTTCTCCAAGAAATACCAGCTTTCCCCCTTCAAATAGGACCTTTTCACCCACAAGTACCTCTTTTATCCCCAAAATAGGACATTTTCTTCCAGAAAGGCCACATTTCTCCCAAATATATCACATCTTCTCCAAGAAATACCAGGATTCCTCCAGAAATAGGACCTTCTCACCCACAACTACCAGCCTTCTCCCCGCAAATTGGACATTTTCTTCCAGAAATGCCACATTTCTCCCAAATATATCACATCTTCTCCAAGAAATACCACGTTTCCCCCTTCAAATAGGACCTTTTCACCCACAAATACCTCTTTTATCCCCAAAAGAGGACAGTTTCTTCCAGAAATGCCACATTTCTCCCAAATAGATCACATCTTCTCCAAGAAATACCAGGGTTCCCCCTTCAAATAGGACCTTTTCACCCACAAATACCTCTTTTATCCCCAAAAGAGGACAGTTTCTTCCAGAAAGGCCACATTTCTCCCAAATATATCACATCTTCTCCAAGAAATACCAGCTTTCCCCCTTCAAATAGGACCTTTTCACCCACAAATACCTCTTTTATCCCCAAAAGAGGACAGTTTCTTCCAGAAATGCCACATTTCTCCCAAATATATCACATCTTCTCCAAGAAATACCAGGATTCCTCCTGAAATAGGACCTTCTCACCGACAACTACCAGCCTTCTTCCCACAAATTGGACATTTTCTTCCAGAAATGCCTCATTTCTCCCAAATATATCACATCTTCTCCAAGAAATACCACGTTTCCCCCTTCAAATAGGACCTTCTCACCCACAAATACCTCTTTTATCCCCAAAAGAGGACAGTTTCTTCCAGACATGCCACATTTCTCCCAAATATATCACATCTTCTCCAAGAAATAACAGCTTTCCCCCTTCAAATAGGACCTTTTCACACAGAAATACCTGTTTTATCCCCAAAATACGACAGTTTCTTCCAGAAATGCCACATTTCTCCCAAATATATCACATCTTCTCCAAGAAATACCAGGTTTCCCCCTTGAATTAGGACCTTTTCTCCATGAAATACCTCTTTTATCCCCAAAATACGACAGTTTCTTCCAGAAATGCCACATTTCTCCCAAATATATCACATCTTCTCCAAGAAATACCAGGTTTCCCCCTTCAAATAGGACCTTTTCTACCACAAATACCTGTTTTATCCCCAAAAGAGGACAGTTTCTTCCAGAAATGCCACATTTCTCCCAAATATATCACATCTCCTCCAAGAAATACCTGGATTCCTCCTGAAATAGAACCTTTTCTCCCACAAATACCAGCCTTCTCCCCCCAAATTGGACATTTTCTTCCAGAAAGGCCACATTTCTCCCAAATATATCACATCTTCTCCAAGAAATACCAGCTTTCCCCCTTCAAATAGGTCCTTTTCACCCACAAATACCTCTTTTATCCCCAAAATAGAGCAGTTACGTCCGGAAATGCCACATTTCACCCGAACACATCACATCTTCTCCAAGAAATACCAGGATACCCCCTTCAAATAGGACCTTATCACCCACAAATACCTGTTTTATCCCCAAAAGAGGACAGTTTCTTCCAGAAATGCCACATTTCTCCCAAATATATCACATCTTCTCCAAGAAATACCAGGGTTCCCCCTTCAAATAGGACCTTTTCACCCACAAATACCTGTTTTATCCCCAAAAGAGGACAGTTTCTTCCAGACATGCCACATTTCTCCCAAATATATCACATCTTCTCCAAGAAATACCAGGTTTCCACCTTCAAATAGGACCTTTTCACCCACAAATACCACTTTTATCCCCAAAATACGACAGTTTCTGCTAGAAATGCCACATTTCTCCCAAACATATCACATCTTCTCCAAGAAATACCACGTTTCCTCCTTGAAATAGGACCTTTTCACCCACAAATACCTCTTGTATCCCCAAAATAGGACAGTTTCTTCCAGACATGCCACATTTCTCCCAAATAGATCACATCTTCTCCAAGAAATACCATGTTTCCAACTTCAAATTGGACCTTTTCACCCACAAGTACCTGTTTTATCCCCAAAAGAGGACAGTTTCTTCCAGACATGCCACATTTCTCCCAAATAGATCACATCTCCTCCAAGAAATACCACGGTTCCCCCTTCAAATAGGACATTCTCTCCCACAAATACCTGTTTTGTCCCCAAAAGAGGACAGTTTCTTCCAGAAAGGCCACATTTCTCCCAAATATATCACATCTTCTCCAAGAAATACCAGGTTTCCCCCTTCAAATAGGACCTTTTCACCCACAAATACCTCTTTTAACCCCAAAAGAGGACAGTTTCTGCCAGAAATGCCACATTTCTCCCAAATATATCACATCTTCTCCAAGAAATACCAGCTTTCCCCCTTCAAATAGGACCTTTTCACCCACAAATACCTCTTTTATCCCCAAAATAGGACATTTTCTTCCAGAAATGCCACATTTCTCCCAAATATATCACCTCTTCTCCAAGAAATACCAGGATTCCTCCTGAAATAGGACCTTCTCACCCACAACTACCAGCCTTCTCCCCGCAAATTGGACATTTTCTTCCAGAAATGCCTCATTTCTCCCAAATATATCACATCTTCTCCAAGAAATACCAGGTTTCCCCCTTCAAATAGGACCTTTTCACCCACAAATACCTCTTTTATCCCCAATAGAGGACAGTTTCTTCCAGAAATGCCACATTTCTCCCAAATATATCACATCTTCTCCAAGAAATACCAGCTTTCCCCCTTCAAATAGGACCTTTTCACCCACAAATACCTCTTTTATCCCCAAAAGAGGATAGTTTCTTCCAGAAAGGCCACATTTCTCCCAAATATATCACATCTTCTCCAAGAAATACCAGCTTTCCCCCTTCAAATAGGACCTTTTCACCCACAAATACCTGTTTTATCCCCCAAATAGGACAGTTTCTTCCAGAAATGCCACATTTCTCCCAAATATATCACATCTTCACCAAGAAATACCAGGATTCCTCCTGAAATAGGACCTTCACACCCACAACTACCAGCCTTCTTCCCACAAATTGGACATTTTCTTCCAGAAATGCCTCATTTCTCCCAAATATATCAAATCTTCTCCAAGAAATACCACGTTTCCCCCTTCAAAAAGGACCTTCTCACCCACAAATACCTCTTTTATCCCCAAAAGAGGACAGTTTCTTCCAGAAAGGCCACATTTCTCCCAAATAGATCACATCTTCTCCAAGAAATAACAGCTTTCCCCCTTCAAATAGGACCTTTTCTCCCACAAATACCTGTTTTATCCCCAAAATACGACAGTTTCTTCCTGAAATGCCACATTTCTCCCAAATAGATCACATCTTCTCCAAGAAATACCACGTTTCCCCCTTGAATTAGGACCTTTTCTCCATGAAATACCTCTTTTATCCCCAAAATACGACAGTTTCTTCCAGAAAGGCCACATTTCTCCCAAATATATCACATCTTCTCCAAGAAATACCAGGTTTCCCCCTTCAAATAGGAAATTTTCACCCACAAGTACCTTTTTTATCCCCAAAAGAGGACAGTTTCTTCCAGAAATGCCACATTTCTCCCAAATATATCACATCTTCTCCAAGAAATGCCAGGATTCCTCCTGAAATAGGACCTTCTCACCCAAAACTACCAGCCTTCTCCCCCGAAATTGGACATTTTCTTCCACAAATGCCACATTTCTCCCAAATATATCACATCTTCGCCAAGAAATACCAGGATTCCTCTTGAAATAGGACCTTCTCACCGAAAACTACAAGCCTTCTCCCCCCCAAATTGGACATTTTCTTCCAGACATGCCACATTTCTCCCAAATATATCACATCTTCTCCAAGAAATACCAGCTTTCCCCCTTCAAATAGGACCTTTTCACCCACAAATACCTGTTTTATCCCCAAAATAGGACATTTTCTTCCAGAAAGGCCACATTTCTCCCAAATATATCACATCTTCTCCAAGAAATACCAGCTTTCCCCCTTCAAATAGGACCTTTTCACCCACTAATACCTCTTTTATCACCAGAAGAGGACAGTTTCTTCCAGACATGCCACATTTCTCCCAAATATATCACATCTCCTCCAAGAAATACCAGGGTTCCCCCTTCAAATAGGACCTTATCACCCACAAATACCTCTTTTATCCCCAAAAGAGGACAGTTTCTTCCAGAAATGCCACATTTCTCCCAAATAGATCACATCTTCTCCAAGAAATACCATGTTTCCAACTTCAAATTGGACCTTTTCACCCACAAATACCTGTTTTATCCCCAAAAGAGGACAGTTTCTTCCAGAAATGCCTGATTTCTCCCAAATATAACACATCTTCTCCAAGAAATACCAGGGTTCCCCCTTCAAATAGGACCTTTTCACCCACAAATACCTCTTTTATCCCCAAAAGAGGACAGTTTCTTCCAGAAATGCCACATTTCTCCCAAATAGATCACATCTTCTCCAAGAAATACCAGGGTTCCCCCTTCAAATAGGACCTTTTCACACAGAAATACCTGTTTTATCCCCAAAATACGACAGTTTCTTCCAGAAATGCCACATTTATCCCAAATATATCACATCTTCTCCAAGAAATACCAGCTTTCCCCCTTCAAATAGGTCCTTTTCAACCACAAATACCTCTTTATCCCCAAAATAGGACAGTTTCTGCCAGAAATGCCAGATTTCTCCCGAATAGATCACATCTCCTCCAAGAAATACCAGGATTCCTCCTGAAATAGAACCTTTTCTCCCAGAAATACCAGCCTTCTCCCCCCAAATAGGACATTTTCTTCCAGAAAGGCCACATATCACCCAAATAGATCACATCTTCTCCAAGAAATACCAGCTTTCCCCCTTCAAATAGGTCCTTTTCACCCACAAATACCTCTTTTATCCCCAAAATAGAACAGTTACGTCCAGAAATGCCACATTTCACCCAAACATATCACATCTTCTCCAAGAAATACCAGGATACCCCCTTCAAATAGGACCTTATCACCCACAAATACCTGTTTTATCCCCAAAAGAGGACAGTTTCTTTCAGAATTGCCACATTTCTCCCAAATATACCACATCTTCTCCAAGAAATACCACGGTTCCCCCTTCAAATAGGACCTTTTCACCCACAAATACCTCTTTTATCCCCAAAAGAGGACAGTTTCTTCCAGAAAGGCCACATTTCTCCCAAATAGATCACATCTTCTCCAAGAAATACCAGGTTTCCCCCTTCAAATAGGACCTTTTCACCCACAAATACCACTTTTATCCCCAAAAGAGGACAGTTTCTTCCAGAAATGCCACATTTCTCCCAAACATATCACATCTTCTCCAAGAAATACCACGTTTCCTCCTTGAAATAGGACCTTTTCAGCCACAAATACCTCTTGTATCCCCAAAATAGGACAGTTTCTTCCAGACATGCCACATTTCTCCCAAATAGATCACATCTTCTCCAAGAAATACCAGGTTTCCCCCTTCAAATAGGACCTTTTCACCCACAAGTTCCTGTTTTATCCCCAAAAGAGGACAGTTTCTTCCAGACATGCCACATTTCTCCCAAATAGATCACATCTCCTCCAAGAAATACCACGGTTCCCCCTTCAAATAGGACATTTTCTCCATGAAATACCTGTTTCGTCCCCAAAAGAGGACAGTTTCTTCCAGAAAGGCCACATTTCTCCCAAATAGATCACATCTTCTCCAAGAAATACCAGGTTTCAAACTTCAAATAGGACCTTTTCACCCACAAATACATCTTTTATCCCCAAAAGAGGACAGTTTCTTCCAGAAATGCCACATTTCTCCCAAATATATCACATCTTCTCCAAGAAATACCAGGATTCCTCCTGAAATAGGACCTTCTCACCCACAAATACCAGCCTTCTTCCCACAAATTGGACATTTTCTTCCAGAAATGCCTCATTTCTCCCAAATATATCACATCTTCTCCAAGAAATACCACGTTTCCCCCTTCAAATAGGACCTTCTCACTCACAAATACCTCTTTTATCCCCAAAAGAGGACATATTCTTCCAGAAAGGCCACATTTCTCCCAAATATATCACATCTTCTCCAAGAAATAACAGCTTTCCCCCTTCAAATAGGAGCTTTTCACCCACAAATACCTCTTTTATCCCCAAAATACGACAGTTTCTTCCTGAAATGCCACATTTCTCCCAAATATATCACATCTTCTCCAAGAAATACCAGGTTTCCCCCTTCAATTAGGACCTTTTCTCCATGAAATACCTCTTTTATCCCCAAAATACGACAGTTTCTTCCAGAAATGCCACATTTCTCCCAAATATATCACATCTTCTCCAAGAAATACCAGGTTTCCCCCTTCAAATAGGACCTTTTCTACCACTAATACCTCTTTTATCCCCAAAAGAGGACAGTTTCTTCCGGAAAGGCCACATTTCTCCCAAATATATCACATCTTCTCCAAGAAATGCCAGGATTCCTCCTGAAATAGGACCTTCTCACCCAAAACTACCAGCCTTCTCCCCCCAAATTGGACATTTTCTTCCAGAAATGCCACATTTCTCCCAAATATATCACATCTTCTCCAAGAAATACCAGGATTCCTCTTGAAATAGGACCTTCTCACAGAAAACTACAAGCCTTCTCCCCCCAAATTGGACATTTTCTTCCAGACATGCCACATTTCTCCCAAATATATCACATCTTCTCCAAGAAATACCAGCTTTCCCCCTTCAAATAGGACCTTTTCACCCACAAATACCTGTTTTATCCCCAAAATAGGACATTTTCTTCCAGAAAGGCCACATTTCTCCCAAATATATCACATCTTCTCCAAGAAATACCAGCTTTCCCCCTTCAAATAGGACCTTTTCACCCACAAATACCTCTTTTATCCCCAAAAGAGGACAGTTTCTTCCAGACATGCCACATTTCTCCCAAATATATCACATATTCTCCAAGAAATACCAGGGTTCCCCCTTCAAATAGGACCTTATCACCCACAAATACCTGTTTTATCCCCAAAATAGGACAGTTTCTTCCAGAAATGCCACATTTCTCCCAAATAGATCACATCTTCTCCAAGAAATACCATGTTTCCAACTTCAAATAGGACCTTTTCACCCACAAATACCTGTTTTATCCCCAAAATAGAACAGTTTCTTCCAGAAATGCCAGATTTCTCCCAAATATAACACATCTTCTCCAAGAAATACCAGGTTTCCCCCTTCAAATAGGACCTTTTCACCCACACATACCTGTTTTATCCCCAAAAGAGGACAGTTTCTTCCAGAAATGCCACATTTCTCCCAAATAGATCACATCTTCTCCAAGAAATACCAGCTTTCCCCCTTCAAATAGGACCTTTTCACCCACAAATACCTCTTTTATCCCCAAAATAGGACAGTTTCTTCCAGACATGCCACATTTCTCCCAAATAGATCACATCTTCTCCAAGAAATACCGGGATTCCTCCTGAAATAGGACCTTCTCACCCACAACTACCAGCCCTCTCCCCACAAATTGGACATTTTCTTCCAGAAATGCCTCATTTCTCCCAAATAGATCACATCTTCTCCAGGAAATACCAGGCTTCCCCCTTCATATAGGACCTTTTCTCCATGAAATACCTCTTTTATCCCCAAAAGAGGACAGTTTCTTCCAGACATGCCACATTTCTCCCAAATAGATCACATCTTCTCCAAGAAATACCAGGTTTTCCCCTTCAAATAGGACCTTTTCACCCACAAATACCTGTTTTATCCCCAAAAGAGGACAGTTTCTTCCAGAAATGCCACATTTCTCCCAAATATATCACATCTTCTCCAAGAAATACCAGCTTTCCCCCTGGAAATAGGACCTTTTCTCCAAGAAATACCTGTTTTATTCCCAAGATACGACAGTTTCTTCCTGAAATGCCACATTTCTCCCAAATAGATCACATCTTCTCCAAGAAATACCAGGTTTCCCCCTTCAAATAGGACCTTTTCAACCACTAATACCTCTTTTATCCCCAAAAGAGGACAGTTTCTTCCGGAAAGGCCACATTTCTCCCAAATATATCACATCTTCTCCAAGAAATGCCAGGATTCCTCCTGAAATAGTACCGTCTCACCCAAAACTACCAGCCTTCTCCCCCCAAATTGGACATTTTCTTCCAGAAAGGCCACATTTCTCCCAAATATATCACATCTTCTCCAAGAAATACCAGGATTCCTCCAGAAATAGGACCTTCTCACCCACAACTACCAGCCTTCTCCCCGCAAATTGGACATTTTCTTCCAGAAATGCCTCATTTCTCCCAAATATATCACATCTTCTCCAAGAAATACCACGTTTCCCCCTTCAAATAGGACCTTTTCACCCACAAATACCTCTTTTATCCCCAAAAGAGGACAGTTTCTTCCAGAAATGCCACATTTCTCCCAAATATATCACATCTTCTCCAAGAAATACCAGGGTTCCCCCTTCAAATAGGACCTTTTCACCCACAAATACCTCTTTTATCCCCAAAAGAGGACAGTTTCTTCCAGAAAGGCCACATTTCTCCCAAATATATCACATCTCCTCCTAGAAATACCAGCTTTCCCCCTTCAAATAGGACCTTTTCACCCACAAATACCTCTTTTATCCCTCAAATAGGACAGTTTCTTCCAGAAATGCCACATTTCTCCCAAATATATCATATCTTCTCCAAGAAATACCAGGATTCCTCCTGAAATAGGACCTTCTCACCCACAGCTACCAGCCTTCTTCCCACAAATTGGACATTTTCTTCCAGACATGCCACATTTCTCCCAAATATATCACATCTTCTCCAAGAAATACCACGTTTCCCCCTTCAAATAGGACCTTCTCACCCACAAATACCTCTTTTATCCCCAAAAGAGGACAGTTTCTTCCAGAAATGCCACATTTCTCCCAAATATATCACATCTTCTCCAAGAAATAACAGCTTTCCCCCTTCAAATAGGACCTTTTCACACAGAAATACCTGTTTTATCCCCAAAATACGACAGTTTCTTCCTGAAATGCCACATTTCTCCCAAATATATCACATCTTCTCCAAGAAATACCAGGTTTCCCCCTTGAATTAGGACCTTTTCTCCATGAAATACCTCTTTTATCCCCAAAATACGACAGTATCTGCCAGAAATGCCACATTTCTCCCAAATATATCACATCTTCTCCAAGAAATACCAGCTTTCCCCCTTCAAATACGACCTTTTCTACCACAAATACCTGTTTTATCCCCAAAAGAGGACAGTTTCTTCCAGAAATGCCACATTTCTCCCAAATATATCACATCTTCTCCAAGAAATGCCAGGATTCCTCCTGAAATAGGACCTTCTCACCCAAAACTACCAGCCTTCTCCCCCGAAATTGGACATTTTCTTCCACAAATGCCACATTTCTCCCAAATATATCACATCTTCGACAAGAAATACCAGGATTCCTCTTGAAATAGGACCTTCTCACCGAAAACTACAAGCCTTCTCCCCCCAAATTGGACATTTTCTTCCAGACATGCCACATTTCTCCCAAATATATCACATCTTCTCCAAGAAATACCAGGTTTCCCCCTTCAAATAGGACCTTTTCACCCACAAATACCTCTTTTATCCCCAAAATAGGACAGTTTCTTCCAGAAAGGCCACATTTCTCCCAAATATATCACATCTTCTCCAAGAAATACCAGATTTCCCCCTTCAAATAGGACCTTTTCACCCACAAATACCTGTTTTATCCCCAAAAGAGGACAGTTTCTTCCAGACATGCCACATTTCTCCCAAATATATCACATCTCCTCCAAGAAATACCAGCTTTCCCCCTTCAAATAGGACCTTTTCACCCACAAATACCTCTTTTATCCCCAAAAGAGGACAGTTTCTTTCAGAAATGCCACATTTCTCCCAAATAGATCACATCTTCTCCAAGAAATACCATGTTTCCAACTTCAAATAGGACCTTTTCACCCACAAATACCTGTTTTATCCCCAAAATAGAACAGTTTCTTCCAGAAATGCCAGATTTCTCCCAAATATAACACATCTTCTCCAAGAAATACCAGGTTTCCCCCTTCAAATAGGACCTTTTCACCCACACATACCTGTTTTATCCCCAAAAGAGGACAGTTTCTTCCAGAAATGCCACATTTCTCCCAAATATACCACATCTTCTCCAAGAAATACCAGGGTTCCCCCTTCAAATAGGACCTTTTCACCCACAAATACCTCTTTTATCCCCAAAAGAGGACCGTTTCTTCCAGAAATGCCACATTTCTCCCAAATATATCACATCTTCTCCAAGAAATACCAGCTTTCCCCCTTCAAATAGGACCTTTTCACCCACAAATACCTCTTTTATCCCCAAAATAGGACAGTTTCTTCCAGACATGCCACATTTCTCCCAAATAGATCACATCTTCTCCAAGAAATACCGGGATTCCTCCTGAAATAGGACCTTCTCACCCACAACTACCAGCCCTCTCCCCACAAATTGGACATTTTCTTCCAGAAATGCCTCATTTCTCCCAAATAGATCACATCTTCACCAGGAAATACCAGGCTTCCCCCTTCAAATAGGACCTTTTCTCCATGAAATACCTCTTTTATCCCCAAAAGAGGACAGTTTCTTCCAGACATGCCACATTTCTCCCAAATAGATCACATCTTCTCCAAGAAATACCAGGTTTTCCCCTTCAAATAGGACCTTTTCACCCACAAATACCTGTTTTATCCCCAAAAGAGGACAGTTTCTTCCAGAAATGCCACATTTCTCCCAAATATATCACATCTTCTCCAAGAAATACCAGCTTTCCCCCTGGAAATAGGACCTTTTCTCCAAGAAATACCTGTTTTATTCCCAAGATACGACAGTTTCTTCCTGAAATGCCACATTTCTCCCAAATAGATCACATCTTCTCCAAGAAATACCAGGGTTCCCCCTTCAAATAGGACCTTTTCAACCACTAATACCTCTTTTATCCCCAAAAGAGGACAGTTTCTTCCGGAAAGGCCACATTTCTCCCAAATATATCACATCTTCTCCAAGAAATGCCAGGATTCCACCTGAAATAGGACCGTCTCACCCAAAACTACCAGCCTTCTCCCCCCAAATTGGACATTTTCTTCCAGAAAGGCCACATTTCTCCCAAATATATCACATCTTCTCCAAGAAATACCACGTTTCCCCCTTCAAATAGGACCTTCTCACCCACAAATACCTCTTTTATCCCCAAAAGAGGACAGTTTCTTCCAGAAATGCCACATTTCTCCCAAATATATCACATCTCCTCCTAGAAATACCAGCTTTCCCCCTTCAAATAGGACCTTTTCACCCACAAATACCTCTTTTATCCCTCAAATAGGACAGTTTCTTCCAGAAATGCCACATTTCTCCCAAATATATCATATCTTCTCCAAGAAATACCAGGATTCCTCCTGAAATAGGACCTTCTCACCCACAACTGCCAGCCTTCTTCCCACAAATTGGACATTTTCTTCCAGAAATGCCTCATTTCTCCCAAATATATCACATCTTCTCCAAGAAATACCACGTTTCCCCCTTCAAATAGGACCTTCTCACCCACAAATACCTCTTTTATCCCCAAAAGAGGACAGTTTCTTCCAGAAATGCCACATTTCTCCCAAATATATCACATCTTCTCCAAGAAATAACAGCTTTCCCCCTTCAAATAGGACCTTTTCACACAGAAATACCTGTTTTATCCCCAAAATACGACAGTTTCTTCCTGAAATGCCACATTTCTCCCAAATAGATCACATCTTCTCCAAGAAATACCAGGTTTCCCCCTTGAATTAGGACCTTTTCTCCATGAAATACCTCTTTTATCCCCAAAATACGACAGTTTCTGCCAGAAATGCCACATTTCTCCCAAATATATCACATCTTCTCCAAGAAATACCAGGTTTCCCCCTTCAAATAGGACCTTTTCTACCACAAATACCTGTTTTATCCCCAAAAGAGGACAGTTTCTTCCAGAAATGCCACATTTCTCCCAAATATATCACATCTTCTCCAAGAAATGCCAGGATTCCTCCTGAAATAGGACCTTCTCACCCAAAACTACCAGCCTTCTCCCCCGAAATTGGACATTTTCTTCCACAAATGCCACATTTCTCCCAAATATATCACATCTTCGCCAAGAAATACCAGGATTCCTCTTGAAATAGGACCTTCTCACCGAAAACTACAAGCCTTCTCCCCCCAAATTGGACATTTTCTTCCAGACATGCCACATTTCTCCCAAATATATCACATCTTCTCCAAGAAATACCAGGTTTCCCCCTTCAAATAGGACCTTTTCACCCACAAATACCTGTTTTATCCCCAAAATAGGACATTTTCTTCCAGAAAGGCCACATTTCTCCCAAATATATCACATCTTCTCCAAGAAATACCAGATTTCCCCCTTCAAATAGGACCTTTTCACCCACAAATACCTCTTTTATCCCCAAAAGAGGACAGTTTCTTCCAGACATGCCACATTTCTCCCAAATATATCACATCTCCTCCAAGAAATACCAGGTTTCCCCCTTCAAATAGGACCTTTTCACCCACAAATACCTCTTTTATCCCCAAAAGAGGACAGTTTCTTCCAGAAATGCCACATTTCTCCCAAATAGATCACATCTTCTCCAAGAAATACCAGGTTTCCAACTTCAAATAGGACCTTTTCACCCACAAATACCTGTTTTATCCCCAAAATAGAACAGTTTCTTCCAGAAATGCCAGATTTCTCCCAAATATAACACATCTTCTCCAAGAAATACCAGGTTTCCCCCTTCAAATAGGACCTTTTCACCCACACATACCTGTTTTATCCCCAAAAGAGGACAGTTTCTTCCAGAAATGCCACATTTCTCCCAAATATACCACATCTTCTCCAAGAAATACCAGGGTTCCCCCTTCAAATAGGACCTTTTCACCCACAAATACCTCTTTTATCCCCAAAAGAGGACCGTTTCTTCCAGAAATGCCACATTTCTCCCAAATAGATCACATCTTCTCCAAGAAATACCATGTTTCCAACTTCAAATAGGACCTTTTCACCCACAAATACCTCTTTTATCCCCAAAAGAGGACAGTTTCTTCCAGAAAGGCCAAATTTCACCCAAATAGATCACATCTTCTCCAAGAAATACCAGGTTTCCCCCTTCAAATAGGACCTTTTCACCCACAACTACCAGCCCTCTCCCCACAAATTGGACATTTTCTTCCAGAAATGCCTGATTTCTCCCAAATAGATCACATCTTCTCCAGGAAATACCAGGCTTCCCCCTTCAAATAGGACCTTTTCTCCATGAAATACCTCTTTTATCCCCAAAAGAGGACAGTTTCTTCCAGACATGCCACATTTCTCCCAAATAGATCACATCTTCTCCAAGAAATACCAGGTTTTCCCCTTCAAATAGGAACTTTTCACCCACAAATACCTGTTTTATCCCCAAAAGAGGACAGTTTCTTCCAGAAATGCCACATTTCTCCCAAATAGATCACATCTTCTCCAAGAAATACCAGCTTTCCCCCTGGAAATAGGACCTTTTCTCCAAGAAATACCTGTTTTATTCCCAAGATACGACAGTTTCTTCCTGAAATGCCACATTTCTCCCAAATAGATCACATCTTCTCCAAGAAATACCAGGTTTCCCCCTTCAAATAGGACCTTTTCAACCACTAATACCTCTTTTATCCCCAAAAGAGGACAGTTTCTTCCGGAAAGGCCACATTTCTCCCAAATATATCACATCTTCTCCAAGAAATGCCAGGATTCCTCCTGAAATAGGACCGTCTCACCCAAAACTACCAGCCTTCTCCCCCCAAATTGGACATTTTCTTCCAGAAAGGCCACATTTCTCCCAAATATATCACATCTTCTCCAAGAAATACCAGGATTCCTCCAGAAATAGGACCTTCTCACCCACAACTACCAGCCTTCTCCCCGCAAATTGGACATTTTCTTCCAGAAATGCCTAATTTCTTCCAAATATATCACATCTTCTCCAAGAAATACCAGGTTTCCCCCTTCAAATAGGACCTTTTCTACCACAAATACCTGTTTTATCCCCAAAAGAGGACAGTTTCTTCCAGAAATGCCACATTTCTCCCAAATATATCACATCTTCGCCAAGAAATGCCAGGATTCCTCCTGAAATAGGACCTTCTCACCCAAAACTACCAGCCTTCTCCCCCGAAATTGGACATTTTCTTCCACAAATGCCACATTTCTCCCAAATATATCACATCTTCGCCATGAAATACCTGGATTCCTCTTGAAATAGGACCTTCTCACCGAAAACTACAAGCCTTCTCCCCCCAAATTGGACATTTTCTTCCAGACATGCCACATTTCTCCCAAATATATCACATCTTCTCCAAGAAATACCAGGTTTCCCCCTTCAAATAGGACCTTTTCACCCACAAATACCTGTTTTATCCCCAAAATAGGACATTTTCTTCCAGAAAGGCCACATTTCTCCCAAATATATCACATCTTCTCCAAGAAATACCAGATTTCCCCCTTCAAATAGGACCTTTTCACCCACAAATACCTGTTTTATCCCCAAAAGAGGACAGTTTCTTCCAGACATGCCACATTTCTCCCAAATATATCACATCTCCCCCAAGAAATACCAGGGTTCCCCCTTCAAATAGGACCTTATCACCCACAAATACCTCTTTTATCCCCAAAAGAGGACAGTTTCTTCCAGAAATGCCACATTTCTCCCAAATAGATCACATCTTCTCCAAGAAATACCATGTTTCCAACTTCAAATAGGACCTTTTCACCCACAAATACCTCTTTTATCCCCAAAATAGGACAGTTTCTTCCAGAAATGCCAGATTTCTCCCAAATATAACACATCTTCTCCAAGAAATACCAGGTTTCCCCCTTCAAATAGGACCTTTTCACCCACAAATACCTGTTTTATCCCCAAAATAGAACAGTTTCTTCCAGAAATGCCAGATTTCTCCCAAATATAACACATCTTCTCCAAGAAATACCAGGTTTCCCCCTTCAAATAGGACCTTTTCACCCACACATACCTGTTTTATCCCCAAAAGAGGACAGTTTCTTCCAGAAATGCCACATTTCTCCCAAATATACCACATCTTCTCCAAGAAATACCAGGGTTCCCCCTTCAAATAGGACCTTTTCACCCACAAATACCTCTTTTATCCCCAAAAGAGGACCGTTTCTTCCAGAAATGCCACATTTCTCCCAAATATATCACATCTTCTCCAAGAAATACCAGCTTTCCCCCTTCAAATAGGACCTTTTCACCCACAAATACCTCTTTTATCCCCAAAATAGGACAGTTTCTTCCAGACATGCCACATTTCTCCCAAATAGATCACATCTTCTCCAAGAAATACCGGGATTCCTCCTGAAATAGGACCTTCTCACCCACAACTACCAGCCCTCTCCCCACAAATTGGACATTTTCTTCCAGAAATGCCTCATTTCTCCCAAATAGATCACATCTTCACCAGGAAATACCAGGCTTCCCCCTTCAAATAGGACCTTTTCTCCATGAAATACCTCTTTTATCCCCAAAAGAGGACAGTTTCTTCCAGACATGCCACATTTCTCCCAAATAGATCACATCTTCTCCAAGAAATACCAGGTTTTCCCCTTCAAATAGGACCTTTTCACCCACAAATACCTGTTTTATCCCCAAAAGAGGACAGTTTCTTCCAGAAATGCCACATTTCTCCCAAATATATCACATCTTCTCCAAGAAATACCAGCTTTCCCCCTGGAAATAGGACCTTTTCTCCAAGAAATACCTGTTTTATTCCCAAGATACGACAGTTTCTTCCTGAAATGCCACATTTCTCCCAAATAGATCACATCTTCTCCAAGAAATACCAGGGTTCCCCCTTCAAATAGGACCTTTTCAACCACTAATACCTCTTTTATCCCCAAAAGAGGACAGTTTCTTCCGGAAAGGCCACATTTCTCCCAAATATATCACATCTTCTCCAAGAAATGCCAGGATTCCACCTGAAATAGGACCGTCTCACCCAAAACTACCAGCCTTCTCCCCCCAAATTGGACATTTTCTTCCAGAAAGGCCACATTTCTCCCAAATATATCACATCTTCTCCAAGAAATACCACGTTTCCCCCTTCAAATAGGACCTTCTCACCCACAAATACCTCTTTTATCCCCAAAAGAGGACAGTTTCTTCCAGAAATGCCACATTTCTCCCAAATATATCACATCTCCTCCTAGAAATACCAGCTTTCCCCCTTCAAATAGGACCTTTTCACCCACAAATACCTCTTTTATCCCTCAAATAGGACAGTTTCTTCCAGAAATGCCACATTTCTCCCAAATATATCATATCTTCTCCAAGAAATACCAGGATTCCTCCTGAAATAGGACCTTCTCACCCACAACTGCCAGCCTTCTTCCCACAAATTGGACATTTTCTTCCAGAAATGCCTCATTTCTCCCAAATATATCACATCTTCTCCAAGAAATACCACGTTTCCCCCTTCAAATAGGACCTTCTCACCCACAAATACCTCTTTTATCCCCAAAAGAGGACAGTTTCTTCCAGAAATGCCACATTTCTCCCAAATATATCACATCTTCTCCAAGAAATAACAGCTTTCCCCCTTCAAATAGGACCTTTTCACACAGAAATACCTGTTTTATCCCCAAAATACGACAGTTTCTTCCTGAAATGCCACATTTCTCCCAAATAGATCACATCTTCTCCAAGAAATACCAGGTTTCCCCCTTGAATTAGGACCTTTTCTCCATGAAATACCTCTTTTATCCCCAAAAGAGGACAGTTTCTTCCAGAAATGCCACATTTCTCCCAAATATATCACATCTTCTCCAAGAAATACCAGGTTTCCCCCTTCAAATAGGACCTTTTCTACCACAAATACCTGTTTTATCCCCAAAAGAGGACAGTTTCTTCCAGAAATGCCACATTTCTCCCAAATATATCACATCTTCTCCAAGAAATGCCAGGATTCCTCCTGAAATAGGACCTTCTCACCCAAAACTACCAGCCTTCTCCCCCGAAATTGGACATTTTCTTCCACAAATGCCACATTTCTCCCAAATATATCACATCTTCGCCAAGAAATACCAGGATTCCTCTTGAAATAGGACCTTCTCACCGAAAACTACAAGCCTTCTCCCCCCAAATTGGACATTTTCTTCCAGACATGCCACATTTCTCCCAAATATATCACATCTTCTCCAAGAAATACCAGGTTTCCCTCTTCAAATAGGACCTTTTCACCCACAAATACCTGTTTTATCCCCAAAATAGGACATTTTCTTCCAGAAAGGCCACATTTCTCCCAAATATATCACATCTTCTCCAAGAAATACCAGATTTCCCCCTTCAAATAGGACCTTTTCACCCACAAATACCTCTTTTATCCCCAAAAGAGGACAGTTTCTTCCAGACATGCCACATTTCTCCCAAATATATCACATCTCCTCCAAGAAATACCAGGTTTCCCCCTGGAAATAGGACCTTATCAACCACAAATACCTCTTTTATCCCCAAAAGAGGACAGTTTCTTCCAGAAATGCCACATTTCTCCCAAATAGATCACATCTTCTCCAAGAAATACCAGGTTTCCAACTTCAAATAGGACCTTTTCACCCACAAATACCTGTTTTATCCCCAAAATAGAACAGTTTCTTCCAGAAATGCCAGATTTCTCCCAAATATAACACATCTTCTCCAAGAAATACCAGGTTTCCCCCTTCAAATAGGACCTTTTCACCCACACATACCTGTTTTATCCCCAAAAGAGGACAGTTTCTTCCAGAAATGCCACATTTCTCCCAAATATACCACATCTTCTCCAAGAAATACCAGGGTTCCCCCTTCAAATAGGACCTTTTCACCCACAAATACCTCTTTTATCCCCAAAAGAGGACCGTTTCTTCCAGAAATGCCACATTTCTCCCAAATAGATCACATCTTCTCCAAGAAATACCATGTTTCCAACTTCAAATAGGACCTTTTCACCCACAAATACCTCTTTTATCCCCAAAAGAGGACAGTTTCTTCCAGAAAGGCCAAATTTCACCCAAATAGATCACATCTTCTCCAAGAAATACCAGGTTTCCCCCTTCAAATAGGACCTTTTCACCCACAACTACCAGCCCTCTCCCCAGAAATTGGACATTTTCTTCCAGAAATGCCTGATTTCTCCCAAATAGATCACATCTTCTCCAGGAAATACCAGGCTTCCCCCTTCAAATAGGACCTTTTCTCCATGAAATACCTCTTTTATCCCCAAAAGAGGACAGTTTCTTCCAGACATGCCACATTTCTCCCAAATAGATCACATCTTCTCCAAGAAATACCAGGTTTTCCCCTTCAAATAGGACCTTTTCACCCACAAATACCTGTTTTATCCCCAAAAGAGGACAGTTTCTTCCAGAAATGCCACATTTCTCCCAAATAGATCACATCTTCTCCAAGAAATACCAGCTTTCCCCCTGGAAATAGGACCTTTTCTCCAAGAAATACCTGTTTTATTCCCAAGATACGACAGTTTCTTCCTGAAATGCCACATTTCTCCCAAATAGATCACATCTTCTCCAAGAAATACCAGGTTTCCCCCTTCAAATAGGACCTTTTCAACCACTAATACCTCTTTTATCCCCAAAAGAGGACAGTTTCTTCCGGAAAGGCCACATTTCTCCCAAATATATCACATCTTCTCCAAGAAATGCCAGGATTCCTCCTGAAATAGGACTGTCTCACCCAAAACTACCAGCCTTCTCCCCCCAAATTGGACATTTTCTTCCAGAAAGGCCACATTTCTCCCAAATATATCACATCTTCTCCAAGAAATACCAGGATTCCTCCAGAAATAGGACCTTCTCACCCACAACTACCAGCCTTCTCCCCGCAAATTGGACATTTTCTTCCAGAAATGCCTAATTTCTTCCAAATATATCACATCTTCTCCAAGAAATACCAGGTTTCCCCCTTCAAATAGGACCTTTTCTACCACAAATACCTGTTTTATCCCCAAAAGAGGACAGTTTCTTCCAGAAATGCCACATTTCTCCCAAATATATCACATCTTCGCCAAGAAATGCCAGGATTCCTCCTGAAATAGGACCTTCTCACCCAAAACTACCAGCCTTCTCCCCCGAAATTGGACATTTTCTTCCACAAATGCCACATTTCTCCCAAATATATCACATCTTCGCCATGAAATACCTGGATTCCTCTTGAAATAGGGCCTTCTCACCGAAAACTACAAGCCTTCTCCCCCCAAATTGGACATTTTCTTCCAGACATGCCACATTTCTCCCAAATATATCACATCTTCTCCAAGAAATACCAGGTTTCCCCCTTCAAATAGGACCTTTTCACCCACAAATACCTGTTTTATCCCCAAAATAGGACATTTTCTTCCAGAAAGGCCACATTTCTCCCAAATATATCACATCTTCTCCAAGAAATACCAGATTTCCCCCTTCAAATAGGACCTTTTCACCCACAAATACCTGTTTTATCCCCAAAAGAGGACAGTTTCTTCCAGACATGCCACATTTCTCCCAAATATATCACATCTCCCCCAAGAAATACCAGGGTTCCCCCTTCAAATAGGACCTTATCACCCACAAATACCTCTTTTATCCCCAAAAGAGGACAGTTTCTTCCAGAAATGCCACATTTCTCCCAAATAGATCACATCTTCTCCAAGAAATACCATGTTTCCAACTTCAAATAGGACCTTTTCACCCACAAATACCTCTTTTATCCCCAAAATAGGACAGTTTCTTCCAGAAATGCCAGATTTCTCCCAAATATAACACATCTTCTCCAAGAAATACCAGGTTTCCCCCTTCAAATAGGACCTTTTCACCCACTAATACCTGTTTTATCCCCAAAATAGGACAGTTTCTTCCAGAAATGCCACATTTCTCCCAAATATATCACATCTTCTCCAAGAAATACCACGTTTCCCCCTTCAAATAGGACCTTTTCACCCACAAATACCTCTTTTATCCCCAAAACAGGACAGTTTCTTCCAGAAATGCCACATTTCTCCCAAATAGATCACATCTTCTCCAAGAAATACCAGGGTTCCCCCTTCAAATAGGACCTTTTCACACAGAAATACCTGCTTTATCCCCAAATTACGACAGTTTCTTCCAGAAATGCCACATTTCTCCCAAATATATCACATCTTCTCCAAGAAATACCAGCTTTCCCCCTTCAAATAGGACCTTTTCAACCACAAATACCTCTTTATCCCCAAAATAGGACAGTTTCTGCCAGAAATGCCACATTTCTCCCAAATAGATCACATCTCCTCCAAGAAATACCAGGATTCCTCCTGAAATAGAACCTTTTCTCCCACAAATACCAGCCTTCTCCCCCCAAATAGGACATTTTCTTCCAGAAAGGCCACTTATCACCCAAATAGATCACATCTTCTCCAAGAAATACCAGCTTTCCCCCTTCAAATAGGTCCTTTTCACCCACAAATACCTCTTTTATCCCCAATATAGAACAGTTACGTCCAGAAATGCCACATTTCACCCAAATATATCACATCTTCTCCAAGAAATACCAGGATACCCCCTTCAAATAGGACCTTATCACCCACAAATACCTCTTTTATCCCCAAAAGAGGACAGTTTCTTCCAGAAATGCCACATTTCTCCCAAATATACCACATCTTCTCCAAGAAATTCCACGGTTCCCCCTTCAAATAGGACCTTTTCACCCACAAATACCTCTTTTATCCCCAAAAGAGGACAGTTTCTTCCAGACATGCCACATTTCTCCCAAATATATCACATCTTCTCCAAGAAATACCAGGTTTCCCCCTTCAAATAGGACCTTTTCACCCACAAATACCACTTTTATCCCCAAAATACGACAGTTTCTGCCAGAAATGCCACATTTCTCCCAAATAGATCACATCTTCTCCAAGAAATACCACGTTTCCTCCTTGAAATAGGACCTTTTCACCCACAAATACCTCTTGTATCCCCAAAAGAGGACAGTTTCTTCCAGAAATGCCACATTTCTCCCAAATAGATCACATCTTCTCCAAGAAATACCAGGTTTCCCCCTTCAAATAGGACCTTTTCACCCACAAGTACCTGTTTTATCCCCAAAAGAGGACAGTTTCTTCCAGACATGCCACATTTCTCCCAAATAGATCACATCTCCTCCAAGAAATACCAAGGTTCCCCCTTCAAATAGGACATTTTCTCCCAGAAATACCTGTTTTGTCCCCAAAAGAGGACAGTTTCTTCCAGAAAGGCCACATTTCTCCCAAATATATCACATCTTCTCCAAGAAATACCAGATTTCCCCCTTCAAATAGGACCTTTTCACCCACAAATACCTCTTTTAACCCCAAAAGAGGACAGTTTCTTCCAGAAAGGCCACATTTCTCCCAAATAGATCACATCTTCTCCAAGAAATAACAGCTTTCCCCCTTCAAATAGGACCTTGTCACCCACAAATACCTCTTTTGTCCCCAAAATTGGACATTTTCTTCCAGAAATGCCACATTTCTCCCAAATATATCACCTCTTCTCCAAGAAATACCAGGATTCCTCCAGAAATAGGACCTTCTCACCCACAAATACCAGCCTTCTTCCCACAAATTGGACATTTTCTTCCAGAAATGCCTCATTTCTCCCAAATATATCACATCTTCTCCAAGAAATACCAGGTTTCCCCCTTCAAATAGGACCTTTTCACCCACAAATACATCTTTTATCCCCAAAAGAGGACAGTTTCTTCCAGAAATGCCACATTTCTCCCAAATATATCACATCTTCTCCAAGAAATAACAGCTTTCCCCCTTCAAATAGGACCTTTTCAACCACTAATACCTCTTTATCCCTAAAATAGGACAGTTTCTTCCGGAAAGGCCACATTTCTCCCAAATATATCACATCTTCTCCAAGAAATGCCAGGATTCCTCCTGAAATAGGACCTTCTCACCCAAAACTACCAGCCTTCTCCCCCCAAATTGGACATTTTCTTCCAGAAAGGCCACATTTCTCCCAAATATATCACATCTTCTCCAAGAAATACCAGGATTCCTCCTGAAATAGGACCTTCTCACCCAAAACTACCAGCCTTCTCCCCCCAAATTGGACATTTTCTTCCAGAAAGGCCACATTTCTCCCAAATATATCACATCTTCTCCAAGAAATACCAGCTTTCCCCCTTCAAATAGGACCTTTTCACCCGCAAATGCCTGTTTGATCCCCAAAATAGGACAGCTTCTTCCAGACATGCCACATTTCTCCCAAATATATCACATCTTCTCCAAGAAATACCAGGGTTCCCCCTTCAAATACGACCTTATCACCCACAAATACCTCTTTTATCCCCAAAAGAGGACAGTTTCTTCCAGACATGCCACATTTCTCCCAAATATATCACATCTTCTCCAAGAAATACCAGGGTTCCCCCTTCAAATAGGACCTTTTCACCCACAAATACCTCTTTTATCCCCAAAAGAGGACAGTTTCTTCAAGACATGCCACATTTCTCCCAAATATATCACATCTTCTCCAAGAAATACCAGCTTTCCTTTTTCAAATAGGACCTTTTCAACCACTAATACCTCTTTTATCCCCAAAAGAGGACAGTTTCTTCCAGAAATGCCACATTTCTCCCAAATAGATCACATCTTCTCCAAGAAATACCAGGATTCCTAGTGAAATAGGACCTTCTCACCACTAATACCAGGCTTCTCCCCCCAGATAGGAGAGTTTCTTCCAGAAATGCCTAATTTCTTCCAAATATATCACATCTTCTCCAAGAAATACCAGCTTTCCCCCTTCAAATAGGACATTTTCACCCACAGATACCTCTTTTATCCCCAAAAGAGGACAGTTTCTTCCAGAAATGCCACATTTCTCCCAAATATATCACATCTTCTCCAAGAAATACCAGGTTTCCCCCTGGAAATAGGACCTTTTCCACCACAAATACCTGTTTTATGCCCAAAATAGGACAGTTTCTTCCTGAAATGCCACATTTCTCCCAAATATATCACATCTTCTCCAAGAAATACCAGGTTTCCCCCTTGAATTAGGACCTTTTCTCCATGAAATACCTCTTTTATCCCCAAAAGAGGACAGTTTCTTCCAGAAATGCCACATTTCTCCCAAATATATCACATCTTCTCCAAGAAATACCAGGTTTCCCCCTTCAAATAGGACCTTTTCAACCACTAATACCTCTTTTATCCCCAAAAGAGGACAGTTTCTTCCGAAAAGGCCACATTTCGCCCAAATATATCACATCTTCTCCAAGAAATACCAGGATTCCTCCTGAAATAGGACCTTCTCACCCAAAACTACCAGCCTTCTCCCCGCAAATTGGACATTTTCTTCCAGAAAGGCCACATTTCTCCCATATAGATCACATCTTCTCCAAGAAATACCACCTTTCCCCCTTCAAATAGGACCTTTTCACCCACAAATACCTGTTTTATCCCCAAAAGATGACACTTTCCTCCAGAAATGCCAAATTTCTCTCAAATAGATCACATCTTCTCCAAGAAATGCCTGGTTTCCCCCTTCAAATAGGACCTTTTCAACCACAAATACCTGTTTTATCCCTCAAATTGGACATATTCTTCCAGAAATGCCAGATTTCTCCCAAATATATCACATCTTCTCCAAGAAATACCAGGTTTCCCCCTTCAAATAGGACCTTTTCACCCACAAATACCTCTTTTATCCCCAAAAGAGGACAGTTTCTTCCAGAAATGCCACATTTCTCCCAAATATATCATATCTTCTCCAAGAAATACCAGGTTTCCCCCTTCAAAAATGAAATTTTCACCCACAAATACCTGTTTTATCCCCAAAATAGGACAGTTTCTTCCAGAAATGCCACATTTCTCCCAAGTATATCACATCTTCTCCAAGAAATAACAGGGTTCCCCCTTCAAATAGGACCTTTTCACCCACAAATACGTCCTTCATCCCCAAAATAGGACACTTTCTGCCAGAAATAACATATTTCTCCCAAATAGATCACATCTCCTCCAAGAAATACCAGGATTCCTCCTGAAATAGGACCTTTTCTCCCACAAATACCAGCCTTCTCCCCCCAAATAGGACATTTTCTTTCAGAAAGGCCACATATCACACAAATGTATCACATCTTCTAAAAGAAATAACAGCTTTCCCCCTTCAAATAGGACCTTTTCTCCCACAAATACCTGTTTTATCCCGAAATGAGGACAGTTTCTTCCAGAAAGGCCACATTTCTCCCAAACATATCACATCTTCTCCAAGAAATACCAGGATTCCCCCTTCAAATAGGACCTTTTCAACCACAAATACCTGTTTTATCCCTCAAATTGGACATATTCTTCCAGAAATGCCAGATTTCTCCCAAATATATCACATCTTCTCCAAGAAATACCAGCTGTCCCCCTTCAAATAGGACCTTTTCACCCACAAATACCTGTTTTATCCCCAAAAGAGGACAGTTTCTTCCAGACATGCCACATTTCTCCCAAATATATCACATCTCCTCCAAGAAATACCAGGTTTCCCCCTTCAAATAGGACCTTATCACCCACAAATACCTGTTTTATCCCCAAAAGAGGACAGTTTCTTCCAGAAATGCCACATTTCTCCCAAATAGATCACATCTTCTCCAAGAAATACCACGTTTCCAACTTCAAATAGGAGCTTTTCACCCACAAATACCTCTTTTATCCCCAAAAGAGGACAGTTTCTTCCAGAAATGCCACATTTCTCCCAAATAGATCACATCTTCTCCAAGAAATACCAGGATTCCTAGTGAAATAGGACCTTCTCACCCACTAATACCAGGCTTCTCCCGCCAGATAGGACAGATTCTTCCAGAAATGCCTCATTTCTCCCAAATATATCACATCTTCTCCAAGAAATACCAGCTTTCCCCCTTCAAATAGGACATTTTCACCCACAGATACCTCTTTTATCCCCCAAAGAGGACAGTTTCTTCCAGAAATGCCACATTTCTCCCAAATAGATCACATCTTCTCCAAGAAATACCAGGTTTCCCCCTTCAAATAGGACCTTTTCCAACACAAATACCTGTTTTATGCCCAAAATACGACAGTTTCTTCCTGAAATGCCACATTTCTCCCAAATATATCACATCTTCTCCAAGAAATACCAGGTTTCCCCCTTGAATTAGGACCTTTTCTCCATGAAATACCTCTTTTATCCCCAAAAGAGGACATTTTCTTCCAGAAATGCCACATTTCTCCCAAATATATCACATCTTCTCCAAGAAATACCAGGTTTCCCCCTGGGAATAGGACCTTTTCAACCACTAATACCTCTTTTATCCCCAAAAGAGGACAGTTTCTTCCGAAAAGGCCACATTTCGCCCAAACATATCACATCTTCTCCAAGAAATGCCAGGATTCCTCCTGAAATAGGACCTTCTCACCCAAAACTACCAGCCTTCTCCCCGCAAATTGGACATTTTCTTCCAGAAAGGCCACATTTCTCCCAAATATATCACATCTTCTCCAAGAAATACCAGGATTCCTCCTGAAATAGGACCTTCTCACCCACAACTACCAGCCTTCTCCCCCCAAATTGGACATTTTCTTCCAGAAATGCCACATTTCTCCCATATAGATCACATCTTCTCCAAGAAATACCAGCTTTCCCCCTTCAAATAGGACCTTTTCACCCACAAATACCTCTTTTATCCCCAAATAGGACATTTTCTTCCAGACATGCCACATTTCTCCCAAATATATCACATCTTCTCGAAGAAATAACAGGTTTCCCCCTTCAAATCGGACCTTTTCACCCACAAATACCTGTTTTATCCCCAAAAGAGGACAGTTTCTTGCAGAAATGCCACATTTCTCCCAAATATATCACATCTTCTCCAAGAAATACCAGGTTTCCCCCTTCAAATACAACGTTTTCACCCACAAATACCTGTTTTATCCCCAAAAGAGGACAGTTTCTTCCAGAAATGCCACATTTCTCCCAAATACATCACATCTTCTCCAAGAAATACCAGGGTTCCCCCTTCAAATAGGACCTTTTCACCCACAAGTACCTATTTTATCCCCAAAAGAGGACAGTTTCTTCCAGACATGCCACATTTCTCCCAAATAGATCACATCTCCTCCAAGAAATACCAGGATTCCTCCTGAAATAGGACCTTTTCTCCCACAAATACCAGCCTTCTCCCCCCAAATAGGACATTTTCTTTCAGAAAGGCCACATATCACCCAAATATATCACATCTTCTAAAAGAAATAACTGCTTTCCCCCTTCAAATAGGACCTTTTCTCCCACAAATACCTGTTTTATCCCGAAAAGAGGACAGTTTCTTCCAGAAAGGCCACATTTCTCCCAAACATATCACATCTTCTCCAAGAAATACCAGGATTCCCCCTTCAAATAGGACCTTTTCAACCACAAATACCTGTTTTATCCCTCAAATTGGACATATTCTTCCAGAAATGCCAGATTTCGCCCAAATATATCACATCTTCTCCAAGAAATACCAGGTTTCCCCCTTCAAATAGGACCTTTTCACCCACAAATACCTCTTTTATCCCCAAAAGAGGACAGTTTCTTCCAGAAATGCCACATTTCTCCCAAATAGATCATATCTTCTCCAAGAAATACCAGGTTTCCCCCTTCAAATAGGACATTTTCTCCCACAAATACCTGTTTTATCCCCAAAAGAGGACAGTTTCTTCCAGAAAGGCCACATTTCTCCCAAATATATCACATCTTCTCCAAGAAATACCAGGCTTCCCCCTTCAAATAGGACCTTTTCACCAACAAATACCTGTTTTATCCCTCAAATTGGACATATTCTTCCAGAAATGCCACATTTCTCCCAAATATATCACATCTTCTCCAAGAAATACCAGGTTTCCCCCTTCAAATAGGACCTTTTCACCCACAAATACCTCTTTTATCCCCAAAAGAGGACAGTTTCTTCCAGAAATGCCACATTTCTCCCAAATATATCATATCTTCTCCAAGAAATACCAGGTTTCCCCCTTCAAATAGGACCTAATCACCCACAAATACCACTTTTATCCCCAAAATACGACAGTTTCTGCCAGAAATGCCACATTTCTCCCAAACATATCACATCTTCTCCAAGAAATACCACGTTTCCCCCTTCAAATAGGACCTTTTCACCCACAAATACGTCTTGTATCCCCAAACTAGGACAGTTTCTACCAGACATGCCACATTTCTCCCAAATAGATCACATCTTCTCCAAGAAATACCAGTTTTCCCCCTTCAAAAGGACCTTTTCACCCACAAATACCTGTTTTGTCCCCAAAATAGGACAGTTTCTGCCAGAAATGCCACATTTCTCCCAAATAGATCACATCTCCTCCAAGAAATACCAGGATTCCTCCTGAAATAGAACCTTTTCTCCCACAAATACCAGCCTTCTCCCCCCAAATAGGACATTTTCTTCTAGAAACGCAACATATCACCCAAATATATCACATCTTCTCCAAGAAATACCAGGTTTCCCCCTTCAAATAGGTCCTTTTCACCCACAAATACCTCTTTTATCCCCAAAATAGAACAGTTACGTCCAGAAATGCCACATTTCACCCAAACATATCACATCTTCTCCAAGAAATACCAGGATACCCCTTTCAAATAGGACCTTATCACCCACAAATACCTGTTTTATCCCCAAAAGAGGACAGTTTCTTCCAGAAATGCCACATTTCTCCCAAATATACCACATCTTCTCCAAGAAATACCAGGGTTCCCCCTTCAAATAGGACCTTTTCACGCACAAATACCTCTTTTATCCCCAAAAGAGGACAGTTTCTTCCAGACATGCCACATTTCTCCCAAATATATCACATATTCTCCAAGAAATGCCACGTTTCCGCCTTCAAATAGGACCTTTTCACCCACAAATACCTCTTGTATCCCCAAAATAGGACAGTTTCTTCCAGACATGCCACATTTCTCCCAAATAGATCACATCTTCTCCAAGAAATACCAGGTTTCCCCCTTCAAATAGGACCTTTTCACCCACAAGTACCTGTTTTATCCCCAAAAGAGGACAGTTTCTTCCAGAAAGGCCACATTTCTCCCAAATAAATCACATCTTCTCCAAGAAATACCAGGATTCCTCCTGAAATAGGACCTTCTCACCCACAACTACCAGCCTTCTCCCCACAAATTGGACATTTTCTTCCAGAAATGCCTCATTTCTCCCAAATAAATCACATCTTCTCCAAGAAATACCACGTTTCCCCCTTCAAATAGGACCTTTTCACCCACAAATACCTCTTTTATCCCCAAAATAGGACAGTTTCTTCCAGAAATGCCACATTTCTCCCAAATATATCACATCTTCTCCAAGAAATACCAGGGTTCCCCCTTCAAATAGGACCTTTTCACCCACAAATACCTCTTTTATCCCCAAAAGAGGACAGTTTCTTCCAGAAATGCCACATTTCTCCCAAATAGATCACATCTTCTCCAAGAAATACCAGCTTTCCCCCATCAAATAGGACCTTTTCACCCACAAATACCTCTTTTATCCCCAAAAGAGGACAATTTCTTCCAGAAATGGCACATTTCTACCAAATATATCACCTCTTCTCCAAGAAATACCACCTTTCCCCCTTCAAATAGGACCTTTTCACCCACAAATACCTGTTTTATCCCCAAAAGAGGACAGTTTCTTCCAGACATGCCACATTTCTCCCAAATATATCACATCTCCTCCAAGAAATACCAGGGTTCCCCCTTCAAATAGGACCTTATCACCCACAAATACCTGTTTTATCCCCAAAAGAGGACAGTTTCTTCCAGAAATGCCACATTTCTCCCAAATATATCACATCTTCTCCAAGAAATACCACGTTTCCAACTTCAAATAGGAGCTTTTCACCCACAAATACCTCTTTTATCCCCAAAAGACGACAGTTTCTTCCAGAAATGCCACATTTCTCCCAAATAGATCACATCTTCTCCAAGAAATAACAGGTTTCCCCCTTGAATTAGGACCTTTTCTCCATGAAATACCTCTTTTATCCCCAAAAGAGGACATTTTCTTCCAGAAATGCCACATTTCTCCCAAATATATCACATCTTCTCCAAGAAATACCAGGTTTCCCCCTTCAAATAGGACCTTTTCAACCACTAATACCTCTTTTATCCCCAAAAGAGGACAGTTTCTTCCGAAAAGGCCACATTTCGCCCAAATATATCACATCTTCTCCAAGAAATGCCAGGATTCCTCCTGAAATAGGACCTTCTCACCCAAAACTACCAGCCTTCTCCCCCCAAATTGGACATTTTCTTCCAGAAAGGCCACATTTCTCCCAAATATATCACATCTTCTCCAAGAAATACCAGGATTCCTCCTGAAATAGGACCTTCTCACCCAAAACTACCTGCCTTCTCCCC
The DNA here is from genome assembly GCA_030408155.1 of Lophura swinhoii. Classification (NCBI taxonomy): domain Eukaryota; kingdom Metazoa; phylum Chordata; class Aves; order Galliformes; family Phasianidae; genus Lophura; species Lophura swinhoii. The sequence continues at coordinate 28,073,093 of JASCYN010000149.1, read as the reverse complement.
CCAAATTGGACATTTTCTTCCAGACATGCCACATTTCTCCCATATAGATCACATCTTCTCCAAGAAATACCAGCTTTCCCCCTTCAAATAGGACCTTTTCACCCACAAATACCTCTTTTATCCCCAAATAGGACATTTTCTTCCAGACATGCCACATTTCTCCCAAATAGATCACATCTTCTCCAGGAAATAGCAGATTTCCCCCTTCAGATAGGACCTTTTCTCCCACAAATACCTGTTTTGTCCCCAAAAGAGGACAGTTTCTTCCAGACATGCCACATTTCTCCCAAATATATCACATCTTCTCCAAGAAATACCAGGTTTCCCCCTTCAAATACAACGTTTTCACCCACAAATACCTCTTTTATCCCCAAAAGAGGACAGTTTCTTCCAGAAATGCCACATTTCTCCCAAATATACCACATCTTCTCCAAGAAATACCAGGGTTCCCCCTTCAAATAGGACCTTTTCACCCACAAATACCTGTTTTATCCCCAAAAGAGGACAGTTTCTTCCAGACATGCCACATTTCTCCCAAATAGATCACATCTCCTCCAAGAAATACCAGGATTCCTCCTGAAATAGGACCTTTTCTCCCACAAATACCAGCCTTCTCCCCCCAAATAGGACATTTTCTTTCAGAAAGGCCACATATCACCCAAATATATCACATCTTCTAAAAGAAATAACAGCTTTCCCCCTTCAAATAGGACCTTTTCTCCCACAAATACCTGTTTTATCCCGAAAAGAGGACAGTTTCTTCCAGAAAGGCCACATTTCTCCCAAACATATCACATCTTCTCCAAGAAATACCAGGATTCCCCCTTCAAATAGGACCTTTTCAACCACAAATACCTGTTTTATCCCTCAAATTGGACATATTCTTCCAGAAATGCCAGATTTAGCCCAAATATATCACATCTTCTCCAAGAAATACCAGGTTTCCCACTTCAAATAGGACCTTTTCACCCACAAATACCTCTTTTATCCCCAAAAGAGGACAGTTTCTGCCAGAAATGCCACATTTCTCCCAAATAGATCATATCTTCTCCAAGAAATACCAGGTTTCCCCCTTCAAATAGGACATTTTCTCCCACAAATACCTGTTTTATCCCCAAAAGAGGACAGTTTCTTCCAGAAAGGCCACATTTCTCCCAAATATATCACATCTTCTCCAAGAAATACCAGGCTTCCCCCTTCAAATAGGACCATTTCACCAACAAATACCTGTTTTATCCCTCAAATTGGACATATTCTTCCAGAAATGCCACATTTCTCCCAAATATATCACATCTTCTCCAAGAAATACCACGTTTCCCCCTTCAAATAGGACCTTTTCACCCACAAATACCTCTTTTATCCCCAAAAGAGGACAGTTTCTTCCAGAAATGCCACATTTCTCCCAAATATATCATATCTTCTCCAAGAAATACCAGGTTTCCCCCTTCAAATAGGACCTAATCACCCACAAATACCACTTTTATCCCCAAAATACGACAGTTTCTGCCAGAAATGCCACATTTCTCCCAAACATATCACATCTTCTCCAAGAAATACCACGTTTCCCCCTTCAAATAGGACCTTTTCACCCACAAATACGTCTTGTATCCCCAAACTAGGACAGTTTCTACCAGACATGCCACATTTCTCCCAAATAGATCACATCTTCTCCAAGAAATACCAGTTTTCCCCCTTCAAAAGGACCTTTTCACCCACAAATACCTGTTTTGTCCCCAAAATAGGACAGTTTCTGCCAGAAATGCCACATTTCTCCCAAATAGATCACATCTCCTCCAAGAAATACCAGGATTCCTCCTGAAATAGAACCTTTTCTCCCACAAATACCAGCCTTCTCCCCCCAAATAGGACATTTTCTTCCAGAAACGCAACATATCACCCAAATATATCACATCTTCTCCAAGAAATACCAGCTTTCCCCCTTCAAATAGGTCCTTTTCACCCACAAATACCTCTTTTATCCCCAAAATAGAACAGTTACGTCCAGAAATGCCACATTTCACCCAAACATATCACATCTTCTCCAAGAAATACCAGGATACCCCTTTCAAATAGGACCTTATCACCCACAAATACCTGTTTTATCCCCAAAAGAGGACAGTTTCTTCCAGAAATGCCACATTTCTCCCAAATATACCACATCTTCTCCAAGAAATACCAGGGTTCCCCCTTCAAATAGGACCTTTTCACGCACAAATACCTCTTTTATCCCCAAAAGAGGACAGTTTCTTCCAGACATGCCACATTTCTCCCAAATATATCACATCTTCTCCAAGAAATGCCACGTTTCCCCCTTCAAATAGGACCTTTTCACCCACAAATACCTCTTGTATCCCCAAAATAGGACAGTTTCTTCCAGACATGCCACATTTCTCCCAAATAGATCACATCTTCTCCAAGAAATACCAGGTTTCCCCCTTCAAATAGGACCTTTTCACCCACAAGTACCTGTTTTATCCCCAAAAGAGGACAGTTTCTTCCAGACATGCCACATTTCTCCCAAATAGATCACATCTCCTCCAAGAAATACCACGGTTCCCCCTTCAAATAGGACATTTTCTCCCACAAATATCTGTTTTTGTCCCCAAAAGAGGACAGTTTCTTCCAGAAAGGCCACATTTCTCCCAAATATATCACATCTTCTCCAAGAAATACCAGGTTTCCCCCTTCAAATAGGACCTTTTCACCCACAAATACCTCTTTTATCCCCAAAATAGGACAGTTTCTTCCAGAAATGCCACATTTCTCCCAAATATATCACATCTTCTCCAAGAAATACCAGGGTTCCCCCTTCAAATAGGACCTTTTCACCCACAAATACCTCTTTTATCCCCAAAAGAGGACAGTTTCTTCCAGAAATGCCACATTTCTCCCAAATAGATCACATCTTCTCCAAGAAATACCAGCTTTCCCCCTTCAAATAGGACCTTTTCACCCACAAATACCTCTCTTATCCCCAAAAGAGGACAATTTCTTCCAGAAATGGCACATTTCTCCCAAATAGATCACATCTTCTCCAAGAAATACCAGCTTTCCCCCTTCAAATAGGACCTTTTCACCCACAAATACCTCTTATATCCCCAAATAGGACATTTTCTTCCAGACATGCCACATTTCTCCCAAATAGATCACATCTTCTCCTAGAAATAGCAGATTTCCCCCTTCAAATAGGACCTTTTCTCCCACAAATACCTGTTTTATCCCCAAAAGAGGACAGTTTCTTCCAGACATGCCACATTTCTCCCAAATATATCACATCTTCTCCAAGAAATACCAGGTTTCCCCCTTCAAATACAACGTTTTCACCCACAAATACCTCTTTTATCCCCCCAAATAGGACAGTTTCTTCCAGAAATGCCACATTTCTCCCAAATATACCACATCTTCTCCAAGAAATACCAGGGTTCCCCCTTCAAAAGGACCTTTTCACCCACAAATACCTGTTTTGTCCCCAAAATAGGACAGTTTCTGCCAGAAATGCCACATTTCTCCCAAATAGATCACATCTCCTCCAAGAAATACCAGGATTCCTCCTGAAATAGAACCTTTTCTCCCACAAATACCAGCCTTCTCCCCCCAAATAGGACATTTTCTTCCAGAAACGCAACATATCACCCAAATATATCACATCTTCTCCAAGAAATACCAGCTTTCCCCCTTCAAATAGGTCCTTTTCACCCACAAATACCTCTTTTATCCCCAAAATAGAACAGTTACGTCCAGAAATGCCACATTTCACCCAAACATATCACATCTTCTCCAAGAAATACCAGGATACCCCTTTCAAATAGGACCTTATCACCCACAAATACCTGTTTTATCCCCAAAAGAGGACAGTTTCTTCCAGAAATGCCACATTTCTCCCAAATATACCACATCTTCTCCAAGAAATACCAGGGTTCCCCCTTCAAATAGGACCTTTTCACGCACAAATACCTCTTTTATCCCCAAAAGAGGACAGTTTCTTCCAGAAAGGCCACATTTCTCCCAAATATATCACATCTTCTCCAAGAAATGCCTGGTTTCCCCCTTCAAATAGGACCTTTTCAACCACAAATACCTGTTTTATCCCTCAAATTGGACATATTCTTCCAGAAATGCCAGATTTCTCCCAAATAGATCACATCTTCTCCAAGAAATACCACGTTTCCCCCTTCAAATAGGACCTTTTCACCCACAAATACCTCTTTTATCCCCAAAAGAGGACAGTTTCTTCCAGAAATGCCACATTTCTCCCAAATATATCATATCTTCTCCAAGAAATACCAGGTTTCCCCCTTCAAAAATGAAATTTTCACCCACAAATACCTGTTTTATCCCCAAAATAGGACAGTTTCTTCCAGAAATGCCACATTTCTCCCAAGTATATCACATCTTCTCCAAGAAATAACAGGGTTCCCCCTTCAAATAGGACCTTTTCACCCACAAATACGTCCTTCATCCCCAAAATAGGACACTTTCTGCCAGAAATAACATATTTCTCCCAAATAGATCACATCTCCTCCAAGAAATACCAGGATTCCTCCTGAAATAGGACCTTTTCTCCCACAAATACCAGCCTTCTCCCCCCAAATAGGACATTTTCTTTCAGAAAGGCCACATATCACACAAATGTATCACATCTTCTAAAAGAAATAACAGCTTTCCCCCTTCAAATAGGACCTTTTCTCCCACAAATACCTGTTTTATCCCGAAATGAGGACAGTTTCTTCCAGAAAGGCCACATTTCTCCCAAACATATCACATCTTCTCCAAGAAATACCAGGATTCCCCCTTCAAATAGGACCTTTTCAACCACAAATACCTGTTTTATCCCTCAAATTGGACATATTCTTCCAGAAATGCCAGATTTCTCCCAAATATATCACATCTTCTCCAAGAAATACCAGCTGTCCCCCTTCAAATAGGACCTTTTCACCCACAAATACCTGTTTTATCCCCAAAAGAGGACAGTTTCTTCCAGACATGCCACATTTCTCCCAAATATATCACATCTCCTCCAAGAAATACCAGGTTTCCCCCTTCAAATAGGACCTTATCACCCACAAATACCTGTTTTATCCCCAAAAGAGGACAGTTTCTTCCAGAAATGCCACATTTCTCCCAAATAGATCACATCTTCTCCAAGAAATACCACGTTTCCAACTTCAAATAGGAGCTTTTCACCCACAAATACCTCTTTTATCCCCAAAAGAGGACAGTTTCTTCCAGAAATGCCACATTTCTCCCAAATAGATCACATCTTCTCCAAGAAATACCAGGATTCCTAGTGAAATAGGACCTTCTCACCCACTAATACCAGGCTTCTCCCGCCAGATAGGACAGTTTCTTCCAGAAATGCCTCATTTCTCCCAAATATATCACATCTTCTCCAAGAAATACCAGCTTTCCCCCTTCAAATAGGACATTTTCACCCACAGATACCTCTTTTATCCCCCAAAGAGGACAGTTTCTTCCAGAAATGCCACATTTCTCCCAAATAGATCACATCTTCTCCAAGAAATACCAGGTTTCCCCCTTCAAATAGGACCTTTTCCAACACAAATACCTGTTTTATGCCCAAAATACGACAGTTTCTTCCTGAAATGCCACATTTCTCCCAAATATATCACATCTTCTCCAAGAAATACCAGGTTTCCCCCTTGAATTAGGACCTTTTCTCCATGAAATACCTCTTTTATCCCCAAAAGAGGACATTTTCTTCCAGAAATGCCACATTTCTCCCAAATATATCACATCTTCTCCAAGAAATACCAGGTTTCCCCCTGGGAATAGGACCTTTTCAACCACTAATACCTCTTTTATCCCCAAAAGAGGACAGTTTCTTCCGAAAAGGCCACATTTCGCCCAAACATATCACATCTTCTCCAAGAAATGCCAGGATTCCTCCTGAAATAGGACCTTCTCACCCAAAACTACCAGCCTTCTCCCCGCAAATTGGACATTTTCTTCCAGAAAGGCCACATTTCTCCCAAATATATCACATCTTCTCCAAGAAATACCAGGATTCCTCCTGAAATAGGACCTTCTCACCCACAACTACCAGCCTTCTCCCCCCAAATTGGACATTTTCTTCCAGAAATGCCACATTTCTCCCATATAGATCACATCTTCTCCAAGAAATACCAGCTTTCCCCCTTCAAATAGGACCTTTTCACCCACAAATACCTCTTTTATCCCCAAATAGGACATTTTCTTCCAGACATGCCACATTTCTCCCAAATATATCACATCTTCTCGAAGAAATAACAGGTTTCCCCCTTCAAATCGGACCTTTTCACCCACAAATACCTGTTTTATCCCCAAAAGAGGACAGTTTCTTGCAGAAATGCCACATTTCTCCCAAATATATCACATCTTCTCCAAGAAATACCAGGTTTCCCCCTTCAAATACAACGTTTTCACCCACAAATACCTGTTTTATCCCCAAAAGAGGACAGTTTCTTCCAGAAATGCCACATTTCTCCCAAATACATCACATCTTCTCCAAGAAATACCAGGGTTCCCCCTTCAAATAGGACCTTTTCACCCACAAGTACCTATTTTATCCCCAAAAGAGGACAGTTTCTTCCAGACATGCCACATTTCTCCCAAATAGATCACATCTCCTCCAAGAAATACCAGGATTCCTCCTGAAATAGGACCTTTTCTCCCACAAATACCAGCCTTCTCCCCCCAAATAGGACATTTTCTTTCAGAAAGGCCACATATCACCCAAATATATCACATCTTCTAGAAGAAATAACTGCTTTCCCCCTTCATATAGGACCTTTTCTCCCACAAATACCTGTTTTATCCCGAAAAGAGGACAGTTTCTTCCAGAAAGGCCACATTTCTCCCAAACATATCACATCTTCTCCAAGAAATACCAGGATTCCCCCTTCAAATAGGACCTTTTCAACCACAAATACCTGTTTTATCCCTCAAATTGGACATATTCTTCCAGAAATGCCAGATTTCGCCCAAATATATCACATCTTCTCCAAGAAATACCAGGTTTCCCCCTTCAAATAGGACCTTTTCACCCACAAATACCTCTTTTATCCCCAAAAGAGGACAGTTTCTTCCAGAAATGCCACATTTCTCCCAAATAGATCATATCTTCTCCAAGAAATACCAGGTTTCCCCCTTCAAATAGGACATTTTCTCCCACAAATACCTGTTTTATCCCCAAAAGAGGACAGTTTCTTCCAGAAAGGCCACATTTCTCCCAAATAGATCACATCTTCTCCAAGAAATACCAGGCTTCCCCCTTCAAATAGGACCTTTTCACCAACAAATACCTGTTTTATCCCTCAAATTGGACATATTCTTCCAGAAATGCCACATTTCTCCCAAATATATCACATCTTCTCCAAGAAATACCACGTTTCCCCCTTCAAATAGGACCTTTTCACCCACAAATACCTCTTTTATCCCCAAAAGAGGACAGTTTCTTCCAGAAATGCCACATTTCTCCCAAATATATCATATCTTCTCCAAGAAATACCAGGTTTCCCCCTTCAAATAGGACCTAATCACCCACAAATACCACTTTTATCCCCAAAATACGACAGTTTCTGCCAGAAATGCCACATTTCTCCCAAACATATCACATCTTCTCCAAGAAATACCACGTTTCCCCCTTCAAATAGGACCTTTTCACCCACAAATACGTCTTGTATCCCCAAACTAGGACAGTTTCTACCAGACATGCCACATTTCTCCCAAATAGATCACATCTTCTCCAAGAAATACCAGTTTTCCCCCTTCAAAAGGACCTTTTCACCCACAAATACCTGTTTTGTCCCCAAAATAGGACAGTTTCTGCCAGAAATGCCACATTTCTCCCAAATAGATCACATCTCCTCCAAGAAATACCAGGATTCCTCCTGAAATAGAACCTTTTCTCCCACAAATACCAGCCTTCTCCCCCCAAATAGGACATTTTCTTCTAGAAACGCAACATATCACCCAAATATATCACATCTTCTCCAAGAAATACCAGGTTTCCCCCTTCAAATAGGTCCTTTTCACCCACAAATACCTCTTTTATCCCCAAAATAGAACAGTTACGTCCAGAAATGCCACATTTCACCCAAACATATCACATCTTCTCCAAGAAATACCAGGATACCCCTTTCAAATAGGACCTTATCACCCACAAATACCTGTTTTATCCCCAAAAGAGGACAGTTTCTTCCAGAAATGCCACATTTCTCCCAAATATACCACATCTTCTCCAAGAAATACCAGGGTTCCCCCTTCAAATAGGACCTTTTCACGCACAAATACCTCTTTTATCCCCAAAAGAGGACAGTTTCTTCCAGACATGCCACATTTCTCCCAAATATATCACATATTCTCCAAGAAATGCCACGTTTCCCCCTTCAAATAGGACCTTTTCACCCACAAATACCTCTTGTATCCCCAAAATAGGACAGTTTCTTCCAGACATGCCACATTTCTCCCAAATAGATCACATCTTCTCCAAGAAATACCAGGTTTCCCCCTTCAAATAGGACCTTTTCACCCACAAGTACCTGTTTTATCCCCAAAAGAGGACAGTTTCTTCCAGAAAGGCCACATTTCTCCCAAATAAATCACATCTTCTCCAAGAAATACCAGGATTCCTCCTGAAATAGGACCTTCTCACCCACAACTACCAGCCTTCTCCCCACAAATTGGACATTTTCTTCCAGAAATGCCTCATTTCTCCCAAATATATCACATCTTCTCCAAGAAATACCACGTTTCCCCCTTCAAATAGGACCTTTTCACCCACAAATACCTCTTTTATCCCCAAAATAGGACAGTTTCTTCCAGAAATGCCACATTTCTCCCAAATATATCACATCTTCTCCAAGAAATACCAGGGTTCCCCCTTCAAATAGGACCTTTTCACCCACAAATACCTCTTTTATCCCCAAAAGAGGACAGTTTCTTCCAGAAATGCCACATTTCTCCCAAATAGATCACATCTTCTCCAAGAAATACCAGCTTTCCCCCATCAAATAGGACCTTTTCACCCACAAATACCTCTTTTATCCCCAAAAGAGGACAATTTCTTCCAGAAATGGCACATTTCTACCAAATATATCACCTCTTCTCCAAGAAATACCACCTTTCCCCCTTCAAATAGGACCTTTTCACCCACAAATACCTGTTTTATCCCCAAAAGAGGACAGTTTCTTCCAGACATGCCACATTTCTCCCAAATATATCACATCTCCTCCAAGAAATACCAGGGTTCCCCCTTCAAATAGGACCTTATCACCCACAAATACCTGTTTTATCCCCAAAAGAGGACAGTTTCTTCCAGAAATGCCACATTTCTCCCAAATATATCACATCTTCTCCAAGAAATACCACGTTTCCAACTTCAAATAGGAGCTTTTCACCCACAAATACCTCTTTTATCCCCAAAAGACGACAGTTTCTTCCAGAAATGCCACATTTCTCCCAAATAGATCACATCTTCTCCAAGAAATAACAGGTTTCCCCCTTGAATTAGGACCTTTTCTCCATGAAATACCTCTTTTATCCCCAAAAGAGGACATTTTCTTCCAGAAATGCCACATTTCTCCCAAATATATCACATCTTCTCCAAGAAATACCAGGTTTCCCCCTTCAAATAGGACCTTTTCAACCACTAATACCTCTTTTATCCCCAAAAGAGGACAGTTTCTTCCGAAAAGGCCACATTTCGCCCAAATATATCACATCTTCTCCAAGAAATGCCAGGATTCCTCCTGAAATAGGACCTTCTCACCCAAAACTACCAGCCTTCTCCCCCCAAATTGGACATTTTCTTCCAGAAAGGCCACATTTCTCCCAAATAGATCACATCTTCTCCAAGAAATACCAGGATTCCTCCTGAAATAGGACCTTCTCACCCAAAACTACCTGCCTTCTCCCCCCAAATTGGACATTTTCTTCCAGACATGCCACATTTCTCCCATATAGATCACATCTTCTCCAAGAAATACCAGCTTTCCCCCTTCAAATAGGACCTTTTCACCCACAAATACCTCTTTTATCCCCAAATAGGACATTTTCTTCCAGACATGCCACATTTCTCCCAAATAGATCACATCTTCTCCAAGAAATAGCAGATTTCCCCCTTCAGATAGGACCTTTTCTCCCACAAATACCTGTTTTATCCCCAAAAGAGGACAGTTTCTTCCAGACATGCCACATTTCTCCCAAATATATCACATCTTCTCCAAGAAATACCAGGTTTCCCCCTTCAAATACAACGTTTTCACCCACAAATACCTCTTTTATCCCCAAAAGAGGACAGTTTCTTCCAGAAATGCCACATTTCTCCCAAATATACCACATCTTCTCCAAGAAATACCAGGGTTCCCCCTTCAAATAGGACCTTTTCACCCACAAATACCTGTTTTATCCCCAAAAGAGGACAGTTTCTTCCAGACATGCCACATTTCTCCCAAATAGATCACATCTCCTCCAAGAAATACCAGGATTCCTCCTGAAATAGGACCTTTTCTCCCACAAATACCAGCCTTCTCCCCCAAATAGGACATTTTTCTTTCAGAAAGGCCACATATCACCCAAATATATCACATCTTCTAAAAGAAATAACTGCTTTCCCCCTTCAAATAGGACCTTCCCCCCCCCCCTCTCCCCCTCCCGCCACAAATACCTGTTTTATCCCGAAAAGAGGACAGTTTCTTCCAGAAAGGCACATTTCTCCCAAACATATCACATCTTCTCCAAGAAATACCAGGATTCCCCCTTCAAATAGGACCTTTTCAACCACAAATACCTGTTTTATCCCTCAAATTGGACATATTCTTCCAGAAATGCCAGATTTCGCCCAAATATATCACATCTTCTCCAAGAAATACCAGGTTTCCCACTTCAAATAGGACCTTTTCACCACAAATACCTCTTTTATCCCCAAAAGAGGACAGTTTCTGCCAGAAATGCACATTTCTCCCAAATAGATCATATCTTCTCCAAGAAATACCAGGTTTCCCCCTTCAAATAGGACATTTTCTCCCACAAATACCTGTTTTATCCCCAAAAGAGGACAGTTTCTTCCAGAAAGGCCACATTTCTCCCAAATATATCACATCTTCTCCAAGAAATACCAGGCTTCCCCCTTCAAATAGGACCATTTCACCAACAAATACCTGTTTTATCCCTCAAATTGGACATATTCTTCCAGAAATGCCACATTTCTCCCAAATATATCACATCTTCTCCAAGAAATACCACGTTTCCCCCTTCAAATAGGACCTTTTCACCCACAATACCTCTTTTATCCCCAAAAGAGGACAGTTTCTTCCAGAAATGCCACATTTCTCCCAAATATATCATATCTTCTCCAAGAAATACCAGGTTTCCCCCTTCAAATAGGACCTAATCACCCACAAATACCACTTTTATCCCCAAAATACGACAGTTTCTGCCAGAAATGCCACATTTCTCCCAAACATATCACATCTTCTCCAAGAAATACCACGTTTCCCCTTCAAATAGGACCTTTTCACCCACAAATACGTCTTGTATCCCCAAACTAGGACAGTTTCTACCAGACATGCCACATTTCTCCCAAATAGATCACATCTTCTCCAAGAAATACCAGTTTTCCCCTTCAAAAGGACCTTTTCACCCACAAATACCTGTTTTGTCCCCAAAATAGGACAGTTTTCTGCCAGAAATGCCACATTTCTCCCAAATAGATCACATCTCCTCCAAGAAATACCAGGATTCCTCCTGAAATAGAACCTTTTCTCCCACAAATACCAGCCTTCTCCCCCCAAATAGGACATTTTCTTCCAGAAACGCAACATATCACCCAAATATATCACATCTTCTCCAAGAAATACCAGCTTTCCCCTTCAAATAGGTCCTTTTCACCCACAAATACCTCTTTTATCCCAAAATAGAACAGTTACGTCCAGAAATGCCACATTTCACCCAAACATATCACATCTTCTCCAAGAAATACCAGGATACCCCTTTCAAATAGGACCTTATCACCCACAAATACCTGTTTTATCCCAAAAGAGGACAGTTTCTTCCAGAAATGCCACATTTCTCCCATATATACCACATCTTCTCCAAAGAAATACCAGGGTTCCCCCTTCAAATAGGACCTTTTCACGCACAAATACCTCTTTTATCCCCAAAAGAGGACAGTTTCTTCCAGAAAGGCCACATTTCTCCCAAATATATCACATCTTCTCCAAGAAATGCCACGTTTCCCCTTCAAATAGGACCTTTTCACCACAAATACCTCTTGTATCCCAAATAGGACAGTTTCTTCCAGACATGCCACATTTCTCCCAAATAGATCACATCTTCTCCAAGAAATACCAGGTTTCCCCTTCAAATAGGACCTTTTCACCCACAAGTACCTGTTTTATCCCCAAAAGAGGACAGTTTCTTCCAGACATGCCACATTTTCTCCCAAATAGATCACATCTCCTCCAAGAAATACCACGGTTCCCCCTTCAAATAGGACATTTTCTCCCACAAATATCTGTTTTTTGTCCCCAAAAGAGGACAGTTTCTTCCAGAAAGGCCACATTTCTCCCAAATATATCACATCTTCTCCAAGAAATACCAGGTTTCCCCCTTCAAATAGGACCTTTTCACCCACAAATACCTCTTTTATCCCCAAAATAGGACAGTTTCTTCCAGAAATGCCACATTTCTCCCAAATATATCACATCTTCTCCAAGAAATACCACGTTTCCCCCTTCAAATAGGACCTTTTCACCCACAAATACCTCTTTTATCCCCAAAGAGGACAGTTTCCTCAAGACATGCCACATTTCTCCCAATAGATCACATCTTCTCCAAGAAATACCAGCTTTCCCCCTTCAAATAGGACCTTTTCACCCACAAATACCTCTCTTATCCCCAGAAGAGGGCAATTTCTTCCAGAATGGCCAGATTTCTCCCAAATAGATCACATCTTCTCCAAGAAATACCAGCTTTCCCCCTTCAAATAGGACCTTTTCACCCACAAATACCTCTTTTATCCCCAAAAGAGGACAGTTTCCTCCGGACATGCCACATTTCTCCGAAATATATCACATCTTCCCCAAGAAATACCAGCTTTCCCCCTTCAAATAGGACCTTTTCACCAACAAATGCCTCCTTTATCCCCAAAATAGAACAGTTTCTTCCAGAAATGCCAGATTTCTCCCAAATATAGCACAGCTTCTCAAGAAATACCAGAATTCCTCCTGAAATAGGACCTTTTCACCCACAAATACCTGCTTTATCCCCAAAATTGGACATTTTCTTCCAGAAATGCCACATTTCTCCCAAATATATCACATCTTCTCCAAGAAATACCAGGGTTCCCCCTTCAAATAGGACCTTTTCACCACAAATACTTCCTTTATCCCCAAAGTAGATCAGTTTCTTCCAGAAATGCCAGATTTCTCCCAAATATATCACATCTTCTCCAAGAAATACCAGGGTTCCTCGTGAAATACGACCTTTTCACCCACAAATACCTCTTTTATCCCCAAAAGAGGACAGTATATTCCAGACATGCCACATTCTCCCAAATATATCACATCTTCTCCAAGAAATACCAGGGTTCCTCCTTGAAATAGGACCTTTTCACCCACAAATACCTCTTTTATCCCAAAAGAGGACAGTTTCTTCCAGAAAGGCGACATTTCTCCCAAATATATCACATCTTCTCCAAGAAATACCACGTTTCCCCCTTCAAATAGGACCTTTTCACCCACAAATACCTCCTTTATCCCCTAAATAGGACAGGTTCATCCGGACATGCCAGATATCTCCCAAATAGATCACATCTTCTCCAAGAAATACCAGGATTCCTCCTGAAATAGGACCTTTTCACCCTCAAATACCAGCCTTCTTCCCCGAAAAAAGGACATCTTCCAGAAAGGCCACATTTCTCCCAAATATATCACATCTTCTCCAAGAAATGCCACGTTTCCCCCTTCAAATAGGACCTTTTCACCCACAAATACCTCTTGTATCCCCAAAATAGGACAGTTTCTTCCAGACATGCCACATTTCTCCCAAATAGATCACATCTTCTCCAAGAAATACCAGGTTTCCCCCTTCAAATAGGACCTTTTCACCCACAAGTACCTGTTTTATCCCCAAAAGAGGACAGTTTCTTCCAGACATGCCACATTTCTCCCAAATAGATCACATCTCCTCCAAGAAATACCACGGTTCCCCCTTCAAATAGGACATTTTCTCCCACAAATATCTGTTTTTGTCCCCAAAAGAGGACAGTTTCTTCCAGAAAGGCCACATTTCTCCCAAATATATCACATCTTCTCCAAGAAATACCAGGGTTCCCCCTTCAAATAGGACCTTTTCACCCACAAATACCTCTTTTATCCCCAAAATAGGACAGTTTCTTCCAGAAATGCCACATTTCTCCCAAATATATCACATCTTCTCCAAGAAATACCAGGGTTCCCCCTTCAAATAGGACCTTTTCACCCACAAATACCTCTTTTATCCCCAAAAGAGGACAGTTTCTTCCAGAAATGCCACATTTCTCCCAAATAGATCACATCTTCTCCAAGAAATACCAGCTTTCCCCCTTCAAATAGGACCTTTTCACCCACAAATACCTCTCTTATCCCCAAAAGAGGACAATTTCTTCCAGAAATGGCACATTTCTCCCAAATAGATCACATCTTCTCCAAGAAATACCAGCTTTCCCCCTTCAAATAGGACCTTTTCACCCACAAATACCTCTTATATCCCCAAATAGGACATTTTCTTCCAGACATGCCACATTTCTCCCAAATAGATCACATCTTCTCCAGGAAATAGCAGATTTCCCCCTTCAGATAGGACCTTTTCTCCCACAAATACCTGTTTTATCCCCAAAAGAGGACAGTTTCTTCCAGACATGCCACATTTCTCCCAAATATATCACATCTTCTCCAAGAAATACCAGGTTTCCCCCTTCAAATACAACGTTTTCACCCACAAATACCTCTTTTATCCCCAAAAGAGGACAGTTTCTTCCAGAAATGCCACATTTCTCCCAAATATACCACATCTTCTCCAAGAAATACCAGGGTTCCCCCTTCAAATAGGACCTTTTCACCCACAAATACCTGTTTTTTCCCCAAAAGACGACACTTTCCTCCAGAAATGCCACATTTCTCTCAAATATATCACATCTTCTCCAAGAAATGTCTGGTTTCCCCTTCAAATAGGACCTTATCACCCGCAAAAAGTTTTATCCCTGAAATTGGACATATTCTTCCAGAAAGGCCACATTTCTCCCAAATATATCACATCTTCTCCAAGAAATACCAGGTTTTCCCCTTCAAATAGGACCTTTTCACCCACACATACCTCTTTTATCCCCAAAAGAGGACAGTTTCTTCCAGAAATGCCACATTTCTCCCAAATAGATCACATCTTCTCCAAGAAATACCAGGGTTCCCCCTTCAAATAGGAAATTTTCACCCACAAATACCTGTTTTATCCCCAAAAGAGGACAGTTTCTTCCAGAAATGCCACATTTCTCCCAAATATATCACATCTTCTCCAAGAAATACCACGTTTCCCCCTTCAAATAGGACCTTTTCACCCACAAATACCTCTTTTATCCCCAATAGAGGACATTTTCTTCCAGAAATGCCACATTTCTCCCAAATAGATCACATCTTCGCCAAGAAATACCAGGTTTCCTCCTGAAATAGGACCTTGTCACCCACAGATTCCTGTTTTATCCCTTTGTTCCGAGCGACTTTTCGTTTTGGAGTGTTTATCCCATGCTACACTTCAGCATACTGTGACGAATAAAATAGATGAGGAAAGCCCCACTAATAATGCAGCTAGAAGGTCCAGTAGCCACACACATTGTGCTTTCAGGGAGGACGTTCCAGAAAGTCGAGAGTTGTGGCTTCTTTCCAGCGGAAAAAAAAACACCTTTTTTCAGGCAATGCAGGACGCTGAATTCGCACCTTCTCGGCATAGGAATACCGCTCCTTCGCTCTCGTGGCTCGAAAGCGGCACTCGCTCTGAACCGCTCCGGAGAGTCTGCAGTTGCTGTCCGGTCCATCGCGGTTCTGCCCTAGTGCCGCTTGCAGCCTTCAGCAGCGCTCTCGTTTCTCTCGGATGCCGGGAAAGAGCGACTTCAGCCGAATGCTTTGCTCCGACGAGTGAGCGGCTTCTTCTGCGCACATCGCAATGGAGCGCTTCTGACTTCTCCTTCTGTCCATGCAGAATGCACTACGCTTCTCTCTCATTCTTATCCCTTTTTCCGAGCGACATTTCGTTTTGGAGTGTTTATCCGATGCTACACTTCAGCATTCTGTGACGAATAGAGTAGAAGTGAAAAGCCCCACTAATAAGGCAGCTAGAAGCTCCAGAAGCCACACACTTTGTGCTTTCAGGGAGGACGTTCCAGAAAGTCGAGAGTTGTGGCTTCTTTCCTGCGGAGAAAAAACCCCCTGTTTTCAGGCAATGCTGGACGCTGAATTCGCTCCTTCTCGGCATTTCAATACCGCTCCTTCGCTCTCGTGGCTCGAAAGCGGCACACGCGCAGAACCGCTCCGGAGAGTCTGCAGTTGCTGTCCGGTCCATCGCGGTTCTGCCCGAGTGCCGCTTGCAGCCTTCAGCAGCGCTCTCGTTTCTCTCGGATGCCGGGAAAGAGCGACTTCAGCCGGATGCTTTGCTCCGACGAGTGAGCGGCTTCTTCTGCGCACATCGCAATGGAGCGCTTTTGACTAATCCTTCTGTCCATGCAGAATGCACTACGCTTCTCTCTCATTCTTATCCCTTCCTTCCGAGCGACATTTCGTTTTGGAGTGTTTATCCGATGCTACACTTCAGCATTCTGTGACGAATAGAGTAGAAGAGAAAAGCCCC
The DNA here is from genome assembly GCA_030408155.1 of Lophura swinhoii. NCBI lineage: Eukaryota > Metazoa > Chordata > Aves > Galliformes > Phasianidae > Lophura > Lophura swinhoii. The sequence goes on along the minus strand of JASCYN010000149.1, from coordinate 28,056,218 downwards.
ACTAATAAGGCAGCTAGAAGTTCGAGGAGCGACACACGTTGTGCTTTCGGGGAGGACGTTCCAGAAAGTCGAGAGTTGTGGCTTGTTTCCTGCGGAGAAAAAACCCCCTGTTTTCAGGCTATTCAGTAGTCTGCAACTGCAGACTGTCCGGTGTGGTTCAGCGCAAATGCCGCTTTCGAGCCACGAGAGAGGAGGAGCGGCATTCCTATGCCGAGAACGAGCGAATTCAGCCTACTGCATTGCCTGAAAACAGGGGCTTTTTTCTCCGCAGGAAACATGCCACAACTCTCGACTTTCTGGAAAGTCCTCCCTGAAAGCACTACGTGCGTTGCTCCTCGAACTTCTAGCTGCCTTATTAGTGGGGCTTTTCTCTTCTACTCTATTTGTCACAGAATGCTGAAGTGTAGCATCGGATAAACAATCCAAAACGATATGTCGCTCGGAAAAAGGGATAAGAATGAGAGAGAAGCGTAGTGCATTCTGCATGGACACATGGAGAAGTCAGAAGCTCTCCATTGCGATGTGCGCAGAAGAAGCCGCTCACTCGTCGGAGCAAAGCATTCGGCTGAAGTCGCTCTTTCCCGGCATCCGAGAGAAACGAGAGCGCTGCTGAAGGCTGCAAGCGGCACTCGGGCAGAACCGCGATGGACCGGACAGCAACTGCAGACTCTCCGGAGCGGTTCAGAGCGAGTGCCGCGTTCGAGCCACGAGAGCGAAGGAGCGGTATTGAAATGCCGAGAAGGAGCGAATTCAGCGTCCTGCATTGCCTGAAAACAGGGGTTTTTTTCTCCGCAGGAAAGAAGCCACAACTCTCGACTTTCTGGAACGTCCTCCCTGAAAGCACAACGTGTGTGGCTTCTGGAGCTTCTAGCTGCCTTATTAGTGGGGCTTTTCTCTTCTATTTTATTCGTCACAGAATGCTGAAGTGTAGCATCGGATAAACACTCCAAAACGAAATGTCGCTCGGAAGAAAGGGATAAGAATGAGAGAGAAGCGTAGTGATTCTGCATGGACACATGGAGAAGTCAGAAGCTCTCCATTGCGATGTGCGCAGAAGAAGCCGCTCACTCGTCGGAGAAAAGCATCCGGCTGAAGTCGCTCTTTCCCGGCATCCGAGAGAAACGAGACCGCTGCTGAAGGCTGCAAGCGGCACTCGGGCAGAACCGCGATGGACCGGCCAGCAACTGCAGACTCTCCGGAGCGGTTCAGAGCGAGTGCCGCGTTCGAGCCACGAGAGCGAAGGAGCGGTATTCCTATGCCGAGAAGATGCGAATTCAGCGTCCTGCATTGCCTGAAAACAGGGGGTTTTTTCTCCGCAGGAAAGAAGCCACAACTCTCGACTTTCTGGAACGTCCTCCCTGAAAGCACAAAGTGTGTGGCTTCTGGAGCTTCTAGCTGCCTTATTAGTGGGGCTTTTCACTTCTACTCTATTCGTCACAGAATGCTGAAGTGTAGCATCGGATAAACACTCCAAAACGAAAAGTCGCTCGGAACAAAGGGATAAAACAGGTATTTCTGGGTGACAGGGTCCTATTTCAGGAGGAAACCTGGTATTTCTTTGAGATGTGATATATTTGGGAGAAATGTGGCATGTCTGGAAGAAACTGTCCTATTTTGGGGATAAAACAGGTATTTGTGGGTGAAAAGGTCCTATTTGAAGAGGGAAACCTGGTATTTCCTGGAGAAGATGTGATATATTTGGGAGAAATCTGGCCTTTCTGGAAGAAACTGTTCTCTTTTGGGACAAAACATGTATTTGTGGGTGAAAAGGTCCTTTTGAAGGGGGGAACCTGGTATTTCTTGGAGAAGATGTGATCTATTTGGGAGAAATGTGGCATTTCTGGAAGAAACTGTCTGCTTTTGGGGATAAAAGAGGTATTTGTGGTTGAAAAGGTCCTATTTCCAGGGGGAAACGTGGCATTTCTTGGAGAAGATGTGGTATATTTGGGTGAAATGAGGCATTTCTGGAAGAAACTGTCCTATTTTGGGGTAAAAGAGGTATTTGTGGGTGAAAAGGTGCTATTTGAAGGGGGAAACGTGGTATTTCTTGGAGAAGATGTGATATATTTGGGAGAAATGTGGTCTTTCTAGAAGAAACTGTCCTATTTTGGGGAGAAGCCTGCTATTAGTGGGTGAAAAGGTCCTATTTGAAGGGGGAAACGTGGTATTTCTTGGAGAAGATGTGGTATATTTGGGAGAAATGTGGCATTTCTGGAAGAAACTGTCCAATTTAGGGGATAAAACAGGTATTTGTGGGTGAAAAGGTCCTATTTGAAGGGGGAAACCTGGTATTTCTTGGAGAAGATGTGATATGTTTAGGAGAAATGTTGCCTTTCTGGAAGAAAATGTCCTATTTGGGGGGAGAAGGCTGGTATTTGTGGGAGAAAAGGTCCTATTTGAAGGGGGAAAGCAGGTATTTCTTGGAGAAGATGTGATATATTTGGGAGAAATGTGGCATTTCTGGAAGAAACTGTCCTCTTTTGGGGATAAAAGAGGTATTTGTGTGTGAAAAGGTCCTATTTGAAGGGGGAAACCTGGTATTTCTTGGAGAAGCTGTGATATATTTGGGAGAAATCAGGCATTTCTGGAAGAAACTGTCCTATTTTGGGGATAAAAGAATTTTTTGTGGGAGAAAAGGTCCTATTTGAAAGGGGAAAGCTGGTATTTCTTGGAGAAGATGTGATATGTTTGGGAGAAATGTGGCCTTTCTGGCAGAAACTGTCCTATTTTGGGGATAAAGGTGGTATTTGTGGGTGATAAGGTCGTATTTGAAGGGGGAAAGCTGGTATTTCTTGGAGAAGATGTGATATATTTGGGGGAAATGTGGCATGTCAGGAAGAAACTGTCCTCTTTTGGGGATTAAAGAGGTATTTGTAGGAGAAAAGGTCCTATTTGAAGGGGGAAACGTGGTATTTCTTGGAGAAGATGTGATATGTTTGGGAGAAATGTGGCCTTTCTGGAAGAAAATGTCCAATTTGAGGGGAGAAGGCTGGTAGTTGTGGGTGAGAAGGTCCTATTTCAGGAGGAATCCTGGTATTTCTTGGAGAAGATGTGATATATTTGGGAGAAATGTGGAATGTCTGGAAGAAACTGTCCTCTTTTGGGGATAAAAGAGGTATTTGTGGGTGAAAAGGTCCTATTTGAAGGGGAAAATCTGGTATTTCTTGGAGAAGATGTGATATATTAGGGAGAAATGTGGCATTTCTGGAAGAAACTGTCCTCTTTTGGGGATAAAAGAGGTATTTGTGGGAGAAAAGGTCCTATTTGAAGGGGGAAAGCTGGTATTTCTTGGAGAAGATGTGATATATTTGGGAGAAATGTGGCCTTTCTGGAAGAAAATGTCCAATTTGGGGGGAGAAGGCAGGTAGTTGTGGGTGAGAAGGTCCTATTTCAGGAGGAATCCTGGTATTTCTTGGAGAAGATGAGATATATTTGGGAGAAATGTGGCCTTTCTGGAAGAAAATGTCCAATTTGTGGGGAGAAGGCTGGTAGTTTTGGGTGAGAAGGTCCTCTTTCAGGAGGAATCCTGGCATTTCTTGGAGAAGATGTGATATATTTGGGAGAAATGTGGCATTTCTGGGAGAAACTGTCCTCTTTAGGGGATAAAGGAGGTATTAGAGTTTGAAAACGCCCTATTTGAAGGGGGAAAGCTGGTATTTCTTGGAGAAGATGTGATATATTTGGGAGAAATGTGGCATGTCTGGAAAAAACTGTCCTCTTTTGGGGATAAAAGAGGTATTTGTGGGTGAAAAGGTCATATTTGAAGGGGGAAACCTGGTATTTCTTGGAGAAGATGTGATATATTTGGGAGAAATCTGGCATTCCTGGAAGAAACTGTCCTCTTTTGGGGATAAAAGAGGTTTTTTTGGGGAAAAGGTCCTATTTGAAGGGGGAAACCTGGTATTTCTTGGAGAAGATGTGATATATTTGGGAGAAATGTGGCATGTCTGGAAGAAAATGTCCTATTTGTGGGGAGAAAGGTGGTATTTGTGGGAGAAAAGTTCCTATTTCAGGAGGAATCCTGGTAATTCTTGGAGGAGACGTGATATGTTTGGGTGAAATGTGGCCTTTCTGGCAGAAACTGTCCTATTTTGGGGATAAAAGTGGTATTTGTGGGTGATAAGGTCGTATTTGAAGGGGGAAAGCTGGTATTTCTTGGAGAAGATGTGATATATTTGGGAGAAATGAGGCATTTCTGGAGGAAACTGTCCTCTTTTGGGGATAAAAGAGGTATTTGTGGGTGAAAAGGTCCTATTTGAAGGGGGAATCGTGGTATTTCTTGGAGAAGATGTGATATGTTTGGGAGAAATGTGGCATGTCTGGAAGAAACTGTCCTCTTTTGGGGATAAAACAGGTATTTGTGGGTGAAAAGGTCCTATTTCCAGGGGGAAACGTTGTATTTCTTGGAGAAGATGTGGTATATTAGGGAGAAATGTGGCCTTTCTGGAAGAAAATGTCCTCTTTGGGGATAAAAGAGGTATTTGTGGGTGAAAAGGTCCTATTTGAAGGGGGAAACCTGGTATTTCTTGGAGAAGATGTGATATATTTGGGAGAAATGTGGCATTTCTGGAAGAAACTGTCCTATTTTGTGGATGAAACAGGTATTTGTGGGTGAAAAGGTCCTATTTGAAGGGGGAAACGTGGTATTTCTTGGAGAAGATGTGATATATTTGGGAGAAATATGGCCTTTCTGGAAGAAACTGTCCTCTTTTGGGGATAAAAGAGGTATTTGTGGGTGAAAAGGTCCTATTTCTAGGGGGAAACCTGGTATTTCTTGGAGAAGATGTGATATATTTGGGAGAAATCTGGCATTTCTGGAAGAAAATGTCCAATTTGAGGGATAAAAGAGGTATTTGTGGGTGAAAAGTTCCTATTTCCAGGGGTAAACCAGTTATTTCTTAGAGAAGATGTGATATATTTGGGAGAAATCTGGTATGTCTGGAAGAATCTGTCCTCTTTTGGGGATAAAAGAGGTATTTGTGGGTGAAAAGGTCCTATTTGAAGGGGGAAACCTGGTATTTCTTGGAGAAGATGTGATATATTTGGGAGAAATGTGGCATGTCTGGAAGAAACTGTCCTCTTTTGGGGATAAAACAGATATCTGTGGGAGAAAAAGTCCTATTTGAAGGGGGAAAGCTGGTATTTCTTGGAGAAGATGTGATCTATTTGGGTGAAATGCGGCATTTCTGGAAGAAACTTTCCTATTTTGGGGATAAAAGAGGTATTTGTGGGTGAAAAGGTCCTATTTGAAGGGGGAAACCTGGTATTTCTTGGAGAAGATGTGATATATTTGGGAGAAATGTGGCATTTCTGGAAGAAACTGTCCTATTTTGGGGATAAAAGAATTTTTTGTGGGTGAGAAGGTCCTATTTGAAGGGCGAAACCTGGTATTTCTTGGAGGAGATGTGATATATTTGGGAGAAATGTGGCTTTTCTGGAAGAAACTGTCCTGTTTTGGGGATAAAATAGGTATTTGTGGGTGAAAAGGTCCTATTTCAGGTGGAATCCTGTTATTTCTTGGAGAAGATGTGATCTATTTGGGAGAAATGTGGCATGTCTGGAAGAAACTGTCCAATTTAGGGGATAAAAGAGGTATTTGTGGGTGAAAAGGTCCTATTTGAAGGGGGAAACCTGGTATTTCTTGGAGAAGATGTGATCTATTTGGGAGAAATGTGGCATTTCTGGAAGAAAATGTCCTCTTTTGGGGATAAAAGAGGTATTTGTGGGTGAAAAGGTCCTATTGGAAGGGGGAAACGTGGTAGTTCTTGCAGGAGATGTGATATATTCGGGAGAAATGTGGCATTTCTGGAAGAAACTGTCCTCTTTTGGGGATAAAAGAGGTATTTGTGGGTGAAAAGGTCCTATTGGAAGGGGGAAACCTGGTATTTCTTGGAGAAGATGTGTTCTATTTGGGAGAAATGTGGCATTTCTGGAAGAAACTGTCCTATTTGAGGGATAAAAGAGGTATTTGTGGGTGAAAAGTTCCTATTTCCAGGGGTAAACCAGGTATTTCTTGGAGAAGATGTGATATATTTGGGAGAAATGTGGCATGTCTGGAAGAATCTGTCCTCTTTTGGGGCTAAAAGAGGTATTTGTGGGTGATAAGGTCCTATTTGAAGGGGGAAAGCTGGTATTGCTTTAGAAGATGTGATATATTTGGGAGAAATCTGGCCTTTCTGGAAGAAACTGTCCTCTTTTGGGGATATAACAGGTATCTGTGGGAGAAAAAGTCGTATTTGAAGGGGAAAGCTGGTATTTCTTGGAGAAGATGTGATATATTTGGGTGAAATGAGGCATTTCTGGCAGAAACTTTCCTATTTTGGGGATAAAAGAGGTATTTGTGGGTGAAAAGGTCCTATTTGAAGGGGGAAACGTGGTATTTCTTGGAGAAGATGTGATATATTTGGGAGAAATGTGGCATTTCTGGAAGAAACTGTCCTCTTTTGGGGATAAAACAGGTATTTGTGGGTGAAAAGGTCCTATTTGAAGGGGGAAAGCTGGTATTTCTAGAAGGAGATGTGATATATTTGGGAGAAATGTGGCATTTCTGGAAGAAACTGTCGTATTTTGGGGATCAAAGAGGTATTTGTTGGTGAAAAGGTCCTATTTCAGGTGGAAAACTGGTATTTCTTGGAGAAGATGTGATCTATTTGGGAGAAATGTGGCCTTTCTGGAAGAAACTGTCCTCTTTTGGGGATAAAAGAGGTATTTGTGGGTGAAAAGGTCTTATTTGAAGGGGGAAGCCTGGTATTTCATGGAGAAGATGAGATATATTTGGGAGAAATGTGGCATGTCTGGAAGAAACTGTCCTATTTTGGGGATAAAGTGGTATTTGTGGGTGAAAAGGTCGTATTTGCAGTGGGAAACGTGGTATTTCTTGGAGAAGATGTGATATATTTGGGAGAAATGTGGCATTTCTGGAAGAAACTGTCCTCTTTTGGGGATAAAAGAGGTATTTGTGGGTGAAAAGGTCCTATTTGAAGGGGGAAAGCTGGTATTTCTTGGAGAAGATGTGATATATTTGGGAGAAATGTGGCATTTCTGGAAGAAAGTGTCCTGTTTTGGGGATAATAGAGGTATTTGTGGGTGAAAAGGTCCTATTTGAAGGGGGAAAGCTGGTATTTCTTGAAGGAGATGTGATATATTTGGGAGAAATGTGGCATGTCTGGAAGAAACTGTCCTCTTTTGGGGATAAAAGAGGTATTTGTGGGTGAAAAGGTCCTATTTCCAGGGGGAACCCTGGTATTTCTTGGAGAAGATGTGATATATTAGGGAGAAATGTGGCATTTCTGGAAGAAACTGTCCTATTTGGGGGAGAAGCTTGCTATTAATGGGTGAAAAGTTCCTATATGAAGGGGGAAAGCTGGTATTTCTTGGAGAAGATGTGCTATATTTGGGAGAAATGTGGCATGTCTGTAAGAAACTGTCCTCTTTTGGGGATAAAAGAGGTATTTGTGGGTGAAAAGGTCCTATTTGAAGGGGGAAACCTGGTATTTCTTGGAGAAGATGTGATATGTCTGGGAGAAATGTGGCATGTCTGGAAGAAACTGTCCTCTTTTGGGGATGAAACAGGTATTTGTGGGTGAAAAGGTCCTATTTGAAGGGGGAAACGTGGTATTTCTTGGAGAAGATGTGATATATTTGGGAGAAATGTGGCCTTTCTATAAGAAACTGTCCTCTTTTGGGGATCAAAGAGGAATTTGTGGGTGAAAAGGTCCTATTTGAAGGGGAAACGTGGTATTTCTTGGAGAAGATGTGATATATTTGTTAGAAATGTGGCCTTTCTGGAAGAAACTGTCCTCTTTTGGGGATAAAAGAGGTATTTGTGGGTGAAAAGTTCCTATTTGAAGGGGGAAACGTGGTATTTCTTGGAGAAGATGTGATATATTTGGGAGAAATGTGGCCTTTCTGGAAGAAACTGTCCTCTTTTGGGGACAAAAGATGTATTTGAGGGTGAAAAGGTCCTATTTGAAGGGGGAATCCCGGTATTTCTTGGAGAAGCTGTGTTATATTTGGGAGAAATGTGGCATGTCTGGAAGAAACTGTCCTATTTTGGGGATAAAAGAGGTATTTGTGGGTGAAAAGGTCTTATTACAAGGGGGAAACCTGGTATTTCTTGGAGAAGATGTGCTATATTTGGGAGAAATGTTGCCTTTCTGGAAGAAAATGTCCTATTTGAGGGATAGAACAGGTAACTGTGGGAGAAAAGGTCCTATTTGAATGGGGAAACCTGGTATTTCTTGGAGAAGATGTGGTATATTTGGGAGAAATGTGGCATGTCTGGAAGAAAATGTCCTATTTTGGGGATAAAAGAGGTATTTGTGGGTGAAAAGGTCCTATTTGAAGGGGGAAACCTGGTATTTCTTGGAGAAGATGTGATCTATTTGGGAGAAATGTGGCATTTCTGGAAGAAACTGTCCAATTTATGGGATAAAAGAGGTATTTGTGGGTGAAAAGGTCTTATTTCAAGGGGGAAACTTGGTATTCCTTGGAGAAGATGTGATCTATTTGGGAGAAATGTGGCATTTCTTGAAGAAACTGTCCTCTTTTGGGGATAAAAGAGGTATTTGTGGGTGAAAAGGTCCTATTTGAAGGGGGAACCCTGGTATTTCTTGGAGGAGATGTGATATATTTGTGAGAAATCAGGCATTTCTGGAAGAAACTTTCCTATTTTGGGGATAAAAGAATTTTTTGTGGATGAAAAGGTCCTATTTGAAGGGGGAAACCTGGTATTTCTTGGAGAAGATGTGATATGTTTGGGAGAAATGTGGCCTTTCTGGCAGAAACTGTCCTCTTTTGGGGATAAAAGTGGTATTTGTGGGTGATAAGGTCGTATTTGAAGGGGGTAAGCTGGTATTTCTTGGAGAAGATGTGATATATTTGGGGGAAATGTGGCATGTCAGGAAGAAACTGTCCTATTTTGGGGATTAAAGAGGTATTTGTGGGTGAAAAGGTCCTATTTGAAGGGGGAAACGTGGTATTTCTTGGAGAAGATGTGATATATTTGGGAGAAATGTGGCATTTCTGGAAGAAACTGTCCTATTTAGGGGATAAAAGAGGTATTTGTGGGTGAAAAGGTCCTATTTGAAGGGGGAAAGCTGGTATTTCTTGGAGAAGATGTGATCTATTTGGGAGAAATGTGGCCTTTCTGGAAGAAAATGTCCAATTTGGGGGGAGAAGGCTGGTTGTTGTGGGTGAGAAGGTCCTATTTCAGGAGGAATCCTGGTATTTCTTGGAGAAGATGTGATATATTTGGGAGTAATGTGGCCTTTCTCGAAGAAAATGTCCAATTTGTGGGGAGAAGGCTGGTAGTTTTGGGTGAGAAGGTCCTCTTTCAGGAGGAATCCTGGCATTTCTTGGAGAAGATGTGATGTATTTGGGAGAAATGTGGCATTTCCGGAAGAAACTGTCCTCTTTTGGGGATAAAAGAGGTATTAGTGGTTGAAAACGTCCTATTTGAAGGGGGAAACCTGGTATTTCTTGGAGAAGATGCGATATATTTGGGAGAAATGTGGCATGTCTGGAAAAAACTGTCCTCTTTTGGGGATAAAAGAGGTATTTGTGGGTGAAAAGGTCGTATTTGCAGGGGGAAACGTGGTATTTCTTGGAGAAGATGTGATATATTTGGGAGAAATCTGGCATTCCTGGAAGAAACTCTCCTCTTTTGGGGATAAAAGAGGTATTTGTGGGTGAAAAGGTCCTATTTCCAGGGGAAAACCTGGTATTTCTTGGAGAAGATGTGATCTATTTGGGAGAAATGTGGCATGTCTGGAAGAAAATGTCCTATATTTGTGGGGAGAAGGTTGGTATTTGTGGGAGAAAAGTTCCTATTTCAGGAGGAATCCTGGTATTTCTTGGAGGAGACGTGATATATTAGGGAGAAATGTGACATTTCTGGAAGAAACTGTCCTCTTTTGGGGATAAAACAGGTATTTGTGGGTGAAAAGGTCCTATTTGAAGGGGGAAACCTGGTATTTCTTGGAGAAGATGTGATATGTTTGGGAGAAATATGGCATTTCTGGAAGAAACTGTCCGGTTTTGGGGATAATAGAGGTATTTGTGGGTGAAAAGGTCCTATTTGAAGGGGGAAACGTGGTATTTCTTGGAGAAGATGTGATATGTTTGGGAGAAATGTGGCATGTCTGGAAGAAACTGTCCTATTTTGGGGATAAAACAGGTATTTGTGGGTGAAAAGGTCCTATTTGAAGGGGGAAACCTGGTATTTCTTGCAGAAGATGTGATGTATTTGGGAGAAATGTGGCATTTCTGGAAGAAAGTGTCCTGTTTTGTTGATAAAAGAGGTATTTGTGGGAGAAAAGGTCCTATTTGAAGGGGGAAAGCTGGTATTTCTTGAAGGAGATGTGGTATATTTGGGAGAAATGTGGCATGTCTGGAAGAAACTGTCCTCTTTTGGGGATACAAGAGGTATTTGTGGGTGAAAAGGTCCTATTTGAAGGGGGAACCCTGGTATTTCTTGGAGAAGATGTGATATATTAGGGAGAAATGTGGCATTTCTGGAAGAAACTGTCCTATTTGGGGGAGAAGCTTGCTATTAATGGGTGAAAAGTTCCTATATGAAGGGGGAAAGCTGGTATTTCTTGGAGAAGATGTGCTATATTTGGGAGAAATGTGGCATGTCTGGAAGAAACTGTCCTCTTCTGGGGAGAAAAGAGGTATTTGTGGGTGAAAAGGTCCTATTTGAAGGGGGAAACGTGGTATTTCTTGGAGAAGATGTGATATGTTTGGGAGAAATGTGGCATTTCTGGAAGAAACTGTCCTATTTGGGGGGAGAAGGCAGGTATTTGTGGGTGAGAAGGTCCTATTTGAAGGTGGAAACCTGGTATTTCTTGGAGAAGATGTGATATATTTGGGAGAAATGTGGCATGTCTGGAAGAAACTGCCCTCTTTTGGGGATAAAAGAGGTATTTGTGGGTGAAAAGGTCCTATTTGAAGGGGAAACGTGGTATTTCTTGGAGAAGATGTGATATATTTGGGACAAATCAGGCATTTCTGGCAGAAACTGTCCTTTTTTGGGGATAAAAGAGGTATTAGTGGTTGAAAAGGTCCTATTTGAAGGGGGAAACCTGGTATTTCTTGGAGAAGATGTGATATGTTTGGGAGAAATGTGGCCTTTCTGGCAGAAACTGTCCTATTTTGGGGATGAAACAGGTATTTGTGGCTGATAAGGTCCTATTTGAAGGGGGAAACCTGGTATTTCTTGGAGAAGATGTGATATATTTGGGAGAAATGTGGCCTTTCTGGCAGAAACTGTCCTATTTTGGGGATAAAACAGGTATTTGTGGGTGAAAAGGTCCTATTTGAAGGGGGAAACGTGGTATTTCTTGGAGAAGATGTGATATATTTGTTAGAAATGTGGCATTTCTGGAAGAAACTGTCCTCTTTTGGGGATAAAAGATGTATTTGAGGGTGAAAATGTCCTATTTGAAGGGGGAATCCTGGTATTTCTTGGAGAAGCTGTGTTATATGTGGAGAAATGTGGCATTTCTGGAAGAAACTGTCCTCTTTTGGGGATAAAAGAGGTATTTGTGTGTGAAAAGGTCCTATTTGAAGGGGGAAAGCTGGTATTTCTTGGAGAAGAGGTGATATATTTGGGAGAAATGTGGCATGTCTGGATGAAACTGTCCTATTTTGGGGATAAAAGAGGTATTTGTGGGTGAAAAGGTCCTATTTGAAGGGGTTAACGTGGTATTTCTTGGAGAAGATGTGATATATTTGGGAGAAATGTGACAAGTCTGGAAGAAACTGTCCAATTTAGGGGATAAAAGAGGTATTTGTGGGTGAAAAGGTCCTATTTGAAGGGGAAAACCTGGTATTTCTTGGAGAAGATGTGATATATTTGGGAGAAATGTGGCATGTCTGGAAGAAAATGTCCTGTATTTGTGGGGAGAAGGTTGGTATTTGTGGGAGAAAAGTTCCTATTTCAGGAGGAATCCTGGTATTTCTTGGAGGAGACGTGATATATTAGGGAGAAATGTGCCATTTCTGGAAGAAACTGTCCTCTTTTGGGGATAAAACAGGTATTTGTGGGTGAAAAGGTCCTATTTGAAGGGGGAAACCTGGTATTTCTTGGAGAAGATGTGATATGTTCGGGAGAAATATGGCATTTCTGGAAGAAACTGTCCGGTTTTGGGGATAATAGAGGTATTTGTGGGTGAAAAGGTCCTATTTGAAGGGGGAAACCTCGTATTTCTTGGAGAAGATGTGATATGTTTGGGAGAAATGTGGCATGTCTGGAAGAAACTGTCCTATTTGGGGGATAAAACAGGTATTTGTGGGTGAAAAGGTCCTATTTGAAGGGGGAAACCTGGTATTTCTTGGAGAAGATGTGATGTATTTGGGAGAAATGTGGCATTTCTGGAAGAAAGTGTCCTGTTTTGGGGATAAAAGAGGTATTTGTGGGAGAAAAGGTCCTATTTGAAGGGGGAAAGCTGGTATTTCTTGAAGGAGATGTGGTATATTTGGGAGAAATGTGGCATGTCTGGAAGAAACTGTCCTCTTTTGGGGATAAAAGAGGTATTTGTGGGTGAAAAGGTCCTATTTGAAGGGGGAACCCTGGTATTTCTTGGAGAAGATGTGATATATTTGGGAGAAATGTGGCATTTCTGGAAGAAACTGTCCTCTTTTGGGGGAGAAGCTTGCTATTAATGGGTGAAAAGTTCCTATATGAAGGGGGAAAGCTGGTATTTCTTGGAGAAGATGTGCTATATTTGGGAGAAATGTGGCATGTCTGGAAGAAACTGTCCTCTTCTGGGGATAAAAGAGGTATTTGTGGGTGAAAAGGTCCTATTTGAAGGGGGAAAGCTGGTATTTCTTGGAGAAGAGGTGATATATTTGGGAGAAATGTGGCATGTCTGGATGAAACTGTCCTATTTTGGGGATAAAAGAGGTATTTGTGGGTGAAAAGGTCCTATTTGAAGGGGTTAACGTGGTATTTCTTGGAGAAGATGTGATATATTTGGGAGAAATGTGGCAAGTCTGGAAGAAACTGTCCAATTTAGGGGATAAAAGAGGTATTTGTGGGTGAAAAGGACCTATTTGAAGGGGGAAAGCTGGTATTTCTTGGAGAAGATGTGATATATTTGGGAGAAATGTGGCATTTCTGGAAGAAACTGTCCTCTTTTGGGGATAAAAGAGGTATTTGTGGGTGAAAAGGTCCTATTTGAAGGGGGAAACCGGGTATTTCTTGGAGAAGAGGTGATATATTTGGGAGAAATCAGGCATTTCTGGCAGAAACTGTCCTATTTTGGGGATAAAAGAATTTTTTGTGGGAGAAAAGTTCCTATTTGAAGGGGGAAAACTGGTATTTCTTGGAGAAGATGTGATATATTTGGGAGAAATGCGGCATTTCTGGAAGAAAATGTCTAATTTGAGGGATAGAAGAGGTATTTGTGGGTGAAAAGGTCCTATTTCCAGGGGGAAACGCTGTATTTCTTGGAGAAGATGTGATATATTTGGGAGAAATGTGGCCTTTCTGGAAGAAACTGTCCTCTTTTGGGGATAAAAGAGGTATTTGTGGGTGAAAAGGTCCTATTTGAAGGGGGAAAGCTGGTATTTCTTGGAGAAGATGTGATATATTTGGGAGAAATGTGGCATTTCTGGATGAAACTTTCCTATTTTGGGGATAAAAGAGGTATTTGTGGGTGAAAAGGTCCTATTTGAAGGGGGAAACCTGGTATTTCTTGGAGAAGATGTGATATATTTGGGAGAAATGTGGCATTTCTGGAAGAAACTGTCCTCTTTTGGGGATAAAAGAGTTATTTGTGGGTGAAAAGGTCCTATTTCAGGTGGAATCCTGGTATTTCTTGGAGAAGATGTGATATATTTGGGAGAAATGTGGCATGTCTGGAAGAAACTGTCCAATTTAGGGGATAAAATGGTATTTGTGGGTGAAAAGGTCCTATTTGAAGGGGGAAACCTGGTATTTCTTGGAGAAGATGTGATGTATTTGGGAGAAATGTGGCATTTCTGGAAGAAAATGTCCTATTTTGTGGATAAAAGTGGTATTTGTGGGTGAGAAGGTCCTAGTTCTGCGGGAAAGCTGGTATTTCTTGGAGAAGATGTGATATATTTGGGAGAAATGTGGCATTTCTGGAAGAAACTGTCCTCTTTTGGGGATAAAAGAGGTATTTGTGGGTGAAAAGGTCCTATTTGAAGGTGGAAACCTGGTATTTCTTGGAGAAGATGTGATATAATTGGGAGAAATGTGGCCTTTCTGGAAGAAGATGTCCTCTTTTGGGGATAAAACAGGTATTTCATGGAGAAAAGGTCTTAATTGAAGGGGGAAACCTGGTATTTCTTGGAGGAGTTGTGATATATTTGGGAGAAATGTGGCATTTCTGGAAGAAACTGTCCTCTTTTGGGGATAAAGAGGTATTTGTGGTTGAAAAGGTCCTATTTGAAGGGGGAAACGTGGTATTTCTTGGAGAAGATGTGATATATTTGGGAGAAATGTGGCATTTCTGGAAGAAACTGTAGTATTTTGGGGATAAAACAGGTATTTCTGTGTGAAAAGGTCCTATTTGAAGGGGGAACCCTGGTATTTCTTGGAGAAGATGTGATGTATTTGGGAGAATTCTGGCATTCCTGGAAGAAACTGTCCTCTTTTGAGGATAAAAGAGGTTTTTTTGGGGAAAAGGTCCTATTTGAAGGGGGAAACGTGGTATTTCTTGGAGAAGATGTGGTATATTTGGGAGAAATGTGGCATTTCTTGAAGAAACTGTCCTCTTATGGGGATAGAACAGGTATTTGTGGGTGAAAAGGTCCTATTTCCAGGGGAAAACCTGGTATTTCTTGGAGAAGATGTGATATATTTGGGAGAAATGTGGCATTTCTGGAAGAAACTGTCCTCTTTTGGGGATAAAACAGGTATTTGTGGGTGAGAAGGTCCTATTTGAAGGGGGAAAGCTGGTATTTCTTGGAGGAGATGTGATATATTTGGGAGAAATGTGGCATGTCTGGAAGAAACTGTCCTCTTTTGGGGATAAAAGAGGTATTTGTGGGTGAAAAGGTCCTATTTGAAGGGGGAAACCTGGTATTTCTTGGAGAAGATGTGATCTATTTGGGAGAAATGTGGCATGTAAGGAAAAAACTGTCCAATTTAGGGGATAAAAGAGGTATTTGTGGGTGAAAATTTCCTATTTGAAGGGGGAAACGTGGTATTTCTTGGAGATGATGTGATATATTTGGGAGAAATGTGGCATTTCTGGAAGAAAATGTCCTATTTTGGGGATAAAAGTGGTATTTGTGGGTGAGATTGTCCTATTTGAAGGAGGAAAGCTGGTATTTCTTGGGGAAGACGTGATATATTTGGGAGAAATGTGGCATTTCTGGAAGAAACTGTCCTCTTTTGGGGATAAAAGAGGTATTTGTGGGTGATAAGGTCCTATTTCCAGGGGGAAACCTGGTATTTCTTGGAGAAGATGTGATATATTTGGGAGAAATGTGGCATTTCTGGAAGGAACTGTCCTCTAATGGGGATGAAACAGGTATTTTGGGGTGAAAAGGTCCTATTTGAAGGGGGAAAGCCGGTAGTTCTTGCAAGAGATGTGATATATTTGGGAGAAATGTGGCATGTCAGGAAGAAACCGTCCTCTTTTGGGGATAAAAGAGGTATTTGTGGGTGAGAAGGTCCTATTTGAAGGGGGAAAGCTGGGATTTCTTGGAGAAGATGTGATATATTTGGGAGAAATGTGGCATGTCTGGAAGAAACTGTCCTATTTGGGAGATAAAAGAGGTATTTGTGGATGAAAAGGTCCTATTTGAAGGGGGAAAGCTGGTATTTCTTGGAGAAGATGTGATATATTTGGGAGAAATATGGCCTTTCTGGAAGAAAATGTCCAATTTGGGGGGAGAAGGCTGGTAGTTTTGGGTGAGAAGGTCCTATTTCAGGAGGAATCCTGGTATTTCTTAAAGAAGATGTGATATATTTGGGAGAAATGTGGCATTTCTGGAAGAAACTGTCCTCTTTTGGGGATAAAAGAGGTATTAGTGGTTGAAAAGTTCCTATTTGAAGGGGGAACCCTGGTATTTCTTGGCGAAGATGTGATATATTTGGGAGAAATGTGGCATGTCTGGAAGAAAATGTCCTCTTTTGGGGATAAAAGAGGTATTTCATGGAGAAAAGGTCCTAATTCAAGGGGGAAACCTGATATTTCTTGGAGGAGTTGTGATATATTTGGGAGAAATGTGGCATGTCTGGAAGAAACTGTCCTATTTTGGGGATAAAAGAGGTATTTGTGGGTGAAAAGGTCCTATTTGAAGGGGGAAACCTGGTATTTCTTGGAGAAGATGTGATATATTTGGGAGAAATGTGGCATTTCTGGAAGAAACTGTCCTCTTTTGGGGATAAAAGAGTTATTTGTGGGTGAAAAGGTCCTATTTCAGGTGGAATCCTGGTATTTCTTGGAGAAGATGTGATATATTTGGGAGAAATGTGGCATGTCTGGAAGAAACTGTCCAATTTAGGGGATAAAATGGTATTTGTGGGTGAAAAGGTCCTATTTGAAGGGGGAAACCTGGTATTTCTTGGAGAAGATGTGATCTATTTGGGAGAAATGTGGCATTTCTGGAAGAAAATGTCCTATTTTGTGGATAAAAGTGGTATTTGTGGGTGAGAAGGTCCTAGTTCTGCGGGAAAGCTGGTATTTCTTGGAGAAGATGTGATATATTTGGGAGAAATGTGGCATTTCTGGAAGAAACTGTCCTCTTTTGGGGATAAAAGAGGTATTTGTGGGTGAAAAGGTCCTATTTGAAGGTGGAAACCTGGTATTTCTTGGAGAAGATGTGATATAATTGGGAGAAATGTGGCCTTTCTGGAAGAAGATGTCCTCTTTTGGGGATAAAACAGGTATTTCATGGAGAAAAGGTCTTAATTGAAGGGGGAAACCTGGTATTTCTTGGAGGAGTTGTGATATATTTGGGAGAAATGTGGCATTTCTGGAAGAAACTGTCCTCTTTTGGGGATAAAGAGGTATTTGTGGTTGAAAAGGTCCTATTTGAAGGGGGAAACGTGGTATTTCTTGGAGAAGATGTGATATATTTGGGAGAAATGTGGCATTTCTGGAAGAAACTGTAGTATTTTGGGGATAAAACAGGTATTTCTGTGTGAAAAGGTCCTATTTGAAGGGGGAACCCTGGTATTTCTTGGAGAAGATGTGATGTATTTGGGAGAAATCTGGCATTCCTGGAAGAAACTGTCCTCTTTTGAGGATAAAAGAGGTTTTTTTGGGGAAAAGGTCCTATTTGAAGGGGGAAACGTGGTATTTCTTGGAGAAGATGTGGTATATTTGGGAGAAATGTGGCATTTCTTGAAGAAACTGTCCTCTTATGGGGATAGAACAGGTATTTGTGGGTGAAAAGGTCCTATTTCCAGGGGAAAACCTGGTATTTCTTGGAGAAGATGTGATATATTTGGGAGAAATGTGGCATTTCTGGAAGAAACTGTCCTCTTTTGGGGATAAAACAGGTATTTGTGGGTGAGAAGGTCCTATTTGAAGGGGGAAAGCTGGTATTTCTTGGAGGAGATGTGATATATTTGGGAGAAATGTGGCATGTCTGGAAGAAACTGTCCTCTTTTGGGGATAAAAGAGGTATTTGTGGGTGAAAAGGTCCTATTTGAAGGGGGAAACCTGGTATTTCTTGGAGAAGATGTGATCTATTTGGGAGAAATGTGGCATGTAAGGAAAAAACTGTCCAATTTAGGGGACAAAAGAGGTATTTGTGGGTGAAAATTTCCTATTTGAAGGGGGAAACGTGGTATTTCTTGGAGATGATGTGATATATTTGGGAGAAATGTGGCATTTCTGGAAGAAAATGTCCTATTTTGGGGATAAAAGTGGTATTTGTGGGTGAGATTGTCCTATTTGAAGGAGGAAAGCTGGTATTTCTTGGGGAAGACGTGATATATTTGGGAGAAATGTGGCATTTCTGGAAGAAACTGTCCTCTTTTGGGGATAAAAGAGGTATTTGTGGGTGATAAGGTCCTATTTCCAGGGGGAAACCTGGTATTTCTTGGAGAAGATGTGATATATTTGGGAGAAATGTGGCATTTCTGGAAGGAACTGTCCTCTTTTGGGGATGAAACAGGTATTTTGGGGTGAAAAGGTCCTATTTGAAGGGGGAAAGCCGGTAGTTCTTGCAAGAGATGTGATATATTTGGGAGAAATGTGGCATGTCAGGAAGAAACTGTCCTCTTTTGGGGATAAAAGAGGTATTTGTGGGTGAGAAGGTCCTATTTGAAGGGGGAAAGCTGGGATTTCTTGGAGAAGATGTGATATATTTGGGAGAAATGTGGCATGTCTGGAAGAAACTGTCCTATTTGGGAGATAAAAGAGGTATTTGTGGATGAAAAGGTCCTATTTGAAGGGGGAAAGCTGGTATTTCTTGGAGAAGATGTGATATATTTGGGAGAAATATGGCCTTTCTGGAAGAAAATGTCCAATTTGGGGGGAGAAGGCTGGTAGTTTTGGGTGAGAAGGTCCTATTTCAGGAGGAATCCTGGTATTTCTTAAAGAAGATGTGATATATTTGGGAGAAATGTGGCATTTCTGGAAGAAACTGTCCTCTTTTGGGGATAAAAGAGGTATTAGTGGTTGAAAAGTTCCTATTTGAAGGGGGAACCCTGGTATTTCTTGGCGAAGATGTGATATATTTGGGAGAAATGTGGCATGTCTGGAAGAAAATGTCCTCTTTTGGGGATAAAAGAGGTATTTCATGGAGAAAAGGTCCTAATTCAAGGGGGAAACCTGATATTTCTTGGAGGAGTTGTGATATATTTGGGAGAAATGTGGCATGTCTGGAAGAAACTGTCCTATTTTGGGGATAAAAGAGGTATTTGTGGGTGAAAAGGTCCTATTTGAAGGGGGAAACGTGGTATTTCTCGGAGAAGATGTGATATATTGGGGAGAAATGTGGCATTTCTTGAAGAAACTGTCCTCTTTTGGGGATAAAACAGGTACTTGTGGGTGAAAAGGTCCTATTTGAAGGGGGAAACGTGGTATTTCTTGGAGAAGATGTGATATGTTTGGGAGAAATGTGGCATTTCTGGAAGAAACTGTACTCTTCTGGGGAGAAAGGAGGTATTTGTGGGTGAAAAGGTCCTATTTCCATGGGAAAACCTGGTATTTCTTGGAGAGGATGTGATATATTTGGGAGAAATGTGGCCTTTCTGGAAGAAACTATCCTCTTTTGGGGATAAAAGAGGTATTTGTGGGTGAAAAGGTCCTATTTGAAGGGGGAAACCTGGTATTTCTTGGAGAAGATGTGATATATTTGGGAGAAATCAGGCATTTCTGCAAGAAACTGTCCTATTTTGGGGATAATAGAATTTTTTGTGGGAGAGAAGTTCCTATTTGAAGTGGGAAGCGAGGTATTTCTTGGAGAAGATGTGATCTATTTGGGAGAAATGTGGCATTTCTGGAAGAAACTGTCCTCTTATGGGGATAGAACAGGTATTTGTGGGTGAAAAGGTCCTATTTCCAGGGAGAAACGTTGTATTTCTTGGAGAATATGCGGTATATTAGGGAGAAATGTGGCCTTTCTGGAAGAAAATGTCCTCTTTTGGGGATAAAAGAGGTATTTGTGGGTGAAAAGATCCTATTTGAAGGGGGAAACCTGGTATTTCTTGGAGGAGATGTGATCTATTTGGGAGAAATGTGGCATTTCTGGAAGAAACTGTGCTCGTTTGGGGATAAAAGTGGTATTTGTGGGTGAAAAGGTCCTATTTGAAGGGGGAAACCTGGTATTTCTTGGAGAAGATGAGATATATTTGGGAGAAATCTGGCCTTTCTGGAAGAAACTGTTCTCTTTTGGGGACAAAACATGTATTTGTGGGTGAAAAGGTCCTTTTCAAGGGGGGAACCTGGTATTTCTTGGAGAAGATGTGATATATTTGGGAGAAATGTGGCATTTCTGGAAGAAACCGAGCTCTTTTGGGGTAAAAGAGGTATTTGTGGGTGAAAAGGTCCTATTTGAAGGGGGAACCCTGGTATTTCTTGGAGAAGATGTGATCTATTTGGGAGAAATGTGGCATTTCTGGAAGAAACTGTCCTCTATTGGGGATAAAAGAGGTATTTGTGGGTGAAAAGGTCCTATTTCTTGGGGGAAACCCTGGTATTTCTTGGAGAAGATGTGATATATTTGGGAGACATCTGGCATTTCTGGAAGAAAATGTCCAATTTGAGGGATAAAAGAGGTATTTGTGGGTGAAAAGTTCCTATTTCCTGGGGTAAACCAGTTATTTCTTAGAGAAGATGTGATATATTTAGGAGAAATGTGGCATGTCTGGAAGAATCTGTCCTCTTTTGGGGATAAAAGAGGTATTTGTGGGTGAAAAGTTCCTATTCGAATGGGGAAAGCTGGTATTTCTTGGTGAAGATGTGATATATTTGGGAGAAATCTGGCATTTCTGGAAGAAACTGTCCTCTTTTGGGGATAAAACAGGTATTTGTGGGTGAAAAGGTCCTATTTGAAGTGGGAAACGTGGTATTTCTTGGAGAAGATGTGATATATTTGGGAGAAATGTGGCATTTCTGGAAGAAACTATTCTCTTTTGGGGATAAAAGAGGTATTTGTGGGTGAAAAGATCCTATTTGAAGGGGGAAACCAGGTATTTCTTGGAGAAGATGTGATCTATTTGGGAGAAATGTGGCATTTCTGGAAGAAAATGTCCTCTTTTGGGGATAAAAGAGGTATCTGTGGGTGAAAAGCTCCTATTTGAACGGGGAAACGTGGTATATCTTGGAGAAGATGTGATGTATTCTGGTGAAATGTGGCATTTCTGGAAGAAACTTTCCTATTTTGGGGATAAAAGAGGTATCTGTGGGTGAAAAGGTCCTATTTGAAGGGGGAAACGTGGTATTTCTTGGAGAAGATGTGGTATATTTGGGAGAAATGTGGCATGTCGGGAAGAATCTGTCCTCTTTTGGGGATAAAAGAGGTATTTTTGGGTGAAAAGTTCCTATTTGAAGGGGGAAAGCTGGTCTTTCTTGGAGAAGATGTGATATATTTGGGAGAAATCTGGCATTTCTGGAAGAAACTGTCCTATTTTGGGGATAAAAGAGGTATTTGTGGGTGAAAAGGTCCTATTTGAAGGGGGAAACCTGGTATTTCTTGGAGAAGATGTGATATATTTGGGAGAAATGTGGCATTTCTGGAAGGAACTGTCCTCTTTTGGGGATAAAAGAGGTATTTGTGGGAGAAAAGGTCCTATTTGAAGGGGGAAAGCTGGATGTTCTTGCAGGAGATGTGATATATTTGGGAGAAATGTGGCCATTCTGGCAGAAACTGACCTATTTGAGGGATAAAAGAGGTATATGTGGGTGAAAAGTTCCTATTCGAAGGGGGAAAAATGGTATTTCTTGGAGAAGATGTGATACATTCGGGAGAAATCTGGCCTTTCTGGCAGAAACTGTCCTATTTTGGGGATAAAAGAGGTATTTCTGGGAGAAAAGTTCCTATTTGAAGGGGGAAAGCTGGTATTTCTGTGGCCTTTCTGGAAGAAACTGTCCTATTTTGGGGATAAAAGAGGTATTTGTGGGTGAAAAGGTCCTATTTGAAGGGGGAAAGCTGGTAATTCTATGAGGAGATGTGATATGTTTTGGAGAAATGTGGCATTTCTGGAAGAAACTGTTCTATTTTGGGGATAAAAGAGGTATTTGTGGGTGAAAAGGTCCTATTTCCAGGGGAAAACCTGGTATTTCTTGGAGAAGATGTGATATATTTGGGAGAAATGTGGCATGTCTGGAAGAAAATGTCCTATTTGGGGCGAGAAGGCTGGTATTTGTGGGGGAAAAGGTCCTATATGAAGGGGGAAACCTGGTATTTCTTGGAGAAGATGTGATATATTTGGGAGAAATGTGGCATTTCTGGAAGAAACTGTCCTCTTTTGGGGATAAAAGAGGTATTTGTGGGTGAAAAGGTCCTATTTGAAGGGGGAAAGCTGGTATTTCTTGGAGAAGATGTGATATATTTGGGAGAAATGTGGCCTTTCTGGAAGAAACTGTCCTATTTTGGGGATAAAACAGGTATTTGTGGGTGAAAAGGTCCTATTCGAAGGGGGAAACCTGGTATTTCTTGGAGAAGCTGTGATATATTTAGAGAAACTTGGCATTTATGGAAGAAACAGTCCTCTTTTGGCGATACAACAGGTATTTGTAGGTTAAAAGGTCCTATTTCAGGAGGAATCCTTGCATTTCTTGGAGAAGATGTGATATGTTTGGGAGAAATGTGGCATTTCTGGAAGAAACTGTCCTATTTTGGGGTTAAACCAGGTATTTGTGGGTGAAAAGGTCCTATTTGAAGGGGAAAACCTGGTATTTCTTGGAGAAGATGTGATCTATTTGGGAGAAATGTGGCATTTCTGGAAGAAACTGTCCTCTTTTGGGGATAAAAGAGGTATTTGTGGGTGAAAAGGTCCTATGTCAAGGGGAAAACGTGGTATTTCTTGGAGAAGATGTGATATATTTGGGAGAAACCTGGCCTTTCTGGAAGAAACTGTCCTCTTTTGGGGATAAAAGAGGTATTTGAGGGTGAAAAGGTCCTATTAGAAGGGGGAAACCTGGTATTTCTTGGAGAAGATGTGATCTATTTGGGAGAAATCAGCATTTATGGAAGAAACTGTCCTCTTTTGGGGATAAAAGAGATATTTGTGGGTGAAAAGGTCCTATTTGAAGGGGGAAACCTGGTATTTCTTGGAGAAGATGTGATATATTTGGGAGAAATGTGGCATGTCCGGAAGAAACTGTTCTATTTTGGGGATATAACAGGTATTTGTGGGTGAAAAGGTCCTATTTGAAGGGGGAAAGCTGGTATTTCTTGGAGAAGATGTGATGTATTTGGGAGAAATGTGGCATTTCTGGAAGAAACTGTCCTCTTTTGGGGATAAAAGAGGTATTTGTGGGAGAAAAGGTCCTATTTGAAGGGGTAAAGCTGGATGTTCTTGCAGGAGTTGTGATATATGTGGGAGAAATGCGGCATTTCTGGAAGAAACTGTCCTCTTTTGGGGATCAAAGAGGTATTTGTGGGTGAAAAGGTCCTATTTGAAGGGGGAAAGCTGGTATTTCTTGGAGAATATATATCACATCCCAAACATATCACATCTTCTCCAAGAAATACCAGGTTTCCCCATTCAAATAGGACCTTATCACCCACAAATACCTCTTTTATCCCCAAAAGAGGACAGTTTCTTCCAGAAAGGCCACATTTCTCCCAAATATATCACATCTTCTCCAAGAAATACCACGTTTCCCCCTTCAAATAGGACCTTTTCACCCACAAGTACCTCTTTTATCCCCAAAAGAGGACAGTTTCTTCCAGAAATGCCACATTTCTCCCAAATATATCACATCTTCTGCAAGAAATACCAGCTTTCCCCCTTCAAATAGGACCTTTTCACCCACTAATAGCAGGCTTCTTCCCCCAAATAGGACAGTTTCTTCCAGAAATGCCACATTTCTCCCAAATATATCACATCTTCTCCAAGAAATACCAGCTTTCCCCCTTCAAATATGACCTTTTCTCCCACAAATACCTGTTTTATCCCCAAAAGAGGACAGTTTCTTCCAGAAATGCCACATTTCTCCCAAATATATCACATCTCCTCCAAGAAATACCAGCTTTCCCCCATCAAATAGGACCTTCTCACCCACAAATACCTGTTTTATCCCCAGAAGAGGACAGTTTCTTCCAGAAATGCCACATTTCTCCCAAATATAGCACATCTTCTCCAAGAAATAACAGGTTTCCCCCTTCAAATAGGACCTTTTCACTCACAAATACCTCTTTTATCCCCAAAATAGGACAGTTTTTTCCAGACATGCCACATTTCTCCCAAATAGATCACATCTTCTCCAAGAAATACCAGGGTTCCCCCTTCAAATAGGACCTTTTCTCCCACAAATACCTCTTTTATCCCTCAAATTGGACATTTTCTTCCAGAAATGCCACATTTCTCCCAAATATATCACAACTCCTCCAAGAAATACCAGGTTTCCCCCTTGAATTAGGACCGTTTCTCCATGAAATACCTGTTTTATCCCCAAAAGAGGACATTTTCTTCCAGAAAGGCCACATTTCTCCCAAATAGATCACATCTTCTCCAAGAAATACCAGGTTTCCCCCTTCAAATAGGACCTTTTCAACCACTAATACCTCTTTTATCCCCAAATGAGGACAGTTTCTTCCGGAAATGCCACATTTCTCCCAAATATATCACATCTTCTCCAAGAAATACCAGGTTTCCCCCTTCAAATAGGACCTTTTCACCCAGAAATACCTCTTCTATCCCCATAAGAGGACAGTTTCTTCCAGAAATGCCACATTTCTCCCAAATATATCACATCTTCTCCAAGAAATACCACGTTTCCCCCTTCAAATAGGACCTTTTCACCCACAAATACCTGTTCTATCCCCATAAGAGGACAGTTTCTTCCAGAAATTCCACATTTCTCCCAAATATATCACATCTTCTCCAAGAAAAACCAGGTTTCCGCCTTCAAATAGGACCTTTTCACCCACAAATACATCTTTTATCCCCAAAAGAGGACAGTTTCTTCCAGAAAGGCCACATTTCTCCCAAATAGATCACATCTTCTCCAAGAAATACCAGGTTTCCCCCTTCAAATAGGACCTTCTCACCCACAAATACCTCTTTTATCCCCTAAATTGGACAGTTTCTACCAGACATGCCACATTTCTCCCAAATATATCACATCTTCTCCAAGAAACACCACGTTTCCCCCTTCGAATAGGACCTTTTCACCCACAAAAAATTCCTTTATCCCCAAAATAGGACAGTTTCTTCCAGAAATGCCAAATTTCTCCCAAATATATCACATCTTCTCCAAGAAATACCAGGGTTCCCCCTTCATATAGGACCTTTTCACCCACAAATACCTCTTTTATCCCCAAAACCGGACAGTTTCTTCCAGAAAGGCCACATTTCTCCCAAATATACCACATCTTCTCCAAGAAATTCCAGGGTTCCCCCTTCAAATAGGACCTTTTCACCCACAAATACCTCTTTTATCCCCAAAATAGGACAGTTTTTCCAGACATGCCAGATTTCTCCCAAATATATCACATCTTCTCCAAGAAATACCAGGTTTCCCCCTTCAAATAGGACCTTCTCACCCACAAATACCTCTTTTATCCCCAAAAGAGCACAGTTTCTTCCAGACATGCCACATTTCTCCCAAATATATCACATCTTCTCCAAGAAATACCAGGGTTCCCCCTTCAAATAGGACCTTTTCTCCCACAAATACCTCTTTTATCCCCAAAAGAGGACAGTTTCTTCCAGAAATGCCACATTTCTCCCAAATATATCACAACTCCTCCAAGAAATACCAGGTTTCCCCCTTCAATTAGGACCTTTTCTCCATGAAATACATCTTTTATCCCCAAAAGTGGACAGTTTCTTCCAGAAAGGCCACATCTTCTCCAAATATATATCATCTTCTCCAAGAAATACCAGCTTTCCCCCTTCAAATAGGACATTTTCTCCCACAAATACCTGTTTTATCCCCAAAATAGGACAGTTTCTTCCAGAAATGCCACATTTCTCCCAAATATATCACCTCTTCTCCAAGAAATACCAGGTTTCCCCCTTCAAATAGGACCTTTTCAACCACAAATACCTCTTTTATCCCCAAAAGTGGACAGTTTCTTCCAGAAAGGCCACATTTCTCCCAAACATATCACATCTTCTCCAAGAAATACCTGGATTCATCCTGAAATAGGACCTATTCTCCCACAAATACCTCTTTTATCCCCAGAAGAGGACAGTTTCTTCCAGAAATGCCACATTTCTCCCAAATAGATCACATCTTCTCCAAGAAATACCACGTTTCCCCCTTCAAATAGGACCTTTTCACCCACAAATACCTCTTTTATCCCCAAAAGAGGACAGTTTCTTCCAGAAATGCCACATTTCTCCCAAATATTTCTCAACTCCTCCAAGAAATACCAGGTTTCCCCCTTCAATTAGGACCTTTTCTCCATGAAATACATCTTTTATCCCCAAAAGAGGACAGTTTCTTCCAGGAATGCCAGATTTCTCCCAAATAGATCACATCTTCTCCAAGAAATACCAGGTTTCCCCCTTCATATAGGACCTTCTCACCCACAAATACCTCTTTTATCCCCAAAATAGGACAGTTTTTTCCAGAAATGCCAGATTTCTCCCAAATATATCACATCTTCTCCAAGAAATACCACGTTTCCCCCTTCAAATAGGACCTTTTCTCCCACAAATACCTCTTTTATCCCCAAAAGAGGACAGTTTCTTCCAGAAATGCCACATTTCTCCCAAATATATCACATCTTCTCCAAGAAATACCAGGTTTCCCTCTTCGAATTGGACCTTTTCACCCACAAATACCTGTTTGATTCCCAAAATAGGACAGTTTCTTCCAGAAAGGCCACATTTCTCCCAAATATATCACATCTTCTCCAAGAAATACCAGGATTCCTCCTGAAAGAGGACCTTTTCTACCTCAAATACCAGCCTTCTCCCCAAAATAGGACAGTTTCTTCCAGAAATGCCACATTTCTCCCAAATATACCACATCTTCTCCAAGAAATACCAGGTTTCCCCCTTCAAATAGGACCTTTTCACCCACAAATACGTCCTTTATCCCCAAAATAGGACACTTTCTGCCAGAAATGCCATATTTCTCCCAAGCATATCACATCATCTCATAGAATTACCAGCTTTCCCCCTTCAAATAGGAACTTTTCACCCAAAAAAAATTCTTTTATCCCCAAAAGAGGACAGTTTCTTCCAGAAATGCCTGATTTCTCCCAAATATATCACATCTTCTCCAAGAAATACCAGGTTTCCCACATCAAATAGGACCTTTTCACCCACAAATACCTGTTTTATCCCCAGAAGAGGACATTTTCTTCCAGACATGCCACATTTCTCCCAAATATATCACATTTTCTCCATGAAATACCAGCTTTCCCCCTTCAAATAGGACCTTTTCTCCCACAAATACCTGTTTTATCCCCCAAATAGGACAGTTTCTTCCAGAAAGGCCAAATTTCTCCCAAATATATCACATCTTCTCCAAGAAATACCAGGTTTCCCCCTTCAAATAGGACCTTTTCACCCACTAATAGCAGGCTTCTCCCCCAAAAGAGGACAGTTTCTTCCAGAAATGCCACATTTCTCCCAAATAGATCACATCTTCTCCAAGAAATACCAGCTTTCCCCCTTCAAATAGGACCTTTTCACCCACAAATACCTCTTTTATCCCCAAAATAGGACAGTTTCTTCCAGAAAGGCCACATTTCTCCCAAATATATCACATCTCCTTGAAGAAATACCAGCTTTACCCCTTCAAATAGGACCTTTTCAACCACAAATACCTGTTTTATCCCCAAAACAGTACACTTTCTTCCAGAAATGCCACATTTCTCCCAAATATATCACATCTTCTCATAGAATTACCGCGTTTCCCCCTTCAAATAGGACATTTTCACCCACAAATACCTGTTTTATCCCCAATAGAGGACAGTTTCTTCCAGACATGCCACATTTCTCCCAAACATATCACATCTTCTCCAAGAAATACCAGCTTTCCCCCTTCACATAGGACCTTTTCACCCACAAATACCTGTTATATCCCCAAAATAGGACAGTTTCTTCCAGAAATGCCATATTTCTCCCAAACATATCACATCTTCTCCAAGAAATACCAGGTTTCCCCCTTCAAATAGCACCTTTTCACCCACAAATACCTGTTTTATCCCCAAAAGAGGACAGTTTCTTCCAGAAATGGAACATTTCTCCCAAACATATCACATCTCCTCCAAGAAATACCAGGATTGCTCCTGAAATAGGAACTTTTCTCCCACAAATACCACCCTTCTCCCCCCAAATAGGACATTTTCTTCCAGAAATGCCACATTTCTCCCTAATATATCACATCTTCTCCAAGAAATACCAGGTTTTCCCCTTCAAATAGGACCTTTTCACCCACAAATACCTCTTTTATCCCCATAAGAGGACAGTTTCTTCCAGAAATGCCACATTACACCCAAATATATCACATCTTCTCCAAGAAATACCACGTTTCCCCCTTCAAATAGGACCTTTTCCCCAAAAAAACCTCTTTTATCCCCAAAAGAGGACAGTTTCTTCCAGGAATGCCAGATTTCTCCCAAATATATCACATCTTCTCCAAGAAATACCACGTTTCCCCCTTCATATAGGACCGTCTCACCCACAAATACCTCTTTTATCCCCAAAATAGGGCAGTTTTTTCCAGACATGCCACATTTCTCCCAAATATATCACATCTTCTCCAAGAAATACCAGGGTTCCCCCTTCAAATAGGACATTTTCTCCCACAAATACCTCTTTTATCCCCAAAAGAGGACAGTTTCTTCAAGAAAGGCCACATTTCTCCCAAATATATCACATCTTCTCCAAGAAATACCAGGTTTCCCCCTTCGAATTGGACCTTTTCACCCACAAATACCTCTTTTATCCCCAAAATACGACAGTTTCTTCCAGAAAGGCCACATTTCTCCCAAATATATCACATCTTCTCCAAGAAATACCAGGATTCCTCCTGAAAGAGGACCTTTTCTACCTCAAATACCAGCCTTCTCCCCAAAATAGGACAGTTTCTTCCAGAAATGCCACATTATTCCCAAATATACCACATCTTCTCCAAGAAATACCAGGTTTCCCCCTAGAAATAGGACCTTTTCACCCACAAATACCTGTTTTATCCCCAAAAGAGGACAGTTTCTTCCGGAAATGGCACATTTCTCCCAAATATATCACATCTTCTCCAAGAAATAACAGGGTTCCCCCTTCAAATAGGACCTTTTCACCCACAAATACCTGTTTTATCCCCAAAAGAGGACAGTTTCTTCCAGAAATGGCACATTTCTCCCAAACATATCACATCTCCTCCAAGAAATACCAGGATTCCTCCTGAAATAGGAACTTTTCTCCCACAAATACCACCCTTCTCCCCCCAAATAGGACAGTTTCTTCCAGAAAGGCCAGATTTCTCCCAAATATATCACATCTTCTCCAAGAAATACCAGGTTTCCCCCATCAAATAAGACCTTTTCACCCACAAATTCCTGTTCTATCCCCATAAGAGGACAGTTTCTTCCAGAAATGCCACATTTCTCCCAAATATATCACATCTTCTCCAAGAAATACCACGCTTCCCCCTTCAAATAGGACCTTTTCCCCAAAAAAACCTCTTTTATCCCCAAAAGAGGACAGTTTCTTCCAGGAATGCCAGATTTCTCCCAAATATATCACATCTTCTCCAAGAAATACCAGGATTCCTCCTGAAAGTGGACCTTCTCACCCAAAACTACCAGCCTTCTCCCCCCAAATTGGACATTTTCTTCCAGAAAGACCACATTTCTCCCAAATATATCACATCTTCGCCAAGAAATACCAGGATTCCTCCTGAAATAGGACCTTCTCACCCACAACTACCAGCCTTCTCCCCCCAAATTGGACATTATCTTCTAGAAAGGCCACATTTCTCCCAAATAGATCACATCTTCTGCATGAAATACCAGCTTTCCCCCTTCAAATAGGACCTTTTCTCCCACAAATACCTGTTTTATCCCCCAAAAGAGGACAGTTTCTTACAGACATGCCACATTTCTCCCAAATAGATCACATCTTCTCCAAGAAATACCAGGTTTCCCCCTTCAAATAGGACCTTTTCACCCACAAATACCTCTTTTATCCCCAAAAGAGGACAGTTTCTTCCAGAAATGCCACATTTCTCCCAAATATATCACATCTCCTTGAAGAAATACCAGCTTTACCCCTTCAAATAGGACCTTTTCAACCACAAATACCTGTTTTATCCCCAAAACAGTACACTTTCTTCCAGAAATGCCACATTTCTCCCAAATATATCACATCTTCTCATAGAATTACCGCGTTTCCCCCTTCAAATAGGACATTTTCACCCACAAATACCTGTTTTATCCCCAATAGAGGACAGTTTCTTCCAGACATGCCACATTTCTCCCAAACATATCACATCTTCTCCAAGAAATACCAGCTTTCCCCCTTCACATAGGACCTTTTCACCCACAAATACCTGTTATATCCCCAAAATAGGACAGTTTCTTCCAGAAATGCCATATTTCTCCCAAACATATCACATCTTCTCCAAGAAATACCAGGTTTCCCCCTTCAAATAGCACCTTTTCACCCACAAATACCTGTTTTATCCCCAAAAGAGGACAGTTTCTTCCAGAAATGGAACATTTCTCCCAAACATATCACATCTCCTCCAAGAAATACCAGGATTGCTCCTGAAATAGGAACTTTTCTCCCACAAATACCACCCTTCTCCCCCCAAATAGGACATTTTCTTCCAGAAATGCCACATTTCTCCCTAATATATCACATCTTCTCCAAGAAATACCAGGTTTTCCCCTTCAAATAGGACCTTTTCACCCACAAATACCTCTTTTATCCCCAAAAGAGGACAGTTTCTTCCAGAAAGGCCACATTTCTCCCAAATATATCACATCTTCTCCAAGAAATACGACGTTTCCCCCTTCAAATAGGACCTTTTCCCCCAAAAAACCTCTTTTATCCCCAAAAGAGGACAGTTTCTTCCAGGAAAGCCAGATTTCTCCCAAATATATCACATCTTCTCCAAGAAATACCACGTTTCCCCCTTCATATAGGACCTTCTCACCCACAAATACCTCTTTTATCCCCAAAATAGGACAGTTTTTTCCAGACATGCCACATTTCTCCCAAATATATCACATCTTCTCCAAGAAATACCAGGTTTCCCCCTTCAAATAGGACCTTTTCTCCCACAAATACCTCTTTTATCCCCAAAAGAGGACAGTTTCTTCCAGAAAGGCCACATTTCTCCCAAATATATCACAACTCCGCCAAGAAATACCAGGTTTCCCCCTTCAATTAGGACCTTTTCTCCATGAAATACCTCTTTTATCCCCAAAAGTGGACAGTTTCTTCCAGAAAGGCCACATTTCTCCCAAATATATCACATCTTCTCCAAGAAATACCAGGTTTCCCCCTTCAAATAGGACCTTTTCCCCAATAAAACCTCTTTTATCCCCAAAACAGGACAGTTTCTTCCAGACATGCCACATTTCTCCCAATTATATCACATCTTCTCCAAGAAATGCCAGGATTCCTCCTAAAATAGGACCTTCTCACCCAAAACTACCAGCCTTCTCCCCCCAAATTGGACATTTTCTTCCAGAAAGGCCACATTTCTCCCAAATATATCACATCTTCTCCAAGAAATACCAGGATTCCTCCTGAAATAGGACCTTCTCACCCACAACTACCAGCCTTCTCCCCTCAAATTGGACATTTTCTTCCAGAAAGGCCACATTTCTCCCAAATAGATCACATCTTCGCCAAGAAATAGCAGGGTTCCCCCTTCAAATAGGACCTTTTCTCCCACAAATACCTGTTTTATCCCCCAAATAGGACAGCTTCTTCCAGACATGCCACATTTCTCCCAAATATATCACCTCTTCTCCAAGAAATACCAGGTTTCCCCCTTCAAATAGGACCTTTTCACCCACAAATACCTCTTTTATCCCCAAAAGAGGACAGTTTCTTCCAGAAATGCCACATTTCTCCCAAACATATCACATCTCCTCCAAGAAATACCAGGATTCCTCCTGAAATAGGAACTTTTCTCCCACAAATACCACCCTTCTCCCCCAATATAGTACATTTTCTTCCAGAAATGCCACATTTCTCCCAAATAGATCACATCTTCTCCAAGAAATACCAGGTTTTCCCCTTCAAATAGGACCTTTTCACCCACAAATACCTGTTCTATCCCCAAAATAGGACAGTTTCTTCCAGAAAGGCCACATTTCTCCCAAATAGATCACATCTTCTCCAAGAAATACCACGTTTCCCCCTTCAAATAGGACCTTTTCCCCCAAAAAACCTCTTTTATCCCCAAAAGAGGACAGTTTCTTCCAGGAATGCCAGATTTCTCCCAAATATATCACATCTTCTCCAAGAAATGCCAGGATTCCTCCTGAAATAGGACCTTCTCACCCAAAACTACCAGCCTTCTCCCCCCAAATTGGACATTTTCTGCCAGAAAGGCCACATTTCTCCCAAATATATCACATCTTCTCCAAGAAATACCAGGATTCCTCCTGAAATAGGACCTTCTCACCCAAAACTACCAGCCTTCTCCCCCCAAATTGGACATTTTCTTCCAGAAAGGCCACATTTCTCCCAAATATACCACATCTTCTCCAAGAAATACCAGGGCTCCCCCTTCAAATAGGACCTTTTCTCCCACAAATACCTGTTTTATCCCCCAAATAGGACAGCTTCTTCCAGACATGCCACATTTCTCCCAAATATATCACCTCTTCTCCAAGAAATACCAGGTTTCCCCCTTCAAATAGGACCTTTTCACCCACAAATACCTCTTTTATCCCCAAAAGAGGACAGTTTCTTCCAGACATGCCACATTTCTCCCAAATATATCTCATCTTCTCCAAGAAATACCAGGTTTCCCCCTTCAAATACAACGTTTTCACCCACAAATACCTCTTTTATCCCCAGAAGAGGACAGTTTCTTCCAGAAATGCCACATTTCTCCCAAATATATCACTTCTTCTCCAAGAAATACCAGGTTTCCCCCTTCAAATAGGACCTTTTCACCCACAAATACCTCTTTTATCCCCAAAATAGGACAGTTTCTTCCAGAAAGGCCACATTTCTCCCAAATAGATCACATCTTCTCCAAGAAATACCAGGATTCCTCCTGAAAGAGGACCTTTTCTCCCTCAAATACCAGCCTTCTCCCCAAAATAGGACAGTTTCTTCCAGAAATGCCACATTTCTCCCAAATATATCACATCTTCTCCAAGAAATACCAGGGTTCCCCCTTCAAATAGGACCTTTTCACACACAAATACCTCTTTTATCCCCAAAAGAGGACAGTTTCTTCCAGAAAGGCCACATTTCTCCCAAATAGATCACATCTTCTCCAAGAAATACCAGCTTTCCCCCTTCAAATAGGACCTTTTCACCCACAAATACCACTTTTATCCCCAAAAGAGGACAGTTTCTGCCAGAAAGGCCACATTTCTCCCAAATATATCACATGTACTCCAAGAAATACCGGATTTCCCCATTCAAATAGGACCTTTTCACCCACAAATACCTGTTTTATCCCCAAAAGAGGACAGTTTCTTCCAGAAATGCCATATTTCTCCCAAACATATCACATCTTCTCCAAGAAATACCAGGTTTCCCCCTTCAAATAGGACCTTTTCACCCACAAATACCTGTTTTATCCCCAAAAGAGGACAGTTTCTTCCAGAAATGGCACATTTCTCCCAAACATATCACATCTCCTCCAAGAAATACCAGGATTCCTCCTGAAATAGGAACTTTTCTCCCACAAATACCACCCTTCTCCCCCCAAATAGGACATTTTCTTCCAGACATGCCACATTTCTCCCAAATATATCACATCTTCTCCAAGAAATACCAGGTTTTCCCCTGGAAATAAGACCTTTTCACCCACAAATACCTGTTCTATCCCCATAAGAGGACAGTTTCTTCCAGAAATGCCACATTTCTCCCAAATATATCACATCTTCTCCAAGAAATACTACGTTTCCCCCTTCAAATAGGACCTTTTCCCCCAAAAAACCTCTTTTATCCCCAAAAGAGGACAGTTTCTTCCAGACATGCCACATTTCTCCCAAATATATCACATCTTCTCATAGAATTACCAGTTTTCCCCCTTCAAATAGGACCTTCTCACCCACAAATACCTCTTTTATCCCCATAAGAGGACAGTTTCTGCCAGAAATGCCACATTTCTCCCAAATATAATACATCTTCTTCAAGAAATACCAGGGTTCCCCCTTCAAATAGGACCTTTTCACCCACAAATACCTCTTTTATCCCCAAAAGAGGACAGTTTCTTCCAGAAATGCCTCATTTCTCCCAAATAGATCACATCTTCTCAAAGAAATACCAGGTATCCCCCGGAAATAGGACCTTTTCTCCCACAAGTACCTGTTTTAGCCCCAAAGGAGGTCAGTTTCTTCCAGAAAGGCCAGATTTCTCCCAAATAGATCACATCATCTCCAAGAAATACCAGGTTTCCCCCTTCAAATAGGACCTTTTCATCCACAAATACCTCTGTCATACCCAAAATAGGACAGTTTCTTCCAGAAATGCCACATTTCTCCCAAATAGATCACATCTCCTGCAAGAAATACCAGGTTTCCCCCTTGAAACAGAACCTTTTCACATACAAATACCAGCCGTCTCCCCCCACATTGAACATTTTCTTCCAGAATGGCCACATTTCTCCCAAATAGATCACATCTTTTCCAAGAAATACCAGGTTTCCCCCTTCAAATAGGACCTTTTCACCCACAAATACCTCTTTTAGCCCCAAAAGAGGACAGTTTCTTCCAGAAAGGCCAGATTTCCCCCAAATAGATCACATCTTCTCCAAGAAATACCAGGTTTCCCCCTTCAAATAGGACCTTTTCACCCACAAATACCTGTTTTATCCCCAAAAGAGGACAGTTTCTTCCAGAAATGGCACATTTCTCCCAAACATATCACATCTCCTCCAAGAAATACCAGGATTCCTCCTGAAATAGGAACTTTTCTCCCACAAATACCACCCTTCTCCCCCCAAATAGGACATTTTCTTCCAGACATGCCACATTTCTCCCAAATATATCACATCTTCTCCAAGAAATACCAGGTTTTCCCCTGGAAATAAGACCTTTTCACCCACAAATACCTGTTCTATCCCCATAAGAGGACAGTTTCTTCCAGAAAGGCCACATTTCTCCCAAATATATCACATCTTCTCCAAGAAATACTACGTTTCCCCCTTCAAATAGGACCTTTTCCCCCAAAAAACCTCTTTTATCCCCAAAAGAGGACAGTTTCTTCCAGGAATGCCACATTTCTCCCAAATATATCACATCTTCTCATAGAATTACCAGTTTTCCCCCTTCAAATAGGACCTTCTCACCCACAAATACCTCTTTTATCCCCATAAGAGGACAGTTTCTGCCAGAAATGCCACATTTCTCCCAAATATAATACATCTTCTCCAAGAAATACCAGGGTTCCCCCTTCAAATAGGACCTTTTCACCCACAAATACCTCTTTTATCCCCAAAAGAGGACAGTTTCTTCCAGAAATGCCTCATTTCTCCCAAATAGATCACATCTTCTCAAAGAAATACCAGGTATCCCCCGGAAATAGGACCTTTTCTCCCACAAGTACCTGTTTTAGCCCCAAAGGAGGTCAGTTTCTGCCAGAAAGGCCAGATTTCTCCCAAATAGATCACATCATCTCCAAGAAATACCAGGTTTCCCCCTTCAAATAGGACCTTTTCATCCACAAATACCTCTGTTATACCCAAAATAGGACAGTTTCTTCCAGAAATGCCACATTTCTCCCAAATAGATCACATCTCCTGCAAGAAATACCAGGTTTCCCCCTTGAAACAGAACCTTTTCACATACAAATACCAGCCTTCTCCCCCCACATTGAACATTTTCTTCCAGAATGGCCACATTTCTCCCAAATAGATCACATCTTTTCCAAGAAATACCAGGTTTCCCCCTTCAAATAGGACCTTTTCACCCACAAATACCTCTTTTAGCCCCAAAAGAGGACAGTTTCTTCCAGAAATGCCACATTTCTCCCAAACACATCACATCTTCTCCAAGAATTACCAGCTTTCCCCCTTGAAAAAGGACCTTTTCTCCCACAAATACCTCTTTTATCCCCAAAAGAGGACAGTTTCTTCCAGAAATGCCACATTTCTCCCAAATAGATCACATCTCCTCCAAGAAATACCACGTTTCCCCCTTCAAATAGGACCTTTTCTCCCACAAATACCTCTTTTATCCCCAAAAGAGGACAGTTTCTTCCAGACATGCCACATTTCTCCCAAATATATCACATTTTCTCCAAGAAATACCAGGGTTCCCCCTTCAAATAGGACCTTTTCACCCACAAATACCTCTTTTATCCCCAAAAGAGGACAGTTTCTTCCAGAAATGCCACATTTCTCACAAATATATCACATCTTCTCCAAGAAATACCAGCTTTCCCCCTTGAAATAGGACCTTTTCAGCCACAAATACCTCTTTTATCCCCAAAAGAGGACAGTTTCTTCCAGAAAGGCCACATTTCTCCCAAATAGATCACATCTTCTCCAAGAAATACCACGTTTCCCCCTTCAAATAGGAAATTTTCACCAACAAATACCTGTTTTATCCCCAAAAGAGGACAGTTTCTTCCAGACATGCCACATTTCTCCCAAATAGATCACATCTTCTCCAAGAAATAACAGGTTTCCCCCTTCAAATACAACGTTTTCACCCACAAATACCTGTTTTATCCCCAAAAGAGGACAGTTTCTTCCAGAAAGGCCACATTTCTCCCAAATATAACACATCTTCTCCAAGAAATACCAGCTTTCCCCCTTCAAATAGGACCTTTTCACCCACAAATTCCTGTTTTATCCCCAAAATAGGACAGTTTCTTCCAGACATGCCACATTTCTCCCAAATAGATCACATCTTCTCCAAGAAATACCAGGTTTCCCCCTTCAAATAGGACCTTTTCACCCACAAATACCTGTTTTATCCCCAAAAGAGGACAGTTTCTTCCAGAAAGGCCACATTTCTCCCAAATATATCACATCTTCTCCAAGAAATACCACGTTTCCCCCTTCAAATAGGACCTTTTCACCCACTAATACCAGGCTTCTCCCCCCAAATAGGACATTTTCTTCCAGAAATGCCACATTTCTCCCAAATATATCACATCTTCTCCAAGAAATGCCAGGTTTCCCCCTTCAGATAGGAACTTTTCTCCCACAAATGCCTGGTTTATCCCCAAAAGAGGACAGTTTCTTCCAGAAATGCCACATTTCTCCCAAATATATCACATCTTCTCCAAGAAATACCAGGGTTCCCCCTTCAAATAGGACCTTTTCACCCACAAATACCTCTTTGATCCCCAAAATAGGACAGTTTCTTCCAGAAATGCCAGATTTCTCCCAAATAGATCACATCTCCTCCAAGAAATACCAGGATTCCTCCTGAAATAGGACCTTTTCTCCCACAAATACCAGCCTTCTCCCCCCAAATTGGACATTTTCTTCCAGAAAGGCCACATATCACCCAAATATATCACATCTTCTCCAAGAAATACCAGCTTTCCCCGTTCAAATAGGACCTTTCCACCCACTAATACCAGGCTTCTCCCCCCAAATAGGACATTTTCTTCCAGACATGCCACATTTCTCCCAAATATATCATATCTTCTCCAAGAAATACCAGGTTTACCCCTTCAAATAGGAAATTTTCACCAACAAATACCTGTTTTATCCCCAAAAGAGGACAGTTTCTTCCAGAAATGCCACATTTCTCCCAAATATATCACATCTTCTCCAAGAAATACCAGGGTTCCCCCTCGAAATAGGACCTTTTCACCCACAAATACCTCTTGTATCCCCAAAAGAGGACAGTTTCTTCCAGAAAGGCCACATTTCTCCCAAATATATCACATCTTCTCCAAGAAATACCACGTTACCCCCTTCAAATAGGATCTTTTCAACCACAAATACCTGTTTTATCCCTCAAATTGGACATATTCTTCCAGAAATGCCACATTTCTCCCAAATATATCACATCTTCTCCAAGAAATACCACGGTTCCCCCTTCAAATAGGACCTTTTCACCCACAAATACCTGTTCTATCCCCATTAGAGGACAGTTTCTTCCAGAAATGTCACATTTCTCCCTAATATATCACATCTTCTCCAAGAAATACCACGTTTCCCACTTCAAATAGGACCTTTTCAACCACTAATAACCGCCTTCTCCCCCCAAATAGGACATTTTCTTCCAGAAATGCCACATTTCTCCCAAATATATCACATCTTCTCCAAGAAATGCCAGGTTTCCCCTTTCAAATAGGAAATTTTCACCCACAAGTACCTGTTTTATCCCCAAAAGAGGACATTTTCTTCCAGACATGCCACATTTCTCCCAAATATATCACATCTTCTCCAAGAAATACCAGCTTTCCCCCGTCAAATAGGACCTTTTCTCCCACAAATACCTTTTTTATCCCCAAAATAGGACAGTTTCTGCCAGAAATGCCAGATTTCTCCCAAATACATCACATCTCCTCCAAGAAATACCAGGATTCCTCCTGAAATAGGACCTTTTCTCCCACAAATACCAGCCTTCTCCCCCCAAATTGGACATTTTCTTCCAGAAATGCCACATTTCTCCCAAATATATCACATCTTCTCCAAGAAATACCATGTTTCCCCCTTCAAAATGTACCTTTTCACCCACAAGTACCTGTTTTATCCCCAAAAGAGGACAGTTTCTTCCAGACATGCCACATTTCTCCCAAACATATCACATCTTCTCCAAGAAATACCAGGATTTCTCCCTTCAAATAGGACCTTTTCTCCCACAAATACCAGCCTTTTCCCCCCAAAATAGGACAGTTTCTTCCAGAAATGCCACATTTCTCCCAAATATATCACATCTTCTCCAAGAAATACCAGGTTTTCCCCCTTCAAATAGGACCTTTTCACCCACAAATACCTCTTTTATCCCCAAAATACGAAAGTTTCTTCCAGAAATGCCACATTTCTCCCAAATATATCACATCTTCTCCAAGAAATACCAGGATTCCTCCTGAAAGTGGACCTTTTCTCCCACAAATACCACCCTTCTCCCCCCAAATAGGACAGTTTCTTCCAGAAATGCCAGATTTCTCCCAAATAGATCACATCTTCTCCAAGAAATACCAGCTTTCCCCCATCAAATAGGACCTTTTCACCCACAAATACCTCTTGTATCCCCAAAAGAGGACAGTTTCTTCCAGAAAGGCCACATTTCTCCCAAATATATCACATCTTCTACAAGAAAAACCTGCTTTCCCCCTTCAAATAGGACCTCTTCACCCACAAATACCTCTTTTAGCCCCAAAAGAGGACAGTTTCTTCCAGAAAGGCCACATTTCTCCCAAATATATCACATCTTCTCCAAGAAATACCAGGTTTCCCCCTTCAAATAGGACCTTTTCACCCACAAATACCTCTTTTATCCCCAAAATAGGACAGTTTCTTCCAGAAAGGCCACATTTCTCCCAAATATATCACATCTTCTCCAAGAAATAACAGGTTTCCCCCTTCAAAGAGGAAATTTTCACCCACAAATACCTGTTTTATCCCCAAAATAGGACAGTTTCTTACAGAAAGGCCACATTTCTCCCAAATAGATCACATCTTCTCCAAGAAATACCAGGTTTTCCCCTGGAAATAGGACCTTTTCACCCACAAATACCTCTTTTATCCCCAAAATACGACAGTTTCTTCCAGAAATGCCACATTTCTCCCAAACATATCACATCTTCTCCAAGAAATACCAGGTTTCCCACTTCAAATAGGACCTTTTCACCCACTAATACCAGGCTTCTCCCCCCAAATAGGACATTTTCTTCCAGAAATGCCACATTTCTCCCAAATATATCACATCTTCTCCAAGAAATGCCAGGTTTCCCCCTTCAAATAGGAAATTTTCACCCACAAGTACCTGGTTTATCCCCAAAAGAGGACAGTTTCTTCCAGAAATGCCACATTTCTCCCAAATATATCACATCTTCTCCAAGAAATACCAGGGTTCCCCCTTCAAATAGGACCTTTAAACCGACAAATACCTCTTTGATCCCCAAAATAGGACAGTTTCTGCCAGAAATGCCAGATTTCTCCCAAATAGATCACATCTCCTCCAAGAAATACCAGGATTCCTCCTGAAATAGGACCTTTTCTCCCACAAATACCAGCCTTCTCCCCCCAAATTGGACATTTTCTTCCAGAAAGGCCACATATCACCCAAATATATCACATCTTCTCCAAGAAATACCAGCTTTCCCCCTTCAAATAGGACCTTTTCAACCACAAATACCTCTTTTATCCCCAAAATAGAACAGTTTCTTCCAGACATGCCACATTTCACCCAAACATATCACATCTTCTTCAAGAAATACCAAGATACCTCCTTCAAATAGGACCTTTTCACCCACAAGTACCTGTTTTATCCCCAAAATAGCACAGTTTCTTCCAGACATGCCTCATTTCTCCCAAACATATCACATCTCCTCCAAGAAATACCAGGATTTCTCCTGAAATAGGACCTTTTCACCCACAAATACCAGCCTTTTCCCCCCAAAAGAGGACATTTTCTTCCAGAAATGCCACATTTCTCCCAAATATATCACATCTTCTCCAAGAAATACCAGGTTTTCCCCTGGAAATAGGACCTTTTCACCCACAAATACCTCTTTTATCCCCATAAGAGGACAGATTTTTCCAGAAATGCCACATTTCTCCCAAACATATCACATCTTCTCCAAGAAATACCAGGTTTCCCCCTTCAAATAGGAACTTTTCATCCACAAATACCTCTTTTATCCCCAAAAGAGGACAGTTTCTTCCAGAAATGCCACATTTCTCCCAAATATATCACATCTTCTCCAAGAAATACCAGCTTTCCCCCTTCAAATAGGACCTTGTCACCCACAGATTCCTGTTTTATCCCTTTGTTCCGAGCGACTTTTCGTTTTGGAGTGTTTATCCGCTGTTACACTTCAGCATTCTGTGACAAATAAAATAGAAGAGGAAAGCCCCACCAATAAGGCAGCTAGAAGCTCCAGAAGCCACACACGTTGTGCTTTCAGGGAGGACGTTCCAGAAAGTCGAGAGTTGTGGCTTCTTTCCTGCGGAGAAGAAAGCCCCTGTTCTCAGGCAATGCAGTAGGCTGAATTCGCTCGTTCTCGGCATAGGAATGCCGCTCCTCCTCTCTCGTGGCTTGAAAGCGGCATTTGCGCTGAACCACACCGGACAGTCTGCAGTTGCAGACGACTGAATAGCCTGAAAACAGGGGTTTTTTTCTCCGCAGGAAAGAAGCCACAACTCTCGACTTTCTGGAACGTCCTCCCTGAAAGCACTACGTGTGTCGCTCCTCGAACTTCTAGCTGCCTTATTAGTGGGGCTTTTCCCTTCTACTCTATTCGTCACAGAATGCTGAAGTGTAGCATGGGATAAACACTCCAAAACGAAATGTCGCTCGGAAGGAAGGTATAAGAATGAGAGAGAAGCGTAGTGCATTCTGCATGGACACATGGAGAAGTCAGAAGCTCTCCATTGCGATGTGCGCAGAAGAAGCCGCTCACTTGCCTGAGAAAAGCATCCGGCTGAAGTCGCTCTTTCCCGGCATCCGAGAGAAACGAGAGCGCTGCTGAAGGCTGCAAGCGGCACTCGGGCAGAACCGCGATGGACCGGACAGCAACTGCAGACTCTCCGGAGCGGTTCAGCGCGAGTGCCGCTTTCGAGCCACGAGAGCGAAGGAGCGGAATTCCTATGCCGAGAAGATGCGAATTCAGCGTCCAGCATTGCCTGAAAACAGGGGGTTTTTTCTCCGCAGGAAACAAGCCACAACTCTCGACTTTCTGGAACGTCCTCCCCGAAAGCACAACGTGTGTCGCTCCTCGAACTTCTAGCTGCCTTATTAGTGTGGTTTCCACTTCTACTCTATTCGTCACAGAATGCTGAAGTGTAGCATCGGATAAACACTCCAAAACGAAATGTCGCTCGGAAAAAGGGATAAGAATGAGAGAGAAGCGTAGTGCATTCTGCATGGACAGAAGGAGAAGTCAGAAGCGCTCCATTGCGATGTGCGCAGAAGAAGCCGCTCACTCGTCGGAGCAAAGCATTCGGCTGAAGTCGCTCTTTCCCGGCATCCGAGAGAAACGAGAGCGCTGCTGAAGGCTGCAAGCGGCACTCGGGCAGAACCGCGATGGACCGGACAGCAACTGCAGACTCTCCGGAGCGGTTCAGAGCGAGTGCCGCTTTCGAGCCACGAGAGCGAAGGAGCGGTATTCCTATGCCGAGAAGGTGCGAATTCAGCGTCCTGCATTGCCTGAAAAAAGGTGTTTTTTTTTCCGCTGGAAAGAAGCCACAACTCTCGACTTTCTGGAACGTCCTCCCTGAAAGCACAATGTGTGTGGCTACTGGACCTTCTAGCTGCCTTATTAGTGGGGCTTTCCTCATCTATTTTATTCGTCACAGTATGCTGAAGTGTAGCATGGGATAAACACTCCAAAACGAAAAGTCGCTCGGAACAAAGGGAAAAAACAGGAATCTGTGGGTGACAAGGTCCTATTTCAGGAGGAAACCTGGTATTTCTTGGAGAAGATGTGATCTATTTGGGAGAAATGTGGCATTTCTGGAAGAAAATGTCCTCTATTGGGGATAAAAGAGGTATTTGTGGGTGAAAAGGTCCTATTTGAAGGGGGAAACGTGGTATTTCTTGGAGAAGATGTGATATATTTGGGAGAAATGTGGCATTTCTGGAAGAAACTGTCCTCTTTTGGGGATAAAACAGGTATTTGTGGGTGAAAATTTCCTATTTGAAGGGGGAACCCTGGTATTTCTTGGAGAAGATGTGATCTATTTGGGAGAAATGTGGCATTTCTGGAAGAAACTGTCCTCTTTTGGGGATAAAAGAGGTATGTGTGGGTGAAAAGGTCCTATTTGAAGGGGGAAACCTGGTATTTCTTGGAGAAGATGTGATATATTTGGGAGAAATGTGGCATTTCTGGAAGAAAATGTCCTATTTGGGGGGAGAAGGCTGGTACTTGTGGGAGAAAAGGTCCTACTTCAGAAGGAATCCTGGTATTTCTTGGAGGAGATGTGATATGTTTGGGAGAAATGTGGCCTTTCTGGAAGAAACTGTCCTATTTTGGGGATAAAAGAGGTATTTATGGGTGAAAAGGTCCTATTTGAAGGGGGAAACCTGGTATTTCTTGGAGAAGATGTGATATATTTGGGAGAAATGTGGCATGTCTGGAAGAAACTGTCCTCTTTTGGGGATAAAACAGGTATTTGTGTTTGAAAACGTTGTATTTGAAGGGGGAAACCTGTTATTTCTTGGAGAAGATGTGATATATTTGGGAGAAATGTGGCATTCCTGGAAGAAACTGTCGTATTTTGGGGATAAAAGAGGTATTTGTGGGTGAAAAGGTCCTATTTGAAGGGGGAAACCTGGTATTTCTTGGAGAAGATGTGATCTATTTGGGAGAAATGTGGCATGTCTGGAAGAAACTGTCCTCTTTTGGGGATAAAAGAGGTATTTGTGGATGAAAAGGTCCTATTTGAAGGGGGAAACCTGTTATTTCTTGGAGAAGATGTGATCTATTTGGGAGAAATGTGGCATGTCTGGAAGAAACTGTCCTCTTTTGGGGATAAAAGAGGTATTTGTGGGTGAAAAGGTCCTATTTGAAGGGGGAAACCTGGTATTTCTTGGAGAAGATTTGATCTATTTGGGAGAAATGTGGCATGTCTGGAAGAAACTGTCCTGTTTTGGGGATAAAAGAGGTATTTGTGGGTGAAAAGGTCCTATTTGAAGGGGGAAAGCTGGTATTTCTTGGAGAAGATGTGATATATTTGGGAGAAATGTGGCATTTCTGGAAGAAAATGTCCAATTTGGGGGGAGAAGGCTGGTAGTTTTGGGTGAGAAGGTCCTATTTCAGGAGGAATCCTGGCATTTCTTGGAGAAGATGTGATATATTTGGGAGAAATGTGGCCTTTCCGGAAGAAACTGTCCTCTTTTGGGGATAAAAGAGGTATTAGTGGTTGAAAAGGTCCTATTTCAGGAGGAATCCAGGCATTTCTTGGAGAAGATGTGATATATTTGGGAGAAATGTGGCCTTTCCTGAAGAAACTGTCCTCTTTTGGGGATAAAAGAGGTATTAGTGGTTGAAAAGGTCCTATTTCAAGGGGGAAAGCTAGTATTTCTTGGAGAAGATGCGATATATTTGGGAGGAATGTGGCATTTCTGGAAGAAACTGTCGTATTTTGGGCATAAAACAGGTATTTGTGGTTGAAAAGGTCCTATTTGAAGGGGGAAACCTGGTATTTCTTGGAGAAGATGTGATATATTTGGGAGAAATGTGGCATTTCTGGAAGAAACTGTCCTATTTTGGGGATAAAAGAGGTATTTGTGGGTGAGAAGGTCCTATTTGAAGGGGGAATCGTGGTATTTCTTGGAGAAGATGTGATATATTTGGGAGAAATGTGGCATTTCTGGAAGAAAATGTCCAATTTGTGGGGAGAAGGCAGGTAGTTGTGGGTGAGAAGGTCCTATTTCAGGAGGAATCCTGGTATTTCTTGGAGAAGATGTGATATATTTGGGAGAAATGTGGCATTTCTGCAAGAAACTGTCCTCTTTTGGGGATAAAACAGGTATTTGTGGGTGAAAAGTTCCTATTTGAAGGGGGAAAGCTGGTATTTCTTGGAGAAGTTGTGATATATTTGGGAGAAATGTGGCATTTCTGGAAGAAACTGTCCTCTTTTGGGGATAAAAGAGGTATTTTTGGGTGATATGGTCCTATTTGAA
This sequence comes from Lophura swinhoii, assembly GCA_030408155.1. Lineage (NCBI taxonomy): Eukaryota > Metazoa > Chordata > Aves > Galliformes > Phasianidae > Lophura > Lophura swinhoii. Next base: position 28,011,689 of record JASCYN010000149.1, on the reverse strand, counting down.
GGGGGAAAGCTGGTATTTCTTGGAGAAGATGTGATCTATTTGGGAGAAATGTGGCATTTCTGGAAGAAACTGTCCTCTTTTGGGGATAAAAGAGGTATTTGTGGGTGAAAAGGTCCTATTTGAAGGGGGAAAGCTGGTATTTCTTGGAGAAGATGTGATATATTTGGGAGAAATATGGCCTTTCTGGCAGAAACTGTCCTCTTTTGGGGATAAAACAGGTATTTGTGGGTGAAAAGGTCCTATTTGAAGGGGGAACCCTGGTATTTCTTGGAGAAGATGTGGTATATTTGGGAGAAATGTGGCATTTCTGGAAGAAACTGTCCTATTTTGGGGATAAAACAGGTATTTGTGTTTGAAAACGTTGTATTTGAAGGGGGAATCCTGTTATTTCTTGGAGAAGATGTGATATATTTGGGAGAAATGTGGCATTCCTGGAAGAAACTGTCCTCTTTTGGGGATAAAAGAGGTATTTGTGGGTGAAAAGGTCCTATTTGAAGGGGGAAACCTGGTATTTCTTGGAGAAGATGTGATCTATTTGGGAGAAATGTGGCATTTCTGGAAGAAACTGTCCTCTTTTGGGGATAAAAGAGGTATTTGTGGGTGAAAAGGTCCTATTTGAAGGGGGAAACCTGGTATTTCTTGGAGAAGATGTGATATATTTGGGAGAAATGTGGCATGTCAGGAAGAAGCAGTCCTCTTTTGGGGATAAAAGAGGTATTTGTGGGTGAAAAGGTCCTATTTGAAGGGGGAAACCTGGTATTTCTTGGAGAAGATTTGATCTATTTGGGAGAAATGTGGCATGTCTGGAAGAAACTGTCCTCTTTTGGGGATAAAAGAGGTATTTGTGGGTGAAAAGGTCCTATTTGAAGGGGGAACCCTGGTATTTCTTGGAGAAGATGTGATCTATTTGGGAGAAATGTGGCATTTCTGGAAGAAAATGTCCAATTGGGGGGGAGAAGGCTGGTAGTTTTGGGTGAGAAGGTCCTATTTCAGGAGGAATCCTGGCATTTCTTGGAGAAGATGTGATATATTTGGGAGAAATGTGGCCTTTCCGGAAGAAACTCTCCTCTTTTGGGGATAAAAGAGGTATTAGTGGTTGAAAAGGTCCTATTTCCAGGGGGAAGCGTGGTATTTCTTGGAGAAGATGTGATATATTTGGGAGAAATGTGGCATTTCTGGAAGAAACTGTCCTCTTTTGGGGATAAAAGAGGCATTTCCTGGAGAAAAGGTCCCATTTGAAGGGGGAACCCTGGTATTTCTTGGAGAAGATTTGATATATTTGGGAGGAATGTGGCATTTCTGGAAGAAACTGTCGTATATTGGGCATAAAACAGGTATTTGTGGTTGAAAAGGTCCTATTTGAAGTGGGAAACCTGGTATTTCTTGGAGAAGATGTGATATATTTGGGAGAAATGTGGCATTTCTGGAAGAAACTGTCCTCTTTTGGGGATAAAAGAGGTATTTGTGGGTGAAAAGGTCCTATTTGAAGGGGGAATCGTGGTATTTCTTGGAGAAGATGTGATATATTTGGGAGAAATGTGGCATTTCTGGAAGAAAATGTCCAATTTGTGGGGAGAAGGCTGGTAGTTGTGGGTGAGAAGGTCCTATTTCAGGAGGAATCCTGGTATTTCTTGGAGAAGATGTGATATATTTGGGAGAAATGTGGCATTTCTGGAAGAAACTGTCCTCTTTTGGGGATAAAACAGGTATTTGTGGGTGAAAAGGTCCTATTTGAAGGGGGAAAGCTGGTATTTCTTGGAGAAGATGTGATATATTTGGGAGAAATGTGGCCTTTCTGGAAGAAACTGTCCTCTTTTGGGGATAAAAGAGGTATTTGTGGGTGAAAAGGTCCTATTTTTAGGGGGAAAGCTGGTATTTCTTGGAGAAGATGTGATATATTTGGGAGAAATGAGGCATTTCTGGAAGAAAATGTCCAATTTGTGGGAAGAAGGCTGGTAGTTGTGGGTGAAAAGGTCCCATTTCAGGAGGAATCCTGGTATTTCTTGGAGAAGATGTGATATATTTGGGAGAAATGTGGCATTTCTGGAAGGAACTGTCCTCTTTTGGGGATAAAAGAGGTATTTGTGGGAGAAAAGGTCCTATTTGAAGGGGGAAAGCTGGTATTTCTTGGAGAAGATGTGATCTATTTGGGAGAAATGTGGCATGACTGGAAGAAAATGTCCAATTTGGGGGGAGAAGGCTTGTAGTTTTGGGTGAGAAGGTCCTATTTCAGGAGGAATCCTGGCATTTCTTGGAGAAGATGTGATATATTTGGGAGAAATGTGGCATGTCTGGAGGAAACTGTCCTCTTTTGGGGATAAAAGAGGTATTTGTGGATGAAAAGGTCCTATTTCAAGGGGGAAACCTGGTATTTCTTGGAGGAGATGTGATATATTTGGTGAAATGTGGCATTTCTGGCAGAAAATGTCCTCTTTTGGGGATAAAAGAGGTATTTGTGGTTGAAAAGGTCCTATTTCCAGGGGGAACCCTGGTATTTCTTGGAGAAGATGTGATATATTTGGGAGAAATGTGGCATTTCTGGAAGAAACTGTCCTCTTTTGGGGATAAAAGAGGTATTAGTGGTTGAAAAGGTCCTATTTGAAGGGGGAAACGTGGTATTTCTTGGAGAAGATATGATCTATTTGGGAGAAATGTGGCCTTTCTGGAAGAAAATATCCAATTTGTGGGGAGAAGGCTGGTAGTTGTGGGTGAGAAGGTCCTATTTCAGGAGGAATCCTGGTATTTCTTGGAGAAGATGTGATATATTTGGGAGAAATGTGGCATTTCTGGAAGAAACTGTCCTATTTTGGGGACAAAAGAGGAATCTGTGGGTGAAAAGGTCCTATTTGAAGGGGGAAACGTGGTATTTCTTGGAGAAGATGTGATCTATTTGGGAGAAATGTGGCATGTCTGGAAGAAACTGTCCTCTTTTGGGGATAAAAGAGGTATGTGTGGGTGAAAAGGTCCTATTTGAAGGGGGAAACCTGGTATTTCTTGGAGAAGATGTGATATATTTGGGAGAAATGTGGCCTTTCTGGAAGAAACTGTCCTCTTTTGGGGATAAAACAGGTATTTGTGGGTGAAAAGGTCCTATTTGAAGGGGGAAAGCTGGTATTTCTTGGAGAAGATGTGATATGTTTGGGAGAAATGTGCCATTTCTGGAAGAAACTGTCCTCTTTTGGGGATAAAAGAGGTATTTGTGGGTGAAAAGGTCCTATTTGAAGGGGGAAACCTGGTATTTCTTGGAGAAGATGTGATATGTTTGGGAGAAATATGGCATTTCTGGAAGAATATGTCCAATTTGAGGGATAAAACAGGTATTTGTGGGTGAAAAGGTCCTATTTGAAGGGGGAAACGTGGTATTTCTTGGAGAAGATGTGATATATTTGGGAGAAATGTGGCATGTCTGGAAGATACTGCCCTATTTTGGGGATAAAACAGGTATTTGTGGGTGAAAAGGTCCTATTTGAAGGGGGAAACCTGGTATTTCTTGGAGAAGATGTGGTATATTTGGGAGAAATGTGGCATTTCTGGAAGAAACTGTCCTATTTTGGGGATAAAACAGGTATTTGTGGGTGAAAACGTTGTATTTGAAGGGGGAAAGCTGGTATTTCTTGGAGAAGATGTGATAAATTTTTGGAGAAATATGGCCTTTCTGGAAGAAACTGTCCTCTTTTGGGGATAAAAGAGGTATTTGTGGGTGAAATGGTCCTATTTGAAGGGGGAAACCTGGTATTTCTTGGAGAAGATGTGATATATTTGGGAAAAATGTGGCATTTCTGGAAGAAACTGTCCTATTTTGGGGATAAAAGAGGTATTTGTGGGTGAGAAGGTCCTATTTGAAGGGGGAAGCCTGGTATTTCTTGGAGAAGAGGTGATCTATTTGGGAGAAATGTGGCATGTCTGGAAGAAACTGTCCTCTTTTGGGGATCAAACAGGTATTTGTGGGAGAAAAGGTCCTATTTGAAGGGGGAAACCTGGTATTTCTTGGAGAAGATGTGATCTATTTGGGAGAAATGTGGCCTTTCTGGAAGAAAATGTTTAATTTGGGGATAAAAGAGGTATTAGTGGTTGAAAAGGTCCTATTTCCAGGGGGAAGCGTGGTATTTCTTGGAGAAGATGTGATATATTTGGGAGAAATGTGGCATTTCTGGAAGAAACTGTCCTCTTTTGGGGATAAAAGAGGTATTTCCTGGAGAAAAGTTCCTAATTCAAGGGGGAACCCGGGTATTTCTTGGAGAAGATGTGATATATTTGGGAGGAATGTGGCATTTCTGGAAGAAACTGTCGTATTTTGGGCATAAAACAGGTATTTGTGGTTGAAAAGGTCGTATTTGAAGGGGGAAACCTGGTATTTCTTGGAGAAGATGTGATATATTTGGGAGAAATGTGGCATTTCTGGAAGAAACTGTCCTATTTTGGGGATAAAAGAGGTATTTGTGGGTGAAAAGGTCCTATTTGAAGGGGGAAACCTGGTATTTCTTGGAGAAGATGTGATATATTTGGGAGAAATGAGGCATTTCTGGAAGAAAATGTCCAATTTGTGGGAAGAAGGCTGGTATTTGTGGGTGAAAAGGTCCCATTTCAGGAGGAATCCTGTTATTTCTTGGAGAAGATGTGATATATTTGGGAGAAATGTGGCATTTCTGGAAGGAACTGTCCTCTTTTGGGGATAAAACAGGTATTTGTGGGTGAAAAGGTCCTATTTGAAGGGGGAAAGCTGGTATTTCTTGGAGAAGATGTGATCTATTTGGGAGAAATGTGGCATGTCTGGAAGAAACTGTCCTCTTCTGGGTATAAAAGAGGAATGTGTGGGTGAAAAGGTCCTATTTGAAGGGGGAAACCTGGTATTTCTTGGAGAAGATGTGATATATTTGGGAGAAATGTGGCATGTCTGCAAGAAAATGTCCTATATTGGGGGAGAAGGCTGGTACTTGTGGGAGAAAAGGTCCTATTTCAGGAGGAATCCTGGTATTTCTTGGAGAAGATGTGATATATTTGGGAGAAATGTGGCATTTCTGGAAGAAACTGTCCTCTTTTGGGGATAAAACAGGTATTTGTGGGTGAAAATTTCCTATTTGAAGGGGGAAACCTGTTATTTCTTGGAGAAGATGTGATATATTTGGGAGAAATGTGGCATTTCTGGAAGAAACTGTCCTCTTTTGGGGATAAAAGAGGTATTTGTGGTTGAAAAGGTCCTATTTGAAGGGGGAAACGTGGTATTTCTTGGAGAAGATGTGATATATTTGGGAGAAATGTGGCATGTCTGGAAGAAACTGTCCTCTTTTGGGGATAAAAGAGGTATTTGTGTGTGAAAAGGTCCTATTTGAAGGGGGAAAGCTGGTATTTCTTGGAGAAGATGTGATATATTTGGGAGAAATGTGGCATGTCTGGAAGAAACTGTCCAATTTGAGGGATAAATCAGGTATTAGTGGTTGAAAAGGTCCTATTTGAAGGGGGAAAGCTGGTATTTCTTGGAGAAGATGTGGTATATTTGGGAGAAATGTGGCATTTCTGGAAGAAACTGTCCTCTTTTGGGGATAAACCAGGCATTTGTGGGAGAAAAGGTCCTATCTGAAGGGGGAAACCTGGCATTTCTTGGAGAAGATGTGATATATTTGGGAGAAATGTGGCATTTCTGGAAGAAAATGTCCTATTTGGGGGGAGAAGCCTGGTATTAGTGGGTGAAAAGGTCCTATTTGAAGGGGGAAACCTGGTATTTCTTGGAGAAGATGTGATCTATTTGGGAGAAATGTGGCATTTCTGGAAGAAACTGTCCTCTTTTGGGGATAAAACAGGTATTTGTGGGTGAAAAGGTCCTATTTGAAGGGGGATAGCTGGTATTTCTTGGAGAAGATGTGATCTATTTGGGAGAAATGAGGCATGTCTGGAAGAAGCTGTCCTCTTTTGGGGATAAAACAGGTATTTGTGGGTGAAAAGGTCCTATTTGACGGGGGAAACCTGGTATTTCTTGGAGAAGATGTGATCTATTTGGGAGAAATGTGGCATGTCTGGAAGAAACTGTCCTATTTTGGGGATAAAACAGGTATTTGTGGGAGAAAAGGTCCTATTTGAAGGGGGAAACCTGGTATTTCTTGGAGAAGATGTGATCTATTTGGGAGAAATGTGGCATGACTGGAAGAAAATGTCCAATTTGGGGTTAGAAGGCTTGTAGTTTTGGGTGAGAAGGTCCTATTTCAGGAGGAATCCTGGCATTTCTTGGAGAAGATGTGATATATTTGGGAGAAATGTGGCATTTCTGGAAGAAACTGTCCTCTTTTGGGGATAAAAGAGGTATTTGTGGTTGAAAAGGTCCTATTTCCAGGGGGAAACCTGGTATTTCTTGGAGGAGATGTGATATATTTGGGAGAAATGTGGCATTTCTGGCAGAAACTGTCCTCTTTTGGGGATAAAAGAGGTATTTCATGGAGAAAAGGTCCTAATTCAAGGGGGAACCCTGGTATTTCTTGGAGAAGATGTGATATATTTGGGAGAAATGTGGCATTTCTGGAAGAAACTGTCCTCTTTTGGGGATAAAAGAGGTATTTGTGGGTGAAAAGGTCCTATTTGAAGGGGGAAACGTGGTATTTCTTGGAGAAGATGTGATCTATTTGGGAGAAATGTGGCCTTTCTGGAAGAAAATGTCCAATTTGGGGGGAGAAGGCTGGTAGTTGTGGGTGAGAAGGTCCTATTTCAGGAGGAATCCTGGTATTTCTTGGAGAAGATGTGATATATTTGGGAGAAATGTGGCATTTCTGGAAGAAACTGTCCTCTTCTGGGGATAAAAGAGGAATCTGTGGGTGAAAAGGTCCTATTTGAAGGGGGAAAGCAGGTATTTCTTGGAGAAGATGTGATCTATTTGGGAGAAATGTGGCATTTCTGGAAGAAAATGTCCAATTTGAGGGATAAAACAGGTATTTGTGGGTGAAAAGGTCCTATTTCAAGGGGGAAAGCTGGTATTTCTTGGAGAAGATGTGATATATTTGGGAGAAATGTGGCATGTCTGGAAGAAACTGTCCTCTTTTGGGGATAAAAGAGGTATGTGTGGGTGAAAAGGTCCTATTTGAAGGGGGAAACCTGGTATTTCTTGGAGAAGATGTGATATATTTGGGAGAAATGTGGCATGTCTGGAAGAAAATGTCCTATTTGGGGGGAGAAGGGTGGTACTTGTGGGAGAAAAGGTCCTATTTCAGGAGGAATCCTGGTATTTCTTGGAGGAGATGTGATATGTTTGGGAGAAATGTGGCCTTTCTGGAAGAAACTGTCCTCTTTTGGGGATAAAAGAGGTATTTGTGGGTGAAAAGGTCCTATTTGAAGGGGGAAACCTGGTATTTCTTGGAGAAGATGTGATCTATTTGGGAGAAATGTGGCATGTCTGGAAGAAACTGTCCTCTTTTGGGGATAAAAGAGGTATTAGTGGTTGAAAAGGTCCTATTTGAAGGGGGAAACCTGGTATTTCTTGGAGAAGATGTGATCTATTTGGGAGAAATGTGGCATTTCTGGCAGAAACTGTCCTCTTTTGGGGATAAAAGAGGTATTTGTGGGTGAAAAGTTCCTATTTGAAGGGGGAAAGCTGGTATTTCTTGGAGAAGATGTGATATATTTGGGAGAAATGTGGCATTTCTGGAAGAAACTGTCCTCTTTTGGGGATAAAAGAGGTATTAGTGGTTGAAATGTTCCTATTTGAAGGGGGAAAGCTGGTATTTCTTGGAGAAGATGTGATATGTTAGGGAGTAATGTTGCCTTTCTGGAAGAAACTGTCCTCTTTTGGGGATAAAAGAGGTATTTGTGGGTGAAAAGGTCCTATTTGAAGGGGGAAAGCTGGTATTTCTTGGAGAAGATGTGATATATTTGGGAGAAATGTGGCATGTTAGGAAGAAACTGTCCTATTTGGGGGGAGAAGGCTGGTATTTGAGGGTGAAAAGGTCCTCTTTCAGGAGGAATCCTGTTATTTCTTGGAGAAGATGTGATCTACTTGGGAGAAATGTGGCATGTCTGGAAGAAACTGTCCTCTTTTGGGGATAAAAAAGGTATTTGTGGGTGAAAAGGTCCTATTTGAAGGGGGAAATCCGGTATTTCTTGGAGAAGATGTGATCTATTTGGGAGAAATCTGGCCTTTCTGGAAGTAACTGTCCTCTTTTGGGGATAAAAGATGTATTTGTGGGTGAAAAGGTCCTATTTGAAGGGGGAAACCTGGTATTTCCTGGAGAAGATGTGATATATTTGGGAGAAATGTGGCATTTCTGGAAGAAAATGTCCTCTTTTGGGGTTAGAAGAGGTATTTTTGTTTGAAAAGGTCCTATTTGAAGGGGATAACCTGGTATTTCTTGGAGAAGATGTGATATATTTGGGAGAAATGTGGCATTTCTGGAAGAAACTGTCCTATTTTGGGGATAAAAGAGGTATTTGTGGGTGAAAAGGTCCTATTTGAAGGGGGAAACGTGGCATTTCTTGGAGAAGATGTGATATATTTGGGAGAAATGTGGCATTTCTGGAAGAAACTGTCCTCTTTTGGGGATAAAAGAGGTATTTGTGGGTGAAAAGGTCCTATTCGAAGGGGGAAACCTGGTATTTCTTGGAGAAGATGTGATCTATTTGGGAGAAATGTGGCAGTTCTTGAAGAAACTGTCCTCTTTTGGGGATAAAACAGGTACTTGTGGGTGAAAAGGTCCTATTTCCAGGGGGAAACGTGGTATTTCTTGGAGAAGATGTGGTATATTTGGGAGAAATGTGGCATTTCTGGAAGAAACTGTCCTCTTTTGGGGATAAAACAGGTATTTGTGGGTGAAAACGTTGTATTTGAAGGGGGAAACCTGTTATTTCTTGGAGAAGATGTGATATATTTGGGAGAAATGTGGCATTTCTGGAAGAAACTGTCCTCTTTTGGGGATAAAAGAGGTATTTGTGGGTGAAAAGGTCCTATTTGAAGTTGGAAACCTGGTATTTCTTGGAGAAGATGTGATGTGTTTGGGAGAAATGTGGCATTTCTGGAAGAAACTGTCCTGTTTTGGGGATAAAAGAGGTATTTGTGGGTGATAAGGTCCTATTTGAAGGGGGAACCCTGGTATTTCTTGGAGAATATGTGATATATTTGGGAGAAATGTGGCATTTCTGGAAGAAACTGTCCTATTTTGGGGATAAAACAGGTATTTGTGGGTGAAAAGGTCCTATTTGAAGGGGGAAACCTGGTATTTCTTGGAGAAGAGGTGATATATTTGGGAGAAATGTGGCATGTCTGGAAGAAACTGTCCTATTTGGGGGATAAAACAGGTCTTTGTGGGAGAAAAGGTCCTATTTCACGGGGGAAAGCTGGTATTTCTTGGAGAAGATGTGATCTATTTGGGAGAAATGTGGCCTTTCTGGAAGAAAATGTCCAATTTGGGGGGAGAAGGCTGGTAGTTTTGGGTGAGAAGGTCCTATTTCAGGAGGAATCCTGGTATTTCTTGGAGAAGATGTGATCTATTTGGGAGAAATGTGGCATGTCTGGAAGAAAATGTCCAATTTGGGGGGAGAAGGCTGGTAGTTTTGGGTGAGAAGGTCCTATTTCAGGAGGAATTCTGGCATTTCTTGGAGAAGATGTGATATATTTGGGAGAAATGTGGCATTTCTGGAAGAAACTGTCCTCTTTTGGGGATAAAAGAGGTATTAGTGGTTGAAAAGGTCCTATTTGAAGGGGAATTCCAGGAATGCCAGATTTCTCCCAAATATACCACATCTTCTCCAAGAAATACCACGTTTCCTCCTGGAAATAGGACCTTTTCAACCACTAATACCTCTTTTATCCCCAAAAGAGGACAGTTTCTTCCAGAAATGCCACATTTCTCCCAAATACATCACATCTCCTCCAAGAAATGCCAGGATTCCTCCTGAAATAGGACCTTCTCACCGAAAACTACCAGCCTTCTCCCCCCAAATTGGACATTTTCTTCCAGACATGCCACATTTCTCCCAAATAGATCACATCTTCTCCAAGAAATGCCACGTTTCCCCCTTCAAATAGGACCTTTTCACCCACAAATACCTCTTTTATCCCCAAAAGAGGACAGTTTCTTCCAGAAATGCCACATTTCTCCCAAATATATCACATCTTCTCCAAGAAATACCAGGTTTCCCCCTTGAAATAGGACCTTATCACCCACAAATACCACTTTTATCCCCAAAATAGGACATATTCTTCCAGAAATGCCACATTTCTCCCAAACATATCACAGCTTCTCCAAGAAATACTACGTTTCCCCCTTCAAATAGGACCTTTTCACCCACAAATACCTCTTTTATCCCCAGAAGAGGACAGTTTCTTCCAGAAATGCCACATTTCTCCCAAATATATCACATCTTCTCCAAGAAATACCAGGTTTCCCCCTTCAAATACGACCTTTTCACCCACAAATACCTCTTTTATCCCCAAAATAGGACTGTTTCTTCCAGACATGCCACATTTCTCCCAAATATATCACATCTTCTCCAAGAAATACCAGCTTTCCCCCTTCAAATAGGACCTTTTCACCAACAAATACCTGTTTTATCCCCAAAAGAGGACAGTTTCTTCCTGACATGCCAGATTTCTCCCAAATATATCACATCTTCTCCAAGAAATACCGGGGTTCCCCCTTCAAATAGGACCTTCTCACCCACAAATACCTCTTTTATCCCCAAAAGAGGACAGTTTCTTCCAGAAATGCCACATTTCTCCCAAATAGATCACATCCTTCTCCAAGAAATACCTGCTTTCCCCCTTCAAATAGGACTTTTTCACCCACAAATACCTGTTTTATCCACAAAGTAGGACAGTTTCTTCCAGACATGCCACATTTCTCCCAAATAGATCACATCTTCTCCAAGAAATACCAGGTTTCCAACTTCAAATAGGACCTTTTCACCCACAAATACCTCTTTTATCCCCAAAATATGACTGTTTCTTCCAGACATGCCACATTTCTCCCAAATATATCACATCTTCTCCAAGAAATGCCACGTTTCCCCCTTCAAATAGGACCTTTTCACCCACAAATACCTCTTTTATCCCCAAAAGAGGACAGTTTCTTCCGGAAATGCCACATTTCTCCCAAATAGATCACATCTTCTCCAAGAAATACCAGGTTTCCCCCTTCAAATAGGACCTTTTCTCCCACAAATACCTCTTTTATCCCCAAAAGAGGACAGTTTCTTCCAGACATGCCACATTTCTCCCAAATAGATCACATCTTCTCCAAGAAATTCCAGGTTTCCCCCTTCAAATAGGACCTTTTCACCCACAAATACCTCTTTTATCCCCAAAATAGGACAGTTTCTTCCAGAAATGCCACATTTCTCCCAAATATATCACATCTTCTCCAAGAAATACCGGGGTTCCCCCTTCAAATAGGACCTTCTCACCCAAAACTACCAGCCTTCTCCCCCAAAATTGGACATTTTCTTCCAGAAATGCCACATTTCTCCCAAATATATCACATCTTCTCCAAGAAATACCAGGATTCCTCCTGAAATAGGACCTTCTCACCCAAAACTACCAGCCTTCTCCCCCCAAACTGGACATTTTCTTCCAGAAAGGCCACATTTCTCCCAAATAGATCACATCTTCTCCAGGAAATACCATGTTTCCCCCTTCAGATAGGACCTTTTCTCCCACAAATACCTGTTGTATCCCCAAAAGAGGACAGTTTCTTCCAGACATGCCACATTTCTCCCAAATAGATCACATCTTCTCCAAGAAATACCAGCTTTCCCCCTTCAAATAGGAACTTTTCTCCCACAAATACCTGTTTTATCCCCAAAAGAGGACAGCTTCTTCCAGACATGCCACATTTCTCCCAAATATATCACATCTTCTCCAAGAAATACCAGGGTTCCCCCTTCAAATAGGACCTTTTCACCCACAAATACCTCTTTTATCCCCAAAAGAGGACAGTTTCTTCCGGAAATGTCACATTTCTCCCAAATAGATCACATCTTCTCCAAGAAATACCAGGTTTCCCCCTTCAAATAGGACCTTTTCTCCCACAAATACCTCTTTTATCCACAAAGTAGGACAGTTTCTTCCAGACATGCCACATTTCTCCCAAATAGATCACATCTTCTCCAAGAAATACCAGGTTTCCAACTTCAAATAGGACCTTTTCACCCACAAATACCTCTTTTATCCCCAAAATAGGACTGTTTCTTCCAGACATGCCACATTTCTCCCAAATATATCACATCTTCTCCAAGAAATACCAGGGTTCCCCCTTGAAATAGGACCTTTTCACCCACAAATACCTCTTTTATCCCCAAAAGAGGACAGTTTCTTCCGGAAATGCCACATTTCTCCCAAATAGATCACATCTTCTCCAAGAAATACCAGGTTTCCCCCTTCAAATAGGACCTTTTCTCCCACAAATACCTCTTTTATCCCCAAAAGAGGACAGTTTCTTCCAGACATGCCACATTTCTCCCAAATAGATCACATCTTCTCCAAGAAATACCAGCTTTTCCTCCATCAAATAGGACCTTTTCACCCACAAATACCTCTTTTATCCCCAGAAGAGGACAGTTTCTTCCAGAAATGCCACATTACTCCAAAATATATCATATCTTCTCCAAGAAATAACAGGTTTCCCCCTTCAAATACAACGTTTTCAACCAAAAATACCTGTTTTATCCCCAAAAGAGGACAGTTTCTTCCAGAAATGCCACATTTATCCCAAATAAACCATATCTTCTCCAAGAAATACCAGGTTTCCCCCTTCAAATAGGACCTTTTCACCCACAAGTACCTATTTTATCCCCAAAAGAGGACAGTTTCTTCCAGAAATGCCAGATTTCTCCCAAATATATCATATCTTCTCCAAGAAATACCAGGATTCCCCCTTCAAATAGGATCTTTTCCCCCCAAAATACCTCTTTTATGCCCAAAAGAGGACAGTTTCTTCCAGAAATGCCACATTTCTCCCAAATATATCACATCTTCTCCAAGAAATGCCACGTTTCCCCCTTCAAATAGGACCTTTTCACCCACAAAAAATTCTTTTATCCCCAAAATAGGACAGTTTCTTCCAGAAATGCCTGATTTCTCCCAAATATATCACATCTTCTCCCACAAATACCAGGTTTCCCCCTTCAAATACGACCTTTTCACCCACAAATACCTCTTTTATCCCCAAAATAGGACTGTTTCTTCCAGACATGCCACATTTCTCCCAAATATATCACATCTTCTCCAAGAAATACCAGGATTCCTCCTGAAATAGGACCTTTTCTCCCACAAATACCAGCCTTCTCCCCCCAAATAGCACAGTTTCTTCCTGACATGCCATATTTCTCCCAAATATATCACATCTTCTCCAAGAAATACCAGCTATCCCCCTTCAAATAGGACCTTTTCACCCACAAATACCACTTTTATCCCCAAAAGAGGACAGCTTCTGCCAGACATGCCACATTTCTCCCAAACATATCACATCTTCTCCAAGAAATACCAGGTTTCCCCCTTCAAATAGGACCTTTTCACCCACAAATACCTCTTTTATCCCCAAAAGAGGACAGTTTCTTCAAGAAATGACACATTTCTCCCAAATATATCACATCTTCTCCAAGAAATACCACATTTCCCCCTTCAAATAGGACCTTTTCACCCAAAAATACCTCTTTTATCCCAAAAGGGGACAGTTTCTTCCATAAATGCCACATTTCTCCCAAATATATCACATCTTCTCCAAGAAATGCCACGTTTCCCCCTTCAAATAGCACCTTTTCACCCACAAATACCTCTTTTATCCCCAAAAGAGGACAGTTTCTTCCAGAAAGGCCACATTTCTCCCAAATAGATCACATCTTCTCCAAGAAATACCAGGTTTCCCCCTTGAAATAGGACCTTTTCACCCACAAATACCACTTTTATACCCAAAATAGGACATTTTCTTCCAGAAATGCCACATTTCTCCCAAATATATCACTTCTTCTCCAAGAAATACCACGTTTCCCCCTTCAAATAGGACCTTTTCACCCACAAATAACTCTTTTATCCCCAAAATAGGACAGTTTCTTCCAGAAATGCCACATTTCTCCCAAATATATCACATCTTCTCCAAGAAATACCAGGTTTCCCCCTTCAAATAGGACCTTTTCCCACACAAATACCTCTTTTATCCCCAAAATAGGGCTGTTTCTTCCAGACATGCCACTTTTCTCCCAAATAGATCACATCTTCTCCAAGAAATACCAGGATTCCTCCTGAAATAGGACCTTTTCTCCCTCAAATACCAACCTTCTCCCCCCAAATAGGACAGTTTCTTCCAGAAATGCCACATTTCTCCCAAATATATCACATCTTCTCCAAGAAATACCAGGTTTCCCCCTTCAAATAGGACCTTATCACCCACAAATACCACTTTTATCCCCAAAATAGGACAGTTTCTGCCAGAAAGGCCACATTTCTCCCAAACATATCACATCTTCTCCAAGAAATACCAGGTTTCCCCCTTCAAATAGGACCTTCTCACCCACAAATACCTCTTTTATCCCCAAAAGAGGACAGTTTCTTCCAGAAATGCCACATTTCTCCCAAATAGATCACATCTTCTCCAAGAAATACCACGTTTCCCCCTTCAAATAGGACCTTTTCACCCACAAATACCTCTTTATCCCTCAAATAGGACAGTTTCTTCCAGACATGCCACATTTCTCCCAAATATATCACATCTTCTCCAAGAAATACCAGGATTCCTCCTGAAAGAGGACCTTTTCACCCACAAATACCAGCCTTCTCCCCCCAAAAGAGGACAGTTTCTTCCATAAATGCCACATTTCTCCCAAACATATCACATCTTCTCCAAGAAATACCAGGTTTCCCCCTTCAAATAGGACCTTTTCACCCACAAACACCTGTTATATCCCCAAAAGAGGACAGTTTCTTCCAGAAATGGCACATTTCTCCCATATATATCACCTCTTCGCCAAGAAATACCAGCTTTCCCCCTTCAAATAGGACCTTTTCACCCACTAATAGCAGGCTTCTCCCCCCAAATAGGACTGTTTCTTCCAGAAATGCCAGATTTCTCCCAAATATATCACATCTTCTCCAAGAAATACCAGGTTTCCCCCTTCAAATAGGACCTTTTCACCCACAAATGCATCTTTTATCCCCAAAAGAGGACAGTTTCTTCCAGAAATGCCACATTTCTCCCAAATATATCACATCTCCTTCAAGAAATACCAGGTTTCCCCCTTCAAATAGGACCTTTTCACCCACAAATACCTCTTTTATCCCCCAAACAGGACACTTTCTTCCAGAAATGCCTGATTTCTCCCAAATAGATCACATATTCTCCAAGAAATACCAGGTTTCCCCCTCCAAATACGACCTTTTCACCCACAAATACCTGTTTTATCCCCGAAATAGGACAGTTTCTTCCAGACATGCCACATTTCTCCCAAATAGATCACATCTTCTCCAAGAAATACCAGGTTTCCCCCTTCAAATAGGACCTTTTCACCCACAAATACCTGTTTTAACCCCAAAATAGGACAGTTTCTTCCAGAAAGGCCACATTTCTCCCAAATAGATCACATCTTCTCCAAGAAATACCAGGTTTCCCCCTTCAAATAGGACCTTTCCACCCACAAATACCTCTTTTATCCCCAAAATAGGACAGTTTCTTCCAGAAATGTTACATTTCTCCCAAACATATCACATCTCCTCCAAGAAATACCAGGATTCCTCCTGTTAGAGGACCTTTTCTCCCACAACTACCAGCCTTCTCCCCCCAAATAGGACATTTTCTTACAGACATGCCACATTTCTCCCAAATATATCACATCTTCTCCAAGAAATACCAGGTTTCCCCCTTCAAATAGGACCTTTTCACCCACACATACCTCTTTTATCCCGAAAAGAGGACAGTTTCTTCCAGACATGCCACATTTCTCCCAAATATATCACATCTTCTCCAAGAAATACCAGGGTTCCCCCTTCAAATAGGACCTTTTCACCCACAAATACCTGTTTTATCCCCAAAAGAGGACAGTTTCTTCCGGAAATGCCACATTTCTCCCAAATAGATCACATCTTCTCCAAGAAATACCAGGTTTCCCCCTTCAAATAGGACCTTTTCTCCCACAAATACCTCTTTTATCCCCAAAAGAGGACAGTTTCTTCCAGACATGCCACATTTCTCCCAAATAGATCACATCTTCTCCAAGAAATTCCAGGTTTCCCCCTTCAAATAGGACCTTTTCACCCACAAATACCTCTTTTATCCCCAAAATAGGACAGTTTCTTCCAGAAAGGCCACATTTCTCCCAAACATATCACATCTTCTCCAAGAAATATCGGGGTTCCCCCTTCAAATAGGACCTTTTCAACCACTAATACCTCTTTTATCCCCAAAATAGGACAGCTTCTTCCAGAAATGCCACATTTCTCCCAAATATATCACATCTTCTCCAAGAAATACCGGGGTTCCCCCTTCAAATAGGACCTTCTCACCCAAAACTACCAGCCTTCTCCCCCAAAATTGGACATTTTCTTCCAGAAATGCCACATTTCTCCCAAATATATCACATCTTCTCCAAGAAATACCAGGATTCCTCCTGAAATAGGACCTTCTCACCCAAAACTACCAGCCTTCTCCCCCCAAATTGGACATTTTCTTCCAAAAAGGCCACATTTCTCCCAAATAGATCACATCTTCTCCAGGAAATACCATGTTTCCCCCTTCAGATAGGAACTTTTCTCCCACAAATACCTGTTTTATCCCCAAAAGAGGACAGTTTCTTCCAGACATGCCACATTTCTCCCAAATATATCACATCTTCTCCAAGAAATACCAGGTTTCCCCCTTCAAATAGGACCTTTTCACCCACAAATACCTCTTTTATCCCCAAAAGAGGACAGTTTCTTCCAGAAATGCCACATTTCTCCCAAATATATCACATCTTCTCCAAGAAATACCAGGGTTGCCCCTTCAAATAGGACCTTATCACCCACAAATACCTCTTTGATCCCCAAAATAGGACAGTTTCTTCCAGAAATGCCACATTTCTTCCAAATATATCACATCTTCTCCAAGAAATAACAGGTTTCCCCCTTCAAATACCACGTTTTCACCCAAAAATACCTGTTTTATCCCCAAAAGAGGACAGTTTCTTCCAGAAATGCCACATTTCTCCCAAATATACCACATCTACTCCAAGAAATACCACGTTTCCCCCTTCAAATAGGAACTTTTCACCCACAAATACCTCTTTTATCCCCAAAAGAGGACAGTTTCTTCCAGACATGCCACATTTCTCCCAAATATATCACATCTTCTCCAAGAAATACCAGCTTTCCCCCTTCAAATAGGACCTTTTCACCCACAAATACCTGTTTTATCCCCAAAATAGGACAGTTTTTTCCAGACATGCCACATTTCTCCCAAATATATCACATCTTCTCCACGAAATACCAGGGTTCCCCCTTCAAATAGGACCTTTTCACCCACAAATACCTCTTTTATCCCCAAAAGAGGACAGTTTCATCCGGAAATGCCACATTTCTCCCAAATAGATCACATCTTCTCCAAGAAATACCAGGTTTCCCCCTTCAAATAGGACCTTTTCTCCCACAAATACTTGTTTGATCCCCAAAAGAGGACAGTTTCTTCCAGACATGCCACATTTCTCCCAAATAGATCACATCTTCTCCAAGAAATACCAGGTTTTCCCCTGGAAATAGGACCTTTTCACCCACAAATACCTGTTTGATCCCCAAAAGAGGACAGTTTCTTCCAGACATGCCACATTTCTCCCAAACATATCACATCTCCTCCAAGAAATACCAGAATTCCTCTTTTAGAGGACCTTTTCTCCCACAACTACCAGCCTTCTCCCCCCAAATAGGACATTTTCTTCCAGACATGCCACATTTCTCCCAAATAGATCACATCTTCTCCAAGAAATACCAGGTTTCCCCCTTCAAATAGGAACTTTTCACCCACAAATACCTGTTTTATCCCCAAAATAGGACAGCTTCTTCCAGACATGCCACATTTCTCCCAAATATATCATATCTTCTCCAAGAAATACCAGGTTTCCTCCTTGAAATAGGACCTTATCACCCACAAATACCTCTTTTATCCCCAAAAGAGGATAGTTTCTTCCAGAAATGCCAGATTTCTTACAAATATATCACATCTTCTCCAAGAAATAACAGGTTTCCCCCTTCAAATACAACGTTTTCACCCAAAAATACCTGTTTTATCCCCAAAAGAGGACAGTTTCTTCCAGAAATGCCACATTTCTCCCAAATATACCACATCTTCTCCAAGAAATACAACGTTTCCCCCTTCAAATAGGACCTTTTCACCCACAAATACCACTTTTATCCCCAAAAGAGGACAGTTTCTTCCAGAAATGCCACATTTCTCCCAAATATATCACATCTTCTCCAAGAAATACCAGGTTTCCCCCTTCAAATAGGACCTTTTCACCCACAAATACCTCTTTTATCCCCAAAAGAGGACAGTTTCTTCCAGACATGCCACATTTCTCCCAAATATATCACATCTTCTCCAAGAAATACCAGGGTTCTCCCTTGAAAAAGGACCTTTTCACCCACAAATACCTCTTTTATCCCCAAAAGAGGACAGTTTCTTCCAGAAATGCCACATTTCTCCCAAATATATCACATCTTCTCCAAGAAATACCAGCTTTCCCCCTTCAAATAGGACCTTTTCTCCCACAAAGACCTGTTTGATCCCCAAAAGAGGACAGTTTCTTCCAGACATGCCACATTTCTCCCAAATAGATCACATCTTCGCCAAGAAATACCAGCTTTCCCCCTTCAAATAGGACCTTTTCACCCACAAATACCTCTTTTATCCATAAAGAGGACAGTTTCTTCCAGACATGCCACATTTCTCCCAAATATATCACATCTTCTCCAAGAAATACCAGGGTTCCCCCTTCAAATAGCACCTTTTCACCCACAAATACCTCTTTTATCCCCAAAAGAGGACAGTTTCTTCAAGAAATGCCAC
The DNA here is from genome assembly GCA_030408155.1 of Lophura swinhoii. Taxonomy (NCBI): domain Eukaryota; kingdom Metazoa; phylum Chordata; class Aves; order Galliformes; family Phasianidae; genus Lophura; species Lophura swinhoii. The sequence goes on along the minus strand of JASCYN010000149.1, from coordinate 27,992,694 downwards.
ATTTCTCCCAAATATATCACATCTTCTCCAAGAAATACCAGCTTTCCCCCTTCAAATAGGAACTTTTCACCCACAAATACCTCTTTTATCCCCAAAACAGGACAGTTTCTTCCAGACATGCCACATTTCCATAAAATATATCACATCTTCTCCAAGAAATACCAGGATTCCCCCTTCAAATAGGACCTTCTCACCCACAACTACCAGCCTTCTCCCCAAAAATTGGACATTTTCTTCCAGAAATGCCTCATTTCTCCCAAATATATCACATCTTCTCCAAGAAATACCAGCTTTCCCCCTTCAAATAGGACCTTTTCACCCACAAATACCTCTTTTATCCCCAAAAGAGGACAGTTTCTTCCGGAAATGCCACATTTCTCCCAAATAGATCACATCTTCTCCAAGAAATACCAGGTTTCCCCCTTCAAATAGGACCTTTTCACCCACTAATACCTCTTTTATCCCCAAAAGAGGACAGTTTCTTCCAGAAATGCCTCATTTCTCCCAAATAGATCACATCTTCTCCAAGAAATACCAGGTTTCCCCCTAGAAATAAGAACTTTCCACCCAGATATACCTCTTTTATCCCCAAAAGAGGACAGTTTCTTCCAGACATGCCACATTTCTCCCAAATATATCACATCTTCTCCAAGAAATACCAGGATTCCCCCTTCAAATAGGACCTTCTCACCCACAAATACCTCTTTTATCCCCAAAATAGGACAGTTTCTTCCAGAAATGCCACATTTCTCCCAAATATATCACATCTTCTCCAAGAAATACCAGGTTTCCCCCGTCAAATAGGACCTATTCACCCACAAATACCTCTTTTATCCCCAAAATAGGACAGTTTCTTGCAGAAATGGCACATTTCTCCCAAACATATCACATCTTCTCCAAGAAATACCACGTTTCCCCCTTCAAATAGGACCTTTCCACCCACAAATACCTCTTTTATCCCCAAAATAGGACAGTTTCTTCCTGACATGCCACATTTCTCCCAAATATATCACATCTTCTCCAAGAAATACCAGGTTTCCCCCTTCAAATAGGACCTTATCACCCACAAATACCTCTTTTATCCCCAAAAGAGGACAGTTTCTTCCAGACATGCCACATTTCTCCCAAACATATCACGTCTTCTCCAAGAAATACCAGGTTTCCCCCTTCAAATAGGACCTTTTCACCCACAAATACCTCTTTTATCCCCAAAATAGGACAGTTTCTTCCAGAAAGGCCACATTTCTCCCAAATATATCACATCTTCTCCAAGAAATACCAGGTTTCCCCCTTCAAATAGGACCTTTTCATCCTCAAATACCTCATTATGCCTCAAATCGGACAGTTTCTTCCAGACATGCCACATTTCTCCCAAATATATCACATCTTCTCCAAGAAATACCTGCATTCCCCCTTCAAATAGGACCTTCTCACCCAAAACTACCAGCCTTCTCCCCACAAATTGGACATTTTCTTCCAGACATGCCACATTTCTCCCAAATATATCACATCTTCTCCAAGAAATACCTGCTTTCCCCCTTCAAATAGGACCTTTTCACCCACAAATACCTCTTTTATCCCCAAAAGAGGACAGTTTCTTGCAGAAATGCCACATTTCTCCCAAACATATCACATCTTCTCCAAGAAATACCGGGGTTCCCCCTTCAAATAGGACCTTTTCACCCACTAATAGCAGGCTTCTCCCCCAAATAGGACAGTTTCTTCCAGAGATGCCAGATTTCTCCCAAACATATCACATCTTCTCCAAGAAATACCAGGTTTCCCCCTGGAAATAGGACCTTTTCCCCCACTAATACCTCTTTTATCCCCAAAAGAGGACAGTTTCTTCCAGACATGCCACATTTCTCCCAAATAGATCACATCTTCTCCAAGAAATGCCAGGATTCCCCCTTGACATAGGACCTTTTCACCCACAAATACCTGTTTTATCCCCAAAAGAGGACAGTATCTTCCAGAAATGCCACATTTCTCCCAAATATATCACATCTTCTCCAAGAAATACCAGCTTTCCCCCTTGAATTAGGAGCTTTTCACCCACAAATACCTGTTTTATTCCCAAAAGAGGACAGTTTCTTCCAGAAATGCCACATTTCTCCCAAATAGATCACATCTTCTCCAAGAAATACCAGGATTCCTCCTGAAATAGGAACTTTTCTCCCACAAATACCACCCTTCTGCCCCCAAATAGGACATTTTCTTCCAGACATGCCACATTTCTCCCAAATATATCACATCTTCTCCAAGAAATACCAGGTTTCCCCCTTCAAATAGGACCTTTCCACCCACAAATACCTCTTTTATCCCCAAAAGAGGACAGTTTCTTCCAGAAATGCCACATTTCTCCCAATTATATCACAACTCCGCCAAGAAATACCAGGATTCCCCCTACAATTAGGACCTTTTCTCCATGAAATACCTCTTTAATCCCCAAAAGAGGACAGTTTCTTCCAGAAAAGCCGCATTTCTCCCAAATATATCACATCTTCTCCAAGAAATACCACGTTTCCCCCTTCAAATAGGACATTTTCAACCACTAATACCTCTTTTATCCCCAAAAGAGGACAGTTTCTTCCAGAAATGCCACATTTCTCCCAAACATACCACATCTCCTCCAAGAAATACCAGGATTCTTCCTGAAATAGAACCTTCTCACCCAAAACTACCAGCCTTCTCCCCCCAAATTGGACATTTTCTTCCAGAAAGGCCACATTTCTCCCAAATATATCACATCTTCTCCAAGAAATACCAGGATTCCTCCTGAAATAGGACCTTCTCACCCAAAACAACCAGCCTTCTCCCCCCAAATTGGACATTTTCTTCCAGAAAGGCCACATTTCTCCCAAATAGATCACATCTTCTCCAAGAAATACCAGCTTTCCCCCTTCAAATAGGACCTTTTCTCCCACAAATACCTGTTTTATCCCACAAATTGGACAGCTTCTTCCAGACATGCCACATTTCTCCCAAATATATCACCTCTTCTCCAAGAAATACCAGGTTTCCCCCTTCAAATAGGACCTTTTCACCCACAAATACCTCTTTTATCCCCAAAAGAGGACAGTTTCTTCCAGAAAGGCCACATTTCTCCCAAATATATCACATCTTCTCCAAGAAATACCAGGGTTCCCCCTTCAAATAGGACCTTATCACCCACAAATACCTCTTTTATCCCCAGAAGAGGACAGTTTCTTCCAGAAATGCCACATTTCTTACAAATAGATCACATCTTCTCCAAGAAATACCAGGTTTCCCCCTTCAAATACGACCTTTTCACCCACAAATACCTCTTTTATCCCCAAAAGAGGACAGTTTCTTCCAGAAATGCCACATTTCTCCCAAACACATCACATCTTCTCCAAGAAATACCAGGTTTCCCCCTTCAAATAGGACCTTTTCACCCACAAATACCTCTTTTATCCCCAAAAGGGCACAGTTTCTTCAAGAAATGCCTCATTTCTCCCAAATAGATCACACCTTCTCCAAGAAATACCAGCTTTCCCCCTTCAAATAGGACCTTTTCACCCACAAAAAATTCTTTTATCCCCAAAATAGGACAGTTTCTTCCAGAAATGCCACATTTCTCCCAAATATATCACATCTTCTCCAAGAAATACCGGATTTCCCCCTTCAAATAGGACCTTTTCACCCACAAATACCTGTTTTATCCCCAAAATTGGACAGTTTCTTCCAGAAATGTTACATTTCTCCCAAACATATCACATCTCCTCCAAGAAATACCAGGATTCCTCCTGTTAGAGGACCTTTTCTCCCACAACTACCAGCCTTCTCCCCCCAAATAGGACATTTTCTTCCAGACATGCCACATTTCTCCCAAATATATCACATCTTCTCCAAGAAATACCAGGTTTCCCCCTTCAAATAGGACCTTTTCACCCACACATACCTCTTTTATCCCGAAAAGAGGACAGTTTCTTCCAGACATGCCACATTTCTCCCAAATATATCACATCTTCTCCAAGAAATACCAGGGTTCCCCCTTCAAATAGGACCTTTTCACCCACAAATACCTGTTTTATCCCCAAAAGAGGACAGTTTCTTCCGGAAATGCCACATTTCTCCCAAATAGATCACATCTTCTCCAAGAAATACCAGGTTTCCCCCTTCAAATAGGACCTTTTCTCCCACAAATACCTCTTTTATCCCCAAAAGAGGACAGTTTCTTCCAGACATGCCACATTTCTCCCAAACATATCACATCTTCTCCAAGAAATACCGGGGTTCCCCCTTCAAATAGGACCTTTTCAACCACTAATACCTCTTTTATCCCCAAAATAGGACAGCTTCTTCCAGAAATGCCACATTTCTCCCAAATAGATCACATCTTCTCCAAGAAATACCGGGGTTCCCCCTTCAAATAGGACCTTCTCACCCAAAACTACCAGCCTTCTCCCCCAAAATTGGACATTTTCTTCCAGAAATGCCACATTTCTCCCAAATATATCATATCTTCTCCAAGAAATACCAGGTTTCCTCCTTGAAATAGGACCTTATCACCCACAAATACCTCTTTTATCCCCAAAAGAGGATAGTTTCTTCCAGAAATGCCAGATTTCTTACAAATATATCACATCTTCTCCAAGAAATAACAGGTTTCCCCCTTCAAATACAACGTTTTCACCCAAAAATACCTGTTTTATCCCCAAAAGAGGACAGTTTCTTCCAGAAATGCCACATTTCTCCCAAATATACCACATCTTCTCCAAGAAATACAACGTTTCCCCCTTCAAATAGGACCTTTTCACCCACAAATACCACTTTTATCCCCAAAAGAGGACAGTTTCTTCCAGAAATGCCACATTTCTCCCAAATATATCACATCTTCTCCAAGAAATACCAGGTTTCCCCCTTCAAATAGGACCTTTTCACCCACAAATACCTCTTTTATCCCCAAAAGAGGACAGTTTCTTCCAGACATGCCACATTTCTCCCAAATATATCACATCTTCTCCAAGAAATACCAGGGTTCTCCCTTGAAAAAGGACCTTTTCACCCACAAATACCTCTTTTATCCCCAAAAGAGGACAGTTTCTTCCAGAAATGCCACATTTCTCCCAAATATATCACATCTTCTCCAAGAAATACCAGCTTTCCCCCTTCAAATAGGACCTTTTCTCCCACAAAGACCTGTTTGATCCCCAAAAGAGGACAGTTTCTTCCAGACATGCCACATTTCTCCCAAATAGATCACATCTTCGCCAAGAAATACCAGCTTTCCCCCTTCAAATAGGACCTTTTCACCCACAAATACCTCTTTTATCCATAAAGAGGACAGTTTCTTCCAGACATGCCACATTTCTCCCAAATATATCACATCTTCTCCAAGAAATACCAGGGTTCCCCCTTCAAATAGCACCTTTTCACCCACAAATACCTCTTTTATCCCCAAAAGAGGACAGTTTCTTCAAGAAATGCCACATTTCTCCCAAATATATCACATCTTCTCCAAGAAATACCAGCTTTCCCCCTTCAAATAGGAACTTTTCACCCACAAATACCTCTTTTATCCCCAAAACAGGACAGTTTCTTCCAGACATGCCACATTTCCATAAAATATATCACATCTTCTCCAAGAAATACCAGGATTCCCCCTTCAAATAGGACCTTCTCACCCACAACTACCAGCCTTCTCCCCAAAAATTGGACATTTTCTTCCAGAAATGCCTCATTTCTCCCAAATATATCACATCTTCTCCAAGAAATACCAGCTTTCCCCCTTCAAATAGGACCTTTTCACCCACAAATACCTCTTTTATCCCCAAAAGAGGACAGTTTCTTCCGGAAATGCCACATTTCTCCCAAATAGATCACATCTTCTCCAAGAAATACCAGGTTTCCCCCTTCAAATAGGACCTTTTCACCCACTAATACCTCTTTTATCCCCAAAAGAGGACAGTTTCTTCCAGAAATGCCTCATTTCTCCCAAATAGATCACATCTTCTCCAAGAAATACCAGGTTTCCCCCTAGAAATAAGAACTTTCCACCCAGATATACCTCTTTTATCCCCAAAAGAGGACAGTTTCTTCCAGACATGCCACATTTCTCCCAAATATATCACATCTTCTCCAAGAAATACCAGGATTCCCCCTTCAAATAGGACCTTCTCACCCACAAATACCTCTTTTATCCCCAAAATAGGACAGTTTCTTCCAGAAATGCCACATTTCTCCCAAATATATCACATCTTCTCCAAGAAATACCAGGTTTCCCCCGTCAAATAGGACCTATTCACCCACAAATACCTCTTTTATCCCCAAAATAGGACAGTTTCTTGCAGAAATGGCACATTTCTCCCAAACATATCACATCTTCTCCAAGAAATACCACGTTTCCCCCTTCAAATAGGACCTTTCCACCCACAAATACCTCTTTTATCCCCAAAATAGGACAGTTTCTTCCTGACATGCCACATTTCTCCCAAATATATCACATCTTCTCCAAGAAATACCAGGTTTCCCCCTTCAAATAGGACCTTATCACCCACAAATACCTCTTTTATCCCCAAAAGAGGACAGTTTCTTCCAGACATGCCACATTTCTCCCAAACATATCACGTCTTCTCCAAGAAATACCAGGTTTCCCCCTTCAAATAGGACCTTTTCACCCACAAATACCTCTTTTATCCCCAAAATAGGACAGTTTCTTCCAGAAAGGCCACATTTCTCCCAAATATATCACATCTTCTCCAAGAAATACCAGGTTTCCCCCTTCAAATAGGACCTTTTCATCCTCAAATACCTCATTATGCCTCAAATCGGACAGTTTCTTCCAGACATGCCACATTTCTCCCAAATATATCACATCTTCTCCAAGAAATACCTGCATTCCCCCTTCAAATAGGACCTTCTCACCCAAAACTACCAGCCTTCTCCCCACAAATTGGACATTTTCTTCCAGACATGCCACATTTCTCCCAAATATATCACATCTTCTCCAAGAAATACCTGCTTTCCCCCTTCAAATAGGACCTTTTCACCCACAAATACCTCTTTTATCCCCAAAAGAGGACAGTTTCTTGCAGAAATGCCACATTTCTCCCAAACATATCACATCTTCTCCAAGAAATACCGGGGTTCCCCCTTCAAATAGGACCTTTTCACCCACTAATAGCAGGCTTCTCCCCCAAATAGGACAGTTTCTTCCAGAGATGCCAGATTTCTCCCAAACATATCACATCTTCTCCAAGAAATACCAGGTTTCCCCCTGGAAATAGGACCTTTTCCCCCACTAATACCTCTTTTATCCCCAAAAGAGGACAGTTTCTTCCAGACATGCCACATTTCTCCCAAATAGATCACATCTTCTCCAAGAAATGCCAGGATTCCCCCTTGACATAGGACCTTTTCACCCACAAATACCTGTTTTATCCCCAAAAGAGGACAGTATCTTCCAGAAATGCCACATTTCTCCCAAATATATCACATCTTCTCCAAGAAATACCAGCTTTCCCCCTTGAATTAGGAGCTTTTCACCCACAAATACCTGTTTTATTCCCAAAAGAGGACAGTTTCTTCCAGAAATGGCACATTTCTCCCAAATAGATCACATCTTCTCCAAGAAATACCAGGATTCCTCCTGAAATAGGAACTTTTCTCCCACAAATACCACCCTTCTGCCCCCAAATAGGACATTTTCTTCCAGACATGCCACATTTCTCCCAAATATATCACATCTTCTCCAAGAAATACCAGGTTTCCCCCTTCAAATAGGACCTTTCCACCCACAAATACCTCTTTTATCCCCAAAAGAGGACAGTTTCTTCCAGAAATGCCACATTTCTCCCAATTATATCACAACTCCGCCAAGAAATACCAGGATTCCCCCTACAATTAGGACCTTTTCTCCATGAAATACCTCTTTAATCCCCAAAAGAGGACAGTTTCTTCCAGAAAAGCCGCATTTCTCCCAAATATATCACATCTTCTCCAAGAAATACCACGTTTCCCCCTTCAAATAGGACATTTTCAACCACTAATACCTCTTTTATCCCCAAAAGAGGACAGTTTCTTCCAGAAATGCCACATTTCTCCCAAACATACCACATCTCCTCCAAGAAATACCAGGATTCTTCCTGAAATAGAACCTTCTCACCCAAAACTACCAGCCTTCTCCCCCCAAATTGGACATTTTCTTCCAGAAAGGCCACATTTCTCCCAAATATATCACATCTTCTCCAAGAAATACCAGGATTCCTCCTGAAATAGGACCTTCTCACCCAAAACAACCAGCCTTCTCCCCCCAAATTGGACATTTTCTTCCAGAAAGGCCACATTTCTCCCAAATAGATCACATCTTCTCCAAGAAATACCAGCTTTCCCCCTTCAAATAGGACCTTTTCTCCCACAAATACCTGTTTTATCCCACAAATTGGACAGCTTCTTCCAGACATGCCACATTTCTCCCAAATATATCACCTCTTCTCCAAGAAATACCAGGTTTCCCCCTTCAAATAGGACCTTTTCACCCACAAATACCTCTTTTATCCCCAAAAGAGGACAGTTTCTTCCAGAAAGGCCACATTTCTCCCAAATATATCACATCTTCTCCAAGAAATACCAGGGTTCCCCCTTCAAATAGGACCTTATCACCCACAAATACCTCTTTTATCCCCAGAAGAGGACAGTTTCTTCCAGAAATGCCACATTTCTTACAAATAGATCACATCTTCTCCAAGAAATACCAGGTTTCCCCCTTCAAATACGACCTTTTCACCCACAAATACCTCTTTTATCCCCAAAAGAGGACAGTTTCTTCCAGAAATGCCACATTTCTCCCAAACACATCACATCTTCTCCAAGAAATACCAGGTTTCCCCCTTCAAATAGGACCTTTTCACCCACAAATACCTCTTTTATCCCCAAAAGGGCACAGTTTCTTCAAGAAATGCCTCATTTCTCCCAAATAGATCACACCTTCTCCAAGAAATACCAGCTTTCCCCCTTCAAATAGGACCTTTTCACCCACAAAAAATTCTTTTATCCCCAAAATAGGACAGTTTCTTCCAGAAATGCCACATTTCTCCCAAATATATCACATCTTCTCCAAGAAATACCGGATTTCCCCCTTCAAATAGGACCTTTTCACCCACAAATACCTGTTTTATCCCCAAAATTGGACAGTTTCTTCCAGAAATGTTACATTTCTCCCAAACATATCACATCTCCTCCAAGAAATACCAGGATTCCTCCTGTTAGAGGACCTTTTCTCCCACAACTACCAGCCTTCTCCCCCCAAATAGGACATTTTCTTCCAGACATGCCACATTTCTCCCAAATATATCACATCTTCTCCAAGAAATACCAGGTTTCCCCCTTCAAATAGGACCTTTTCACCCACACATACCTCTTTTATCCCGAAAAGAGGACAGTTTCTTCCAGACATGCCACATTTCTCCCAAATATATCACATCTTCTCCAAGAAATACCAGGGTTCCCCCTTCAAATAGGACCTTTTCACCCACAAATACCTGTTTTATCCCCAAAAGAGGACAGTTTCTTCCGGAAATGCCACATTTCTCCCAAATAGATCACATCTTCTCCAAGAAATACCAGGTTTCCCCCTTCAAATAGGACCTTTTCTCCCACAAATACCTCTTTTATCCCCAAAAGAGGACAGTTTCTTCCAGACATGCCACATTTCTCCCAAATAGATCACATCTTCTCCAAGAAATTCCAGGTTTCCCCCTTCAAATAGGACCTTTTCACCCACAAATACCTCTTTTATCCCCAAAATAGGACAGTTTCTTCCAGAAAGGCCACATTTCTCCCAAACATATCACATCTTCTCCAAGAAATACCGGGGTTCCCCCTTCAAATAGGACCTTTTCAACCACTAATACCTCTTTTATCCCCAAAATAGGACAGCTTCTTCCAGAAATGCCACATTTCTCCCAAATAGATCACATCTTCTCCAAGAAATACCGGGGTTCCCCCTTCAAATAGGACCTTCTCACCCAAAACTACCAGCCTTCTCCCCCAAAATTGGACATTTTCTTCCAGAAATGCCACATTTCTCCCAAATATATCACATCTTCTCCAAGAAATACCAGGATTCCTCCTGAAATAGGACCTTCTCACCCAAAACTACCAGCCTTCTCCCCCCAAATTGGACATTTTCTTCCAAAAAGGCCACATTTCTCCCAAATAGATCACATCTTCTCCAGGAAATACCATGTTTCCCCCTTCAGATAGGAACTTTTCTCCCACAAATACCTGTTTTATCCCCAAAATAGGACAGTTTCTTCCAGACATGCCACATTTCTCCCAAATAGATCACATCTTCTCCAAGAAATACCAGCTTTCCCCCTTCAAATAGGAACTTTTCTCCCACAAATACCTGTTTTATCCCCAAAAGAGGACAGCTTCTTCCAGACATGCCACATTTCTCCCAAATATATCACATCTTCTCCAAGAAATACCAGGGTTCCCCCTTCAAATAGGACCTTTTCACCCACAAATACCTCTTTTATCCCCAAAATAGGACAGTTTCTTCCGGAAATGCCACATTTCTCCCAAATAGATCACATCTTCTCCAAGAAATACCAGGTTTCCCCCTTCAAATAGGACCTTTTCTCCCACAAATACCTCTTTTATCCACAAAGTAGGACAGTTTCTTCCAGACATGCCACATTTCTCCCAAATAGATCACATCTTCTCCAAGAAATACCAGGTTTCCAACTTCAAATAGGACCTTTTCACCCACAAATACCTCTTTTATCCCCAAAATAGGACTGTTTCTTCCAGACATGCCACATTTCTCCCAAATACATCACATCTTCTCCAAGAAATACCAGGGTTCCCCCTTGAAATAGGACCTTTTCACCCACAAATACCTGTTTGATCCCCAAAATTGGACAGTTTCTTCCGGAAATGCCACATTTCTCCCAAATAGATCACATCTTCTCCAAGAAATACCAGGTTTCCCCCTTCAAATAGGACCTTTTCTCCCACAAATACCTCTTTTATCCCCAAAAGAGGACAGTTTCTTCCAGACATGCCACATTTCTCCCAAATAGATCACATCTTCTCCAAGAAATACCAGCTTTTCCTCCATCAAATAGGACCTTTTCACCCACAAATACCTCTTTTATCCCCAAAAGAGGACAGTTTCTTCCAGAAATGCCACATTACTCCAAAATATATCATATCTTCTCCAAGAAATAACAGGTTTCCCCCTTCAAATACAACGTTTTCAACCAAAAATACCTGTTTTATCCCCAAAAGAGGACAGTTTCTTCCAGAAATGCCACATTTATCCCAAATAAACCATATCTTCTCCAAGAAATACCAGGTTTCCCCCTTCAAATAGGACCTTTTCACCCACAAGTACCTATTTTATCCCCTAAAGAGGTCAGTTTCTTCCAGAAATGCCAGATTTCTCCCAAATATATCATATCTTCTCCAAGAAATACCAGGATTCCCCCTTCAAATAGGATCTTTTCCCCCCAAAATATCTCTTTTATGCCCAAAAGAGGACAGTTTCTTCCAGAAATGCCACATTTCTCCCAAATATATCACATCTTCTCCAAGAAATGCCACGTTTCCCCCTTCAAATAGGACCTTTTCACCCACAAATACCTCTTTTATCCCCAAAAGAGGACAGTTTCTTCCAGAAAGGCCACATTTCTCCCAAATAGATCACATCTTCTCCAAGAAATACCAGGTTTACCCCTTCAAATAGGACCTTATCACCCACAAATACCTGTTTTATCCCCAAAATAGGACATTTTCTTCCAGAAATGCCACATTTCTCCCAAATATATCACTTCTTCTCCAAGAAATACCAGGTTTCCCCCTTCAAATAGGACCTTTTCACCCACAAAAAATTCTTTTATCCCCAAAATAGGACAGTTTCTTCCAGAAATGCCTGATTTCTCCCAAATATATCACATCTTCTCCCACAAATACCAGGTTTCCCCCTTCAAATACGACCTTTTCACCCACAAATACCTCTTTTATCCCCAAAATAGGACTGTTTCTTCCAGACATGCCACATTTCTCCCAAATATATCACATCTTCTCCAAGAAATACCAGGATTCCTCCTGAAATAGGACCTTTTCTCCCACAAATACCAGCCTTCTCCCCCCAAATAGCACAGTTTCTTCCTGACATGCCATATTTCTCCCAAATATATCACATCTTCTCCAAGAAATACCAGCTATCCCCCTTCAAATAGGACCTTTTCACCCACAAATACCACTTTTATCCCCAAAATAGGACAGCTTCTGCCAGAAAGGCCACATTTCTCCCAAACATATCACATCTTCTCCAAGAAATACCAGGTTTCCCCCTTCAAATAGGACCTTTTCACCCACAAATACCTCTTTTATCCCCAAAAGAGGACAGTTTCTTCAAGAAATGACACATTTCTCCCAAATATATCACATCTTCTCCAAGAAATACCACATTTCCCCCTTCAAATAGGACCTTTTCACCCAAAAATACCTCTTTTATCCCAAAAGGGGACAGTTTCTTCCATAAATGCCACATTTCTCCCAAATATATCACATCTTCTCCAAGAAATGCCACGTTTCCCCCTTCAAATAGCACCTTTTCACCCACAAATACCTCTTTTATCCCCAAAAGAGGACAGTTTCTTCCAGAAAGGCCACATTTCTCCCAAATAGATCACATCTTCTCCAAGAAATACCAGGTTTCCCCCTTGAAATAGGACCTTTTCACCCACAAATACCACTTTTATCCCCAAAATAGGACATTTTCTTCCAGAAATGCCACATTTCTCCCAAATATATCACTTCTTCTCCAAGAAATACCACGTTTCCCCCTTCAAATAGGACCTTTTCACCCACAAATAACTCTTTTATCCCCAAAATAGGACAGTTTCTTCCAGAAATGCCACATTTCTCCCAAATATATCACATCTTCTCCAAGAAATACCAGGTTTCCCCCTTCAAATAGGACCTTTTCCCACACAAATACCTCTTTTATCCCCAAAATAGGACTGTTTCTTCCAGACATGCCACTTTTCTCCCAAATAGATCACATCTTCTCCAAGAAATACCAGGATTCCTCCTGAAATAGGACCTTTTCTCCCTCAAATACCAACCTTCTCCCCCCAAATAGGACAGTTTCTTCCAGAAATGCCACATTTCTCCCAAATATATCACATCTTCTCCAAGAAATACCAGCTTTCCCCCTTCAAATAGGACCTTATCACCCACAAATACCACTTTTATCCCCAAAATAGGACAGTTTCTGCCAGAAAGGCCACATTTCTCCCAAACATATCACATCTTCTCCAAGAAATACCAGGTTTCCCCCTTCAAATAGGACCTTCTCACCCACAAATACCTCTTTTATCCCCAAAAGAGGACAGTTTCTTCCAGAAATGCCACATTTCTCCCAAATAGATCACATCTTCTCCAAGAAATACCACGTTTCCCCCTTCAAATAGGACCTTTTCACCCACAAATACCTCTTTATCCCTCAAATAGGACAGTTTCTTCCAGACATGCCACATTTCTCCCAAATATATCACATCTTCTCCAAGAAATACCAGGATTCCTCCTGAAAGAGGACCTTTTCACCCACAAATACCAGCCTTCTCCCCCCAAAAGAGGACAGTTTCTTCCATAAATGCCACATTTCTCCCAAACATATCACATCTTCTCCAAGAAATACCAGGTTTCCCCCTTCAAATAGGACCTTTTCACCCACAAACACCTGTTATATCCCCAAAAGAGGACAGTTTCTTCCAGAAATGGCACATTTCTCCCATATATATCACCTCTTCGCCAAGAAATACCAGCTTTCCCCCTTCAAATAGGACCTTTTCACCCACTAATAGCAGGCTTCTCCCCCCAAATAGGACTGTTTCTTCCAGAAATGCCAGATTTCTCCCAAATAGATCACATCTTCTCCAAGAAATACCAGGTTTCCCCCTTCAAATAGGACCTTTTCACCCACAAATGCATCTTTTATCCCCAAAAGAGGACAGTTTCTTCCAGAAAGGCCACATTTCTCCCAAATATATCACATCTCCTTCAAGAAATACCAGCTTTCCCCCTTCAAATAGGACCTTTTCACCCACAAATACCTCTTTTATCCCCCAAACAGGACACTTTCTTCCAGAAATGCCTGATTTCTCCCAAATAGATCACATATTCTCCAAGAAATACCAGGTTTCCCCCTCCAAATACGACCTTTTCACCCACAAATACCTGTTTTATCCCCGAAATAGGACAGTTTCTTCCAGACATGCCACATTTCTCCCAAATAGATCACATCTTCTCCAAGAAATACCAGGTTTCCCCCTTCAAATAGGAACTTTTCACCCACAAATACCTGTTTTAACCCCAAAATAGGACAGTTTCTTCCAGAAAGGCCACATTTCTCCCAAATAGATCACATCTTCTCCAAGAAATACCAGGTTACCCTTCAAATAGGACCTTTCCACCCACAAATACCTCTTTTATCCCCAAAATAGGACAGTTTCTTCCAGAAATGTTACATTTCTCCCAAACATATCACATCTCCTCCAAGAAATACCAGGATTCCTCCTGTTAGAGGACCTTTTCTCCCACAACTACCAGCCTTCTCCCCCCAAATAGGACATTTTCTTCCAGACATGCCACATTTCTCCCAAATATATCACATCTTCTCCAAGAAATACCAGGTTTCCCCCTTCAAATAGGACCTTTTCACCCACACATACCTCTTTTATCCCGAAAAGAGGACAGTTTCTTCCAGACATGCCACATTTCTCCCAAATATATCACATCTTCTCCAAGAAATACCAGGGTTCCCCCTTCAAATAGGACCTTTTCACCCACAAATACCTGTTTTATCCCCAAAAGAGGACAGTTTCTTCCGGAAATGCCACATTTCTCCCAAATAGATCACATCTTCTCCAAGAAATACCAGGTTTCCCCCTTCAAATAGGACCTTTTCACCCTCAAATACCTCTTTTATCCCCAAAAGAGGACAGTTTCTTCCAGACATGCCACATTTCTCCCAAATAGATCACATCTTCTCCAAGAAATAACAGGTTTCCCCCTTCAAATAGGACCTTTTCACCCAAAAATACCTCTTTTATCCCCAAAATAGGACAGTTTCTTCCAGAAAGGCCACATTTCTCCCAAACATATCACATCTTCTCCAAGAAATACCGGGGTTCCCCCTTCAAATAGGACCTTTTCAACCACTAATACCTCTTTTATCCCCAAAATAGGACAGCTTCTTCCAGAAATGCCACATTTCTCCCAAATATATCACATCTTCTCCAAGAAATACCGGGGTTCCCCCTTCAAATAGGACCTTCTCACCCAAAACTACCAGCCTTCTCCCCCAAAATTGGACATTTTCTTCCAGAAATGCCACATTTCTCCCAAATATATCACATCTTCTCCAAGAAATACCAGGATTCCTCCTGAAATAGGACCTTCTCACCCAAAACTACCAGCCTTCTCCCCCCAAATTGGACATTTTCTTCCAAAAAGGCCACATTTCTCCCAAATAGATCACATCTTCTCCAGGAAATACCATGTTTCCCCCTTCAGATAGGAACTTTTCTCCCACAAATACCTGTTGTATCCCCAAAATAGGACAGTTTCTTCCAGACATGCCACATTTCTCCCAAATATATCACATCTTCTCCAAGAAATACCAGGTTTCCCCCTTCAAATAGGACCTTTTCACCCACAAATACCTCTTTTATCCCCAAAAGAGGACAGTTTCTTCCAGAAATGCCACATTTCTCCCAAATATATCACATCTTCTCCAAGAAATACCAGGGTTGCCCCTTCAAATAGGACCTTATCACCCACAAATACCTCTTTTATCCCCAAAATAGGACAGTTTCTTCCAGAAATGCCACATTTCTTCCAAATATATCACATCTTCTCCAAGAAATAACAGGTTTCCCCCTTCAAATACCACGTTTTCACCCAAAAATACCTGTTTTATCCCCAAAAGAGGACAGTTTCTTCCAGAAATGCCACATTTCTCCCAAATATACCACATCTTCTCCAAGAAATACCACGTTTCCCCCTTCAAATAGGAACTTTTCACCCACAAATACCTCTTTTATCCCCAAAAGAGGACAGTTTCTTCCAGACATGCCACATTTCTCCCAAATATATCACATCTTCTCCAAGAAATACCAGCTTTCCCCCTTCAAATAGGACCTTTTCACCCACAAATACCTGTTTTATCCCCAAAATAGGACAGTTTTTTCCAGACATGCCACATTTCTCCCAAATATATCACATCTTCTCCACGAAATACCAGGGTTCCCCCTTCAAATAGGACCTTTTCACCCACAAATACCTCTTTTATCCCCAAAAGAGGACAGTTTCATCCGGAAATGCCACATTTCTCCCAAATAGATCACATCTTCTCCAAGAAATACCAGGTTTCCCCCTTCAAATAGGACCTTTTCTCCCACAAATACTTGTTTGATCCCCAAAAGAGGACAGTTTCTTCCAGACATGCCACATTTCTCCCAAATAGATCACATCTTCTCCAAGAAATACCAGGTTTTCCCCTGGAAATAGGACCTTTTCACCCACAAATACCTGTTTGATCCCCAAAAGAGGACAGTTTCTTCCAGACATGCCACATTTCTCCCAAACATATCACATCTCCTCCAAGAAATACCAGAATTCCTCTTTTAGAGGACCTTTTCTCCCACAACTACCAGCCTTCTCCCCCCAAATAGGACATTTTCTTCCAGACATGCCACATTTCTCCCAAATAGATCACATCTTCTCCAAGAAATACCAGGTTTCCCCCTTCAAATAGGACCTTTTCACCCACAAATACCTGTTTTATCCCCAAAAGAGGACAGCTTCTTCCAGACATGCCACATTTCTCCCAAATATATCATATCTTCTCCAAGAAATACCAGGGTTGCCCCTTCAAATAGGACCTTATCACCCACAAATACCTCTTTTATCCCCAAAAGAGGATAGTTTCTTCCAGAAATGCCAGATTTCTTACAAATATATCACATCTTCTCCAAGAAATAACAGGTTTCCCCCTTCAAATACAACGTTTTCACCCACAAATACCTCTTTTATCCCCAAAAGAGGACAGTTTCTTCCAGAAATGCCACATTTCTCCCAAATATACCACATCTTCTCCAAGAAATACAACGTTTCCCCCTTCAAATAGGACCTTTTCACCCACAAATACCACTTTTATCCCCAAAAGAGGACAGTTTCTTCCAGAAATGCCACATTTCTCCCAAATATATCACTTCTTCTCCAAGAAATACCAGCTTTCCCCCTTCAAATAGGACCTTTTCACCCACAAATACCTGTTCTATCCCCATAAGAGGACAGTTTCTTCCAGACATGCCACATTTCTCCCAAATATATCACATCTTCTCCAAGAAATACCAGGGTTCTCCCTTGAAAAAGGACCTTTTCACCCACAAAGACCTCTTTTATCCCCAAAAGAGGACAGTTTCTTCCAGAAATGCCACATTTCTCCCAAATATATCACATCTTCTCCAAGAAATACCAGCTTTCCCCCTTCAAATAGGACCTTTTCTCCCACAAATACCTATTTGATCCCCAAAAGAGGACAGTTTCTTCCAGACATGCCACATTTCTCCCAAATAGATCACATCTTCTCCAAGAAATACCAGCTTTCCCCTGGAAACAGGACCTTTTCACCCACACATACCTCTTTTATCCCCAAAAGAGGACAGTTTCTTCCAGACATGCCACATTTCCATAAAATATATCACATCTTCTCCAAGAAATACCAGGATTCCTCCTGAAATAGGACCTTCTCACCCACAACTACCAGCCTTCTCCCCAAAAATTGGACATTTTCTTCCAGAAATGCCTCATTTCTCCCAAATATATCACATCTTCTCCAAGAAATAGCAGCTTTCCCCCTTCAAATAGGACCTTTTCACCCACAAATACCTCTTTTATCCCCAAAAGAGGACAGTTTCTTCCGGAAATGCCACATTTCTCCCAAATAGATCACATCTTCTCCAAGAAATACCAGGTTTCCCCCTTCAAATAGGACCTTTTCACCCACTAATACCTCTTTTATCCCCAAAAGAGGACAGTTTCTTCCAGAAAGGCCAGATTTCTCCCAAACATAGCACATCTTCTCCAAGAAATACCAGGTTTCCCCCTAGAAATAAGAACTTTCCACCCAGATATACCTCTTTTATCCCCAAAAGAGGACAGTTTCTTCCAGACATGCCACATTTCTCCCAAATATATCACATCTTCTCCAAGAAATACCAGGATTCCCCCATCAAATAGGACCTTCTCACCCACAAATACCTCTTTTATCCCCAAAATAGGACAGTTTCTTCCAGAAATGCCACATTTCTCCCAAATATATCACATCTTCTCCAAGAAATACCACGTTTCCCCCTTCAAATAGGACCTTTTCACCCACAAATACCTCTTTTATCCCCAAAATAGGAAAAGTTTCTTGCAGAAATGGCACATTTCTCCCAAACATATCACATCTTCTCCAAGAAATACCAGGTTTCCCCCTTCAAATAGGACCTTTCCACCCACAAATACCTCTTTTATCCCCAAAATAGGACAGTTTCTTCCTGACATGCCACATTTCTCCCAAATATATCACATCTTCTCCAAGAAATACCAGGTTTCCCCCTTCAAATAGGACCTTTTCACCCACAAATACCTCTTTTATCCCCAAAAGAGGACAGTTTCTTCCAGACATGCCACATTTCTCCCAAACATATCACGTCTTCTCCAAGAAATACCAGGTTTCCCCCTTCAAATAGGACCTTTTCACCCACAAATACCTCTTTTATCCCCAAAATAGGACAGTTTCTTCCAGAAAGGCCACATTTCTCCCAAATATATCACATCTTCTCCAAGAAATACCAGGTTTCCCCCTTCTAATAGGACCTTTTCATCCTCAAATACCTCTTTATGCCTCAAATCGGACAGTTTCTTCCAGACATGCCACATTTCTCCCAAATATATCACATCTTCTCCAAGAAATACCTGCATTCCCCCTTCAAATAGGACCTTCTCACCCACAACTACCAGCCTTCTCCCCACAAATTGGACATTTTCTTCCAGACATGCCACATTTCTCCCAAATATATCACATCTTCTCCAAGAAATACCTGCTTTCCCCCTTCAAATAGGACCTTTTCACCCACAAATACCTCTTTTATCCCCAAAAGAGGACAGTTTCTTGCAGAAATGCCACATTTCTCCCAAATATATCACATCTTCTCCAAGAAATACCAGGGTTCCCCCTTCAAATAGGACCTTTTCACCCACTAATAGCAGCCTTCTCCCCCAAATAGGACAGTTTCTTCCAGAGATGCCAGATTTCTCCCAAACATATCACATCTTCTCCAAGAAATACCAGGTTTCCCCCTGGAAATAGGACCTTTTCCCCCACTAATACCTCTTTTATCCCCAAAAGAGGACAGTTTCTTCCAGACATGCCACATTTCTCCCAAATAGATCACATCTTCTCCAAGAAATGCCAGGATTCCCCCTTGACATAGGACCTTTTCACCCACAAATACCTGTTTTATCCCCAAAAGAGGACAGTTTCTTCCAGAAATGCCACATTTCTCCCAAATATATCACATCTTCTCCAAGAAATACCAGCTTTCCCCCTTGAATTAGGAGCTTTTCACCCACAAATACCTGTTTTATTCCCAAAAGAGGACAGTTTCTTCCAGAAATGCCACATTTCTCCCAAATAGATCACATCTTCTCCAAGAAATACCAGGATTCCGCCTGAAATAGGAACTTTTCTCCCACAAATACCACCCTTCTGCCCCCAAATAGGACATTTTCTTCCAGACATGCCACATTTCTCCCAAATATATCACATCTTCTCCAAGAAATACCAGGTTTCCCCCTTCAAATAGGACCTTTCCACCCACAAATACCTCTTTTATCCCCAAAAGAGGACAGTTTCTTCCAGAAATGCCACATTTCTCACAATTATATCACAACTCCGCCAAGAAATACCAGGATTCCCCCTTCAATTAGGACCTTTTCTCCATGAAATACCTCTTTTATCCCCAAAAGAGGACAGTTTCTTCCAGAAAAGCCGCATTTCTCCCAAATATATCACATCTTCTCCAAGAAATACCACGTTTCCCCCTTCAAATAGGACATTTTCAACCACTAATACCTCTTTTATCCCCAAAAGAGGACAGTTTCTTCCAGAAATGCCACATTTCTCCCAAACATACCACATCTCCTCCAAGAAATACCAGGATTCTTCCTGAAATAGAACCTTCTCACCCAAAACTACCAGCCTTCTCCCCCCAAATTGGACATTTTCTTCCAGAAAGGCCACATTTCTCCCAAATATATCACATCTTCTCCAAGAAATACCAGGATTCCTCCTGAAATAGGACCTTCTCACCCAAAACAACCAGCCTTCTCCCCCCAAATTGGACATTTTCTTCCAGAAAGGCCACATTTCTCCCAAATAGATCACATCTTCTCCAAGAAATACCAGCTTTCCCCCTTCAAATAGGACCTTTTCTCCCACAAATACCTGTTTTATCCCACAAATTGGACAGCTTCTTCCAGACATGCCACATTTCTCCCAAATATATCACATTTTCTCCAAGAAATACCAGGTTTCCCCCTTCAAATAGGACCTTTTCACCCACAAATACCTCTTTTATCCCCAAAAGAGGACAGTTTCTTCCAGAAAGGCCACATTTCTCCCAAATATATCACATCTTCTCCAAGAAATACCAGGGTTCCCCCTTCAAATAGGACCTTATCACCCACAAATACCTCTTTTATCCCCAGAAGAGGACAGTTTCTTCCAGAAATGCCACATTTCTTACAAATAGATCACATCTTCTCCAAGAAATACCATGTTTCCCCCTTCAAATACGACCTTTTCACCCACAAATACCTCTTTTATCCCCAAAAGAGGACAGTTTCTTCCAGAAATGCCACATTTCTCCCAAACACATCACATCTTCTCCAAGAAATACCAGGTTTCCCCCTTCAAATAGGACCTTTTCACCCACAAATACCTCTTTTATCCCCAAAAGGGCACAGTTTCTTCAAGAAATGCCTCATTTCTCCCAAATAGATCACATCTTCTCCAAGAAATACCAGCTTTCCCCCTTCAAATAGGACCTTTTCACCCACAAAAAATTCTTTTATCCCCAAAATAGGACAGTTTCTTCCAGAAATGCCATATTTCTCCCAAATATATCACATCTTCTCCAAGAAATACCGGATTTCCCCCTTCAAATAGGACCTTTTCACCCACAAATACCTGTTTTATCCCCAAAATAGGACAGTTTCTTCCAGAAATGCCACATTTCTCCCAAACATATCACATCTTCTCCAAGAAATACCAGCTTTCCCCCTTCAAATAGGACCTTTTCACCCATAAATACCTCTTTTATCCCCAAAAGAGGACAGTTTCTTCTAGAAATGCCACATTTCTCCCAAACATATCACATCTCCTCCAAGAAATACCAGGATTCCTCCTGAAATAGGAACTTTTCTCCCACAAATACCAACCTTCTCCCCCCAAATAGGACATTTTCTTCCAGACATGCCACATTTCTCCCAAATATATCACATCTTCTCCAAGAAATACCACGTTTCCCCCTTCAAATAGGACCTTTTCACCCACAAATACCTGTTCTATCCCCGTATGAGGACAGTTTCTTCCAGAAATGCCACATTTCTCCCAAATATATCACATCTTCTCCAAGAAATACTACGTTTCCCCCTTCAAATAGGACCTTTTCCCAAAAAAAATCTCTTTTATCCCCAAAAGAGGACAGTTTCTTCCAGGAATGCCACATTTCTCCCAAATATATCACATCTTCTCATAGAATTATCAGCTTTTCCCCTTCAAATAGGACATTCTCACCCACAAATACCACTTTTATCCCCAAAATAGGACAGTTTTTTCCAGACATGCCACATTTCTCCCAAATATATCACATCTTCTCCAAGAAATACCAGGGTTCCCCCTTCAAATAGGACCTTTTCTCCCACAAATACCACTTTTATCCCCAAAAGAGGACAGTTTCTTCCAGAAATGCCACATTTCTCCCAAATATATCACATCTTCTCCAAGAAATAACAGCTTTCCCCCTTCAAATAGGACCTTTTCACCCACAAATACCTGTTTTATCCACAAAAGATGACAGTTTCTTCCAGAAATGCCACATTTCGCCCAAATAGATCACATCTTCTCCAAGAAATACCAGCTTTCCCCCTTCAAATAGGACCTTTTCACCCACAAATACCTCTTTTGTCCCAAAAATAGAACAGTTACGTCCAGAAATGGCACATTTCTCCCAAATATATCACATCTCCACCAAGAAATACCAGGATTCCTCTTGAAATAGGAACTTTTCTCCCACAAATACCACCCTTCTCCCCCCAAATAGGACATTTTCTTCCAGACATGCCACATTTCTCCCAAATAGATCACATCTTCTCCAAGAAATACCAGGTTTTCCCCTGGAAATAGGACCATTTTAACCAAAAATAACTGTTCTATCCCCATAAGAGGACAGTTTCTTGCAGAAATGCCACATTTCTCCCAAATATATCACATCTTCTCCAAGAAATACTACGTTTCCCCCTTCAAATAGGACCTTTTTCCCAAAAAAATCTCTTTTATCCCCAAAAGAGGACAGTTTCTTCCAGGAATGCCACATTTCTCCCAAATATATCACATCTTCTCATAGAATTACCAGCTTTCCCCCTTCAAATAGGACCTTCTCACCCACAAATACCACTTTTATCCCCAAAATAGGACAATTTTTTCCAGACATGCCACATTTCTCCCAAATAGATCACATCTTCTCCAAGAAATACCAGGTTTCCCCCTTCAAATAGGACCTTTTCACCCACAAATACCTCTTTTATCCCCAAAAGAGGACAGTTTCTTCCAGAAAGGCCACATTTCTCCCAAATAGATCACATCTTCTCCAAGAAATGCCAGGTTTCCCCCTAGAAATAAGAACTTTCCACCCAGAAATACCTCTTTTATCCCCAAAAGAGGACAGTTTCTTCCAGACATGCCACATTTCTCCCAAATATATCACATCTTCTCCAAGAAATACCAGCTTTCCCCCTTCAAATAGGACCTTTTCACCCACTAATACCTGTTCTATCCCCAAAAGAGGACAGTTTCTTCCAGAAATGCCACATTTCTCCCAAATATATCACATCTTCTTTAATAAATGCCAGGATTCCTCCTGAAAGAGGACCTTCTCACCCAAAACTACCAACCTTCTCCCCCCAAATTGGACATTTTCTTCCATAAAGGCCACATTTCTCCCAAATATATCACATCTTCTCCAAGAAATACCAGCTTTCCCCCTTCAAATAGGACCTTCTCACCGAAAACTACCAGAATTCTCCCCCCAAATTGGACATTTTCTTCCAGACATGCCACATTTCTCCCAAATAGATCACATCTTCTCCATGAAATACCAGCTTTCCCCCTTCAAATAGGACCTTTTCTCCCACAAATACTTGTTTTATCCCCCAAATAGGACAGTTTCTGCCAGACATGCCACATTTCTCCCAAATATATCACATCTTCTCCAAGAAATACCAGGTTTCCCCCTTCAAATAGGACCTTTTCACCCACAAATACCTCTTTATCCCTCAAATAGGACAGTTTCTTCCAGACATGCCACATTTCTCCCAAATATATCACATCTTCTCCAAGAAATACCAGGGTTCCCCCTTCAAATAGGACCTTTTCACCCACAAATACCTGTTTGTTCCCAAAAAGAGGACAGTTTCTTCCAGAAATGCCACATTTCTCCCAAATATATCACATCTTCTCCAAGAAATACCAGGTTTCCCCCGTCAAATAGGACCTTTTCACCCACAAATACCTGTTTTATCCCCAAAAGAGGACAGTTTCTTCCAGAAATGCCACATTTCTCCCAAATATATCACATCTTCTTCAAGAAATAACAGCTTTCCCCCTTCAAATAGGACCTTTTCACCCACTAATAGCAGGCTTCTCCCCCCAAATAGGACAGTTTCTTCCAGAAATGCCAGATTTCTCCCAAATAGATCACATCTTCTCAAAGAAATACCACGTTTCCCCCTTCAAATTGGACCTTTTCACTCACAAATACCTGTTTTATCCCCAAAAGAGGACAGTTTCTTCCAGGAATGCAACTTTTCTCCCAAATATATCACATCTTCTCCAAGAAATACCACGTTTCCCCCTTCAAATAGGACCTTCTCACCCACAAATACCTCTTTTATCCCCAAAATAGGACAGTTTTTTCCAGACATGCCACATTTCTCCCAAATATATCACATCTTCTCCAAGAAATACCAGGGTTCCCCCTTCAAATAGGACCTTTTCTCCCACAAATACCTCTTTTATCCCCAAAAGAGGACAGTTTCTTCCAGAAATGCCACATTTCTCCCAAATATATCACATCTTCTCCAAGAAATACCAGGTTTCCCCCTTCAATTAGGACCTTTTCTCCATGAAATACCTGTTTTATCCCCAAAAGAGGACATTTTCTTCCAGAAATGCCACATTTCTCCCAAATATATCACATCTTCTCCCACAAATACCACTTTTCCCCCTTCAAATAGGACCTATTCAACCACTAATACCTCTTTTATCCCCAAAAGAGGACAGTTTCTTCCAGACATGCCACATTTCTCCCAAACATATCACGTCTTCTCCAAGAAATACCAGGTTTCCCCCTTCAAATAGGACCTTTTCACCCACAAATACCTCTTTTATCCCCAAAATAGGACAGTTTCTTCCAGAAAGGCCACATTTCTCCCAAATACATCACATCTTCTCCAAGAAATACCAGGTTTCCCCCTTCAAATAGGACCTTTTCATCCTCAAATACCTCTTTATGCCTCAAATCGGACAGTTTCTTCCAGACATGCCACATTTCTCCCAAATATATCACATCTTCTCCAAGAAATACCTGGATTCCCCCTTCAAATAGGACATTCTCACGCACAACTACCAGCCTTCTCCCCACAAATTGGACATTTTCTTCCAGACATGCCACATTTCTCCCAAATATATCACATCTTCTCCAAGAAATACCTGCTTTCCCCCTTCAAATAGGACCTTTTCACCCACAAATACCTCTTTTATCCCCAAAAGAGGACAGTTTCTTGCAGAAATGCCACATTTCTCCCAAATATATCACATCTTCTCCAAGAAATACCAGGGTTCCCCCTTCAAATAGGACCTTTTCACCCACTAATAGCAGGCTTCTCCCCCAAATAGGACAGTTTCTTCCAGAGATGCCAGATTTCTCCCAAACATATCACATCTTCTCCAAGAAATACCAGGTTTCCCCCATCAAATAGGACCTTTTCCCCCACTAATACCTCTTTTATCCCCAAAAGAGGACAGTTTCTTCCAGACATGCCACATTTCTCCCAAATAGATCACATCTTCTCCAAGAAATGCCAGGATTCCCCCTTGACTTAGGACCTTTTCACCCACAAATACCTGTTTTATCCCCAAAATAGGACAGTTTCTTCCAGAAATGCCACATTTCTCCCAAATATATCACATCTTCTCCAAGAAATACCAGCTTTCCCCCTTGAATTAGGAGCTTTTCACCCACAAATACCTGTTTTATTCCCAAAAGAGGACAGTTTCTTCCAGAAATGGCACATTTCTCCCAAACATATCACATCTTCTCCAAGAAATACCAGGATTCCTCCTGAAATAGGAACTTTTCTCCCACAAATACCACCCTTCTGCCCCCAAATAGGACATTTTCTTCCAGACATGCCACATTTCTCCCAAATATATCACATCTTCTCCAAGAAATACCAGGTTTCCCCCTTCAAATAGGACCTTTCCACCCACAAATACCTCTTTTATCCCCAAAAGAGGACAGTTTCTTCCAGAAATGCCACATTTCTCCCAATTATATCACAACTCCGCCAAGAAATACCAGGATTCCCCCTTCAATTACGACCTTTTCTCCATGAAATACCTCTTTTTTCCCCAAAAGAGGACAGTTTCTTCCAGAAAAGCCGCATTTCTCCCAAATATATCACATCTTCTCCAAGAAATACCACGTTTCCCCCTTCAAATAGGACATTTTCAACCACTAATACCTCTTTTATCCCCAAAAGAGGACAGTTTCTTCCAGAAATGCCACATTTCTCCCAAACATACCACATCTCCTCCAAGAAATACCAGGATTCTTCCTGAAATAGAACCTTCTCACCCAAAACTACCAGCCTTCTCCCCCCAAATTGGACATTTTCTTCCAGAAAGGCCACATTTCTCCCAAATATATCACATCTTCTCCAAGAAATACCAGGATTCCTCCTGAAATAGGACCTTCTCACCCAAAACAACCAGCCTTCTCCCCCCAAATTGGACATTTTCTTCCAGAAAGGCCACATTTCTCCCAAATAGATCACATCTTCTCCAAGAAATACCAGCTTTCCCCCTTCAAATAGGACCTTTTCTCCCACAAATACCTGTTTTATCCCACAAATTGGACAGCTTCTTCCAGACATGCCACATTTCTCCCAAATATATCACCTCTTCTCCAAGAAATACCAGGTTTCCCCCTTCAAATAGGACCTTTTCACCCACAAATACCTCTTTTATCCCCAAAAGAGGACAGTTTCTTCCAGAAAGGCCACATTTCTCCCAAATATATCACATCTTCTCCAAGAAATACCAGGGTTCCCCCTTCAAATAGGACCTTATCACCCACAAATACCTCTTTTATCCCCAGAAGAGGACAGTTTCTTCCAGAAATGCCACATTTCTTACAAATAGATCACATCTTCTCCAAGAAATACCAGGTTTCCCCCTTCAAATACGACCTTTTCACCCACAAATACCTCTTTTATCCCCAAAAGAGGACAGTTTCTTCCAGAAATGCCACATTTCTCCCAAACACATCACATCTTCTCCAAGAAATACCAGGTTTCCCCCTTCAAATAGGACCTTTTCACCCACAAATACCTCTTTTATCCCCAAAAGGGCACAGTTTCTTCAAGAAATGCCTCATTTCTCCCAAATAGATCACATCTTCTCCAAGAAATACCAGCTTTCCCCCTTCAAATACGACCTTTTCACCCACAAAAAATTCTTTTATCCCCAAAATAGGACAGTTTCTTCCAGAAATGCCACATTTCTCCCAAATATATCACATCTTCTCCAAGAAATACCGGATTTCCCCCTTCAAATAGGACCTTTTCACCCACAAATACCTGTTTTATCCCCAAAATAGGACAGTTTCTTCCAGAAATGCCACATTTCTCCCAAACATATCACATCTTCTCCAAGAAATACCAGCTTTCCCCCTTCAAATAGGACCTTTTCACCCATAAATACCTCTTTTATCCCCAAAAGAGGACAGTTTCTTCTAGAAATGCCACATTTCTCCCAAACATATCACATCTCCTCCAAGAAATACCAGGATTCCTCCTGAAATAGGAACTTTTCTCCCACAAATACCAACCTTCTCCCCCCAAATAGGACATTTTCTTCCAGACATGCCACATTTCTCCCAAATATATCACATCTTCTCCAAGAAATACCACGTTTCCCCCTTCAAATAGGACCTTTTCACCCACAAATACCTGTTCTATCCCCGTATGAGGACAGTTTCTTCCAGAAATGCCACATTTCTCCCAAATATATCACATCTTCTCCAAGAAATACTACGTTTCCCCCTTCAAATAGGACCTTTTCCCCAAAAAAATCTCTTTTATCCCCAAAAGAGGACAGTTTCTTCCAGGAATGCCACATTTCTCCCAAATATATCACATCTTCTCATAGAATTATCAGCTTTTCCCCTTCAAATAGGACATTCTCACCCACAAATACCACTTTTATCCCCAAAATAGGACAGTTTTTTCCAGACATGCCACATTTCTCCCAAATATATCACATCTTCTCCAAGAAATACCAGGGTTCCCCCTTCAAATAGGACCTTTTCTCCCACAAATACCACTTTTATCCCCAAAAGAGGACAGTTTCTTCCAGAAATGCCACATTTCTCCCAAATAGATCACATCTTCTCCAAGAAATAACAGCTTTCCCCCTTCAAATAGGACCTTTTCTCCCACAAATACTTGTTTTATCCCCCAAATAGGACAGTTTCTGCCAGACATGCCACATTTCTCCCAAATATATCACATCTTCTCCAAGAAATACCAGGTTTCCCCCTTCAAATAGGACCTTTTCACCCACAAATACCTCTTTATCCCTCAAATAGGACAGTTTCTTCCAGACATGCCACATTTCTCCCAAATATATCACATCTTCTCCAAGAAATACCAGGGTTCCCCCTTCAAATAGGACCTTTTCACCCACAAATACCTGTTTGTTCCCAAAAAGAGGACAGTTTCTTCCAGAAATGCCACATTTCTCCCAAATATATCACATCTTCTCCAAGAAATACCAGGTTTCCCCCGTCAAATAGGACCTTTTCACCCACAAATACCTGTTTTATCCCCAAAAGAGGACAGTTTCTTCCAGAAATGCCACATTTCTCCCAAATATATCACATCTTCTTCAAGAAATAACAGCTTTCCCCCTTCAAATAGGACCTTTTCACCCACTAATAGCAGGCTTCTCCCCCCAAATAGGACAGTTTCTTCCAGAAATGCCAGATTTCTCCCAAATAGATCACATCTTCTCAAAGAAATACCACGTTTCCCCCTTCAAATTGGACCTTTTCACTCACAAATACCTGTTTTATCCCCAAAAGAGGACAGTTTCTTCCAGGAATGCAACTTTTCTCCCAAATATATCACATCTTCTCCAAGAAATACCACGTTTCCCCCTTCAAATAGGACCTTCTCACCCACAAATACCTCTTTTATCCCCAAAATAGGACAGTTTTTTCCAGACATGCCACATTTCTCCCAAATATATCACATCTTCTCCAAGAAATACCAGGGTTCCCCCTTCAAATAGGACCTTTTCTCCCACAAATACCTCTTTTATCCCCAAAAGAGGACAGTTTCTTCCAGAAATGCCACATTTCTCCCAAATATATCACATCTTCTCCAAGAAATACCAGGTTTCCCCCTTCAATTAGGACCTTTTCTCCATGAAATACCTGTTTTATCCCCAAAAGAGGACATTTTCTTCCAGAAATGCCACATTTCTCCCAAATATATCACATCTTCTCCCACAAATACCACTTTTCCCCCTTCAAATAGGACCTATTCAACCACTAATACCTCTTTTATCCCCAAAAGAGGACAGTTTCTTCCAGACATGCCACATTTCTCCCAAACATATCACGTCTTCTCCAAGAAATACCAGGTTTCCCCCTTCAAATAGGACCTTTTCACCCACAAATACCTCTTTTATCCCCAAAATAGGACAGTTTCTTCCAGAAAGGCCACATTTCTCCCAAATACATCACATCTTCTCCAAGAAATACCAGGTTTCCCCCTTCAAATAGGACCTTTTCATCCTCAAATACCTCTTTATGCCTCAAATCGGACAGTTTCTTCCAGACATGCCACATTTCTCCCAAATATATCACATCTTCTCCAAGAAATACCTGGATTCCCCCTTCAAATAGGACATTCTCACGCACAACTACCAGCCTTCTCCCCACAAATTGGACATTTTCTTCCAGACATGCCACATTTCTCCCAAATATATCACATCTTCTCCAAGAAATACCTGCTTTCCCCCTTCAAATAGGACCTTTTCACCCACAAATACCTCTTTTATCCCCAAAAGAGGACAGTTTCTTGCAGAAATGCCACATTTCTCCCAAATATATCACATCTTCTCCAAGAAATACCAGGGTTCCCCCTTCAAATAGGACCTTTTCACCCACTAATAGCAGGCTTCTCCCCCAAATAGGACAGTTTCTTCCAGAGATGCCAGATTTCTCCCAAACATATCACATCTTCTCCAAGAAATACCAGGTTTCCCCCATCAAATAGGACCTTTTCCCCCACTAATACCTCTTTTATCCCCAAAAGAGGACAGTTTCTTCCAGACATGCCACATTTCTCCCAAATAGATCACATCTTCTCCAAGAAATGCCAGGATTCCCCCTTGACTTAGGACCTTTTCACCCACAAATACCTGTTTTATCCCCAAAATAGGACAGTTTCTTCCAGAAATGCCACATTTCTCCCAAATATATCACATCTTCTCCAAGAAATACCAGCTTTCCCCCTTGAATTAGGAGCTTTTCACCCACAAATACCTGTTTTATTCCCAAAAGAGGACAGTTTCTTCCAGAAATGGCACATTTCTCCCAAACATATCACATCTTCTCCAAGAAATACCAGGATTCCTCCTGAAATAGGAACTTTTCTCCCACAAATACCACCCTTCTGCCCCCAAATAGGACATTTTCTTCCAGACATGCCACATTTCTCCCAAATATATCACATCTTCTCCAAGAAATACCAGGTTTCCCCCTTCAAATAGGACCTTTCCACCCACAAATACCTCTTTTATCCCCAAAAGAGGACAGTTTCTTCCAGAAATGCCACATTTCTCCCAATTATATCACAACTCCGCCAAGAAATACCAGGATTCCCCCTTCAATTACGACCTTTTCTCCATGAAATACCTCTTTTTTCCCCAAAAGAGGACAGTTTCTTCCAGAAAAGCCGCATTTCTCCCAAATATATCACATCTTCTCCAAGAAATACCACGTTTCCCCCTTCAAATAGGACATTTTCAACCACTAATACCTCTTTTATCCCCAAAAGAGGACAGTTTCTTCCAGAAATGCCACATTTCTCCCAAACATACCACATCTCCTCCAAGAAATACCAGGATTCTTCCTGAAATAGAACCTTCTCACCCAAAACTACCAGCCTTCTCCCCCCAAATTGGACATTTTCTTCCAGAAAGGCCACATTTCTCCCAAATATATCACATCTTCTCCAAGAAATACCAGGATTCCTCCTGAAATAGGACCTTCTCACCCAAAACAACCAGCCTTCTCCCCCCAAATTGGACATTTTCTTCCAGAAAGGCCACATTTCTCCCAAATAGATCACATCTTCTCCAAGAAATACCAGCTTTCCCCCTTCAAATAGGACCTTTTCTCCCACAAATACCTGTTTTATCCACAAATTGGACAGCTTCTTCCAGACATGCCACATTTCTCCCAAATATATCACCTCTTCTCCAAGAAATACCAGGTTTCCCCCTTCAAATAGGACCTTTTCACCCA
Source organism: Lophura swinhoii (assembly GCA_030408155.1). Taxonomy (NCBI): domain Eukaryota; kingdom Metazoa; phylum Chordata; class Aves; order Galliformes; family Phasianidae; genus Lophura; species Lophura swinhoii. The sequence continues at coordinate 27,961,498 of JASCYN010000149.1, read as the reverse complement.
CAAATACCTCTTTTATCCCCAAAAGAGGACAGTTTCTTCCAGAAAGGCCACATTTCTCCCAAATATATCACATCTTCTCCAAGAAATACCAGGGTTCCCCCTTCAAATAGGACCTTATCACCCACAAATACCTCTTTTATCCCCAGAAGAGGACAGTTTCTTCCAGAAATGCCACATTTCTTACAAATAGATCACATCTTCTCCAAGAAATACCAGGTTTCCCCCTTCAAATACGACCTTTTCACCCACAAATACCTCTTTTATCCCCAAAAGAGGACAGTTTCTTCCAGAAATGCCACATTTCTCCCAAACACATCACATCTTCTCCAAGAAATACCAGGTTTCCCCCTTCAAATAGGACCTTTTCACCCACAAATACCTCTTTTATCCCCAAAAGGGCACAGTTTCTTCAAGAAATGCCTCATTTCTCCCAAATAGATCACATCTTCTCCAAGAAATACCAGCTTTCCCCTTCAAATACGACCTTTTCACCCACAAAAAATTCTTTTATCCCCAAAATAGGACAGTTTCTTCCAGAAATGCCACATTTCTCCCAAATATATCACATCTTCTCCAAGAAATACCGGATTTCCCCCTTCAAATAGGA